>JANHMN010000015.1:48858247-48974757 GCA_030674055.1 Rhabdomys pumilio | reverse complement strand
TCTCTCTCTCTCTCTCTCTCTCTCTCTCTCTCTCTTTTTTTAATTTTAATTATGTCCTCCGCTGGAGGGGCGGGGGTGTGTGTGTGCCGGTGAGTGCAGTGCCCCCAGAGGCCAGAAGAGGGCGGCTGGTGGCAGGCATTGGGAGCCATTGGAACCTAACCTGGTTCTCACCAAGAGCAGGGCTGGCAGCACCTTCCATGGAGTAGAAGCGAACTGTTGCCATTACCATTCCTTGCTTTGTCCAGAGTGAATCTGCCAAGCCCTTTCACTGTGATCACTTGTACTATATCTCGGGTCCTGTGATGTGCCCCTTCTCTGAAGTTGTCGCTTTTCTCTCTTTCTGTGTCCCCAGGGATCCTCTAAAGCTTCAGCAGCTGCAGAACCAAGTGCGCCTGGAGCAGGAGGCGTGCGCCTGGCCCCCAGCGCCCCCGGGTGTCCCTTGCAACAGCAGCAGCAGCGGCAGCAGCGCACCTCCGTCGCCGCCCTTCCCCCCACCGCCACCAGCCTTCCCCGAGCTCGCGGCCTGCGCGTCGCCGGTGCCCTCCGAGCCCATGAGCGCGCTGGCCTCCCGCGCCACCACCATGCAGTCCTCCGGCTCCTTCAACTACGCGCGCCCCAAGCAGTTCATCGCGGCGCAGAACCTGGGTCCCGCGTCGGGGCTGCCCACGCCCACCTCCAGTCCCAGCTCCTCCAGCCTGCCGTCGCCGCTGTCCCCAACACCCAGGCCATTCGGCCGCGCGCCCGGCCCGCCCTTCGTGGAACCCGAGGTCATGTGGGGCCCGTCCTCGCCCTCGCCGCCACCGCCACCACCGCCGGTCTTCAGCCCCTCCACGGCCTACCCGGTGCCAGACGTGTTCCCGCTGCCACCGCCGCCACCACCGCTGCCCAGCTCCACCTCGCAGTGTGCCTCGCCCGCCCGCTTCGGCCCCGGCCAGACGCCCGCAGCCTTCCTCAGCGCCCTGCTGCCCTCTCAGCCACCTCCCGTCGCTGTCAACGCCCTGGGGCTGCCCAAGGGCGTCACCCCCGCGTGAGTGACACCTGCGCGTCTCCGGCACACAGGGGCTGCACTTGCACATAGATCCTCCCACCTCCTGCCCCTATCACAGCGTGCCCGCAAACCTGCATACCCAGGAGTTCCTAGTGAAATCTGACATCCCGCCCTTTACACCACCCCATCCTTTAGACGTCACACCAGCAGCCAAGTGGCAATCAGTTACCATTAGGAGCTGCTTTTCTCTTCTGAAGGCTGCTGCTTAAAATTCTCATCAGCAAACTCTCCGAGGTGCTTTCCATAAAAGTGGCCTTTGCCGCCGTTTATACAGTATTTATACAGATCACATTATTTCATTTGGTACCTTTCTAAGAGATATCCTTGTCCCACTAACATAGCATGACTCCACAGTCACTAAACTGAGATGGAATGTCTGTCTGACTCCAAGCCCATACTCTCACCACTAAACTAAGCCCTAGTTCGGCTCAGGGTTATACTAGATGGGTTTTACTTAAGTGTTTTAGAAACACTAAACATAATTAAGGAACAATCCTTTAAATACACCTAGCTAGGAGGGGAAACCTTAGTTACTTTTCTACTGCTGTGACAAAACAACATGACCAAGGCAATTTACCAAAAGGAAGAATGTGATCTGGGCCACATTTCCAGAACGTTAGAGTCCATGTCCATCACGATGACTAGGCCATGGATCAAGCAGGCAGGCATGGTGCTGCAGCTTCCATCGGATGCATAAGCATGAAACAGAGAGGAAGAGACTGGACCTGGTGTGGGCTTTTGAAACCTCAAAGCCCAACCCTAGTGACACACCTCCTTCAACAAGGACACACCTCCTCGTCCTTCCCAAACAGTTCCACAGCTCCTAACCTCAGATGGACAACCTTTAAAATCTGAAAAAATTGTTAAAGACAAGTTATTTACAAAAGCACTTAGGTAAAACCTTCTAAACAAACACCACACAGGTGCTGACAAAGTCTGTTGGAACATAATGTGAACAAAGCCTAAGCTGGCACATCTTTTACAGCCTATATTCTGAAACAAGGAAGTTCAGGCTTGGGGTGTGGCTCTGTTGACAGAGGGCTTACTCGGTGTGCATGAGGCCCCGAGTGCAGTCCCCAGCACTCCTGAACCCCATCATTCAGGTATAGACAAAAAGAGAATGCCAGCTTAAGGTCATCCTCCATTAAACATCAACTTTGAGGCTGGCCTGGGATGCATGAGACCCTCGTGCTCAGAGCAGTGCTGATGGGATAGGGGCTTATATGAAGGCCTGAATTCTGCCCAGGAGTCCACATAGTCAAAGAGATAACTGGCTTACACGGATTGCCCACTGACCTCCACATGTGCATCTTAATATGCAGACATACCCATAAGTAAACAAACAAAAATGTAAAATAAAAATTTTAAGAGTGAATGTTAGTAACGAGCAGGCTAGAGCCTGTGTCTTTATTCTTCCTACTGAAATCTTACTGCAGAGTTTGTCAGATGCCCAGAGACAAAACAGGAGTAAAAAACAGAATTTATTTTTATTCTTAGTTCAAACCTTCCCATGGTTGGGATATAGTCAGGTTACAATGAACACAACCTCTGCTGTAGCTAGAACCAGGGAGTGGCAGTGACTTGTCTTGTCTCGAACTTTCTAAATGTCAATTACATGAATTCCATGTGTGAAATCTGACTTCTTCTCAAATCCCAAGCAGAGTCAAAGTGAGTGCGGACGTCAAAAAGTAGATTCCTGTAGTAATGATATGATGATGGGTTTCTGTTGAAAGTTGAGTCAGAAAGCTTGCCTGAGGAAAAATTTCTTTCCAGTTTTTTGGTTTGAGCCTTTATTTTCCTGGTAGAAAATGAAGCATTATCTGTTACAAAAAGGCCTAGCACTCCTCCTGTAGAACTTAATCAGAGTCATCTTTCAAATGCACTGTGCGGTCATGACCTAAATCATCTTGACCGAGACACTGGTCCCTTCTGAGCCTGGGCTTTGAAACTCTTCTAAGAGTGGCCCTTCTGATGGCTCACATCCTGTAGCAGGCGCTCCTGTTCATTATCACCAGCTGAATGTGTCACAATTAGTCTTTGGAGCCAAAGTATAATTATTACCACAAAAGAGTCCAGACATTCCTAACATTTCTTTCAGAATTAAAATGGAGAAGCCACGCTGATTTGTGCCCATGGAAACTGTACCACGGAATTGTTGAGCTCCGTGTTACCTAATAGTAGTGGCAGATTAGGGCTCAGATCTATGACAGCCCACGAAGCCATAACTGTGTTGTGTCTCCCCTCTTGTCTTAAAGGAATTTGCCCTCACTTGAAGAGGCCATTCTTGGGGTTTTCTAGAGGAGTCTTTGGTAACATGGTTTCTTCTGACATGCTGTGGCTGTTTCAGTCTCTAGTGGGTCTGTGTATGTCAGGGCCAAGTCCAGGGTTGACTCAGGTCACTTCCATTCCCTAGGATCAGACAGGCACAGTGGCTTTTGCTCATTCTCAATATTGGACTCTGTTCTCATAAGGCGTGAGGCATAGCCACAGTGTTCCAGTGTCCCACTGTCTTCTAACATCTGCCTCTTAAGTCCCAGGATTACGTACAAGTAACAACAAGCCTATTGCAATGAATCAGTCAATTCCCCCCTTCTTCTCTCCCAATCCCTGTCCTTCTTCCTCCCTGCCCCCATCTCTGTCCCTATGTTTCTTCTCCACTCCCCACCTCTGTCTCTGGCTTTTTTGAAGCAAGGGACCCTGGCTTTAAGCTCACTATGTTGCTGAGGCTTCTCTTGAACTCCCATTCTTCTTGCCTCCATCTCCCAAGAGCTAAGATTACAGCATGTGCCACCCTATTCAGTGTGTGCTATCTCTCAGTTTCCCTCTTATACGAGTAGAGCTTTGGCTGGAAATATTACCCCTGGTTTGTCAGAAATAAGAGCTTGTGCCTGCAGACCTTTTGTGTGGATGTACTGAAGGCGTTTATCCTATAGCACCCGGCACTTACAAGCTTTCCAGTGCCCTCTGTTTCCCCTGGTTTATAGGAAACAGGCAGGGGGAACACTCTTAGTTCTGCATGCAGTAAGTAAGGAGATTTCCCAGCCCCTGGAATAAGCCTCAGCAAAGAGAGTTTGCTAGGAGCCAGCCTAAAGTGCATTGCCTCTGCTGATCTTCCTGAAGTCTGATCCTTGAGTTTTCAGATTCAAGAAAACAGTTAACAGAAGCAACACAGCCCTCCTGATCTTATGGAGATGTTTGATTGTGACAGATTCCGGTTTACAGTTAAATGTTAGACCTATGGAACATTTAACTTATTTTTCAAATCAAGCCATTGGTTAAATCGTAACCAGTATTTTAGAGAACCCAGCCGACATAAGGGGTATCAGAATTGGTAGATACCTTGTTATTCCTGTCTTCCTGAGACAGATAGGTTGGCGCCTTGCCATTCCCCACTGAAGGATTGGAAGCAGCCCCTAGGGGCCTATTATCAGGCATTCACGGAAAGATGTACCATCTCTTGGGCTTGTGTTTCCCAGTAGCTTCGTAGGCAAAAGCCTCCAGAGGCTGTACAGCTGATCATTCTGTGAACATGTGTCTGACCAGGGATAGCTCATTCAGTCTAAGCACAGGATGACACTACACAAATCATATGCAGTGGAGAGCTGTGTGTAGACCTTCCTCATTCACTCCTCTCAGAAAATAGTGGGAAGAGAATTCAGTATTATCAAGTAGTTAACTGCAGTTTTTTAAATAAGAGCTGATGGCACTCAGTTGTTGTTGTTGTTGTGGTTTTTTAGCATAGCATTAAAATTCAATTTAAAAATAAAACTGATTAAAAAATACTAGTTTTTTTTACATATTCTTGAATGTATGATGACCTTAAATATAGAAAGGATCCCAGAATGCCTGTGATTTCAAGCCCTGAAATGGTTATGGAACTGGGTCTCCCTTAGGCCACTCAACTTCTGTAGAGTGAAGGGAATAGAGTGTCGGCAAGGCAGGCTCCAACTGGTATTCTCTGCAGAGCTATTTCTGCCCTGGAAGGGTTTACCTTCAGGTGCTTCTGTACATTGCTCTAAATGCTTTTGCCCCAAACACATGGACACTAAAATGGCAAGTGACTTTCAGTTAAAGCCAGGGCAAACTTCTCCATCGGGTTCTTTGCACAGTTGGACTCAGTGTAGACACTGAAGTAGAGCAGGAGCTGTTTACTAACACTGGGCATGGAGTACTGTAGAGAGATCTAGTCTGAGTACAGTTTACTTTGAATAAGCTTTTTTTAAAAAATCGTACAACTCTGAAGGGAGAACACCCCTTGTCAGCTGCCTTCCTTCCTAATGGGCCAGCTCTTCCTCCATTGTCAAAGGCAGGTCCTCATGAGAAAGCAAACCCAACCCTGCCACTTTACACTGCAGTGCAGTGTTCAAAAGCTTCGCCCTAGAAACAGGACCATGTCCCTCATCCTGTGTCTCCCTTCTCAAGTGCTCCATTTTGATTTCTAAGGCCAGCCTTGCATGGTACTCTAAACCCCATCAGCAGTTTTTAACTTGTTTTTCTAAAATATTCTCTGAATTTTTCCTACGAGTTGCTCTGCCCACCACACACCATATTTTAAAGGTTCCAAATTAAAATTATGTGTGAGAAATGGTGTCTTTGCTATCTCTTCCCTGATGGTTCACAGGGGCTGTCTGCTGACACTCCTGCTGACCGTGGGGTACAGGCACTGCCTCCCCAGATCTCCATAGGTCTCCACACAGGTATCCTTTACACCCTCAGCTGTTAAGTTACCTGACCACACTAATATAGGGCATCTATCTCTACACCTGACAGTATATGGCACTTACAACCCTATGGAATGTCCTTTCCTTGGATCTTTTTCTTTCCTGTCTCAGTATCTCCATTGTAGAATATTATTTTATGAGCAGTGTGACATTATTTCCATTGGTATTGCATCTCTAGCACATAGAGCATAGTGACGCTCTGAAAAGTCAGGTAGTGGGGTTATGTGCCCATTCTAGAAAACTTCTGGTCTTTTAAAACGCTTCTCATCTAGCCTGGTCTTTTGGCCCATCTCTTCTCTGTGATTTACTTTCACGGTGGATGTTTTGTGGTGGCCTCTGTCACAAGGCCAGGTATGCACTTGCTCCAGTAGCATTCTCTTCTATGACCTGTGTGTTGTAAACACCTACATCTTACACTCTACAGAAGAAGAAACCTAGACACGACATCCATAGGTGACTAACCCAACTCTAGAAGCGCTTAAGTGGTAAAACAAAGGTTCTTGCTTTTGAACCATTACCCAGGCTGAGTCTCTTAACATCTTTAATGACTGGCACTTGTCCATGTCCTTTCTTTCTGTGACTATGTCAGGTAACTCTTGCAGAGGCCTCTGAGGTCATTCAGCCACTGTCTTTTTCTGGTTCCCTTCTGCTTGAATGGCTCACAGAGCATCATACGGTTTGCTCCTTAATCCATTCCCCACCTTGATCATCAGTCAGTGTTTGTGATGAGGGATGGGCCTGCGGGACTCAGCTGTCTTGGCAGTCTCCTCTAAGGCAGGGGCGAGGCTGTGGAAGACAAAGCCGCTGTCCTTCACTCTTTCCTATACATGAACTGTCTAATGGGTAGAATTTCAGGCTGTCACCAAGGAATGCAACTGTTTACCTTACCAAGCAACTGTTTTATTTTTGTTTTCTTCCCTAGAATTCAAAGAATTTGCATTGCCAGGTGCTCAGTAAACGTTTGTAGACTTGGCTACACTGGTCTTTCAGCTGGTTGACTCTTACTAGAGTAGTGGTTGTTCAGAACTGAGACAGCGTGAGTTCCTTCAATTCTGTAAGCAAAGAAAAATGTCTTAAAACTAGGAGGAAACAAGAAATTATCTCCATTTCTTTCCGATGCTCTTCATCTTGCTTGGTTTGTTGGTTTTTGAGACAGGGTCTGGATATATAGCCTAGACTGTCATGGAGTTGGTGAGCCTCCTGCCTCTGTCTCCTAAGTGATTGGATGTCAGGTGTAAGACGCCTACTATATAATACTGATAAATTGTTGTCATTATGGAATTGACTTGTTAAAAATAATATATAATTGGAATGGGTTTTTTGGGCAGGAAGGCTAGTCTTATACTATTGAAATGATAAATATTTGAGAGGCAGTGACCACACCAAGATAAATGACTTCTTTGTGAAATATTCTAGAGAAGTTATCCTAAGTCAAGTCTACTTGAAAATGTTTTCCAAGCCGGGCAGTGGTGGCGCACGCCTTTAATCCCAGCACTTGGGAGGCAGAGGCAGGCGGATTTCTGAGTTCGAGGCCAGCCTGGTCTCTAGAGTGAGTTCCAGGACAGCCAAGACTACACAGAGAAACCCTGTCTCAAAAAAACCAAAAAAAAAAAAAAAAAAAAGAAAATGTTTTCCAAGTACCAAGACCCACTCTCTAGTAAAAAGACAGATGTTACCTGTCCCAGACAACTGGAACACCAGCTCTCCTTTGCTGTCATTTAGATGGCCTCTTCTTTTCTCGACACTCACCTTCTTACCCCTTTGGTTCTTATCTGTGCTGAGAGCACAGCTTGTATTGTAGTAGGCCTGCACCACACAGGCTCCTTCTGTCATCAGAGGCTGCTCATCCATGGTAGTAGACTAGGCCCTGCTGCTCAGGCTGCAGAACAGAAGGAAACCACACGCACGCGCAATTCACATACAAGCGTTTGGCCGCCCTCAGTCTTCCAGGTGACTTCAGAAACTGGCTCTTCTGTTTTCCAGGCTGTGGCAACAAAGGCAGCACAAAGCTTTCTTCTAAAATTATATGATATTTACTTGTCCTGAGGTTGGTTTTTTACACATCGCCTGATTTCAGATGGTGTGGCATCTGTATCCTTGACTAAGGAGGGAAAGAAGAGAAAGGCAGAAGTGAAGCTAGGTAACACACAGAGTCACTCATGACAGAAACATCTAGGTGTGTACTGTGGTGAGCAAAAACAGCCGCGGCGGGAAAAATCTATTTAAGAATATGGATCATCAGCATGATAGATGCATGTAGGATACACGCAAGATACATTACCAATGGGATAATCTAAGGTACATTTTTCCCAAGGGGACATTAAGGTGAAAGCTAACAACATTTCTAGAAAAAAGCCTGTGTAGGAAACCCATAAGACTATGAGTATGTTTGTTAAATAACTGATGGGGCTAAAATCTGAAATTTATGAATTCTAAGTCATAATTCATAAGATTCTATTGATGCCATAAGTGAGTTCGCTTCCTCTTTCTCTGCCTGTTCTTCTCTCCTTAAATCTCAAGATAGCGTCCCAGTGAGGAGAACAAAAGTTACAGAAGTCATGGTTTTTGTGCTTCTTTAATATTTGACTCTTGTGTGAAGGAGAAAGTTTGACTGAACTAGATGAACCTGAAAACATGGAACCTGAAAACATAAACTGTTTCCCTCTGTAAACACCAGGAGACTCAGTTACAAGCAGATGAAATTCACAGGGTTTGATCACTTGCAGAACAAGACTGGGATGAGACAGTGTATTTCTACCAGAGAGAGAAGAGGGATGTTTCTCCCCTAATGTCTCCTTTTAGAGATGGGAGTACAGGAGCTTCTCCTCACACTTCCAGTCCACCTCTCAGTGGCCCAGGGCTGCCACCTATATTTATTAAATTAACTAAGGCTTAGAAGAAAGAAAAAAAAACCCACCTCAGATTGTCTTAGCACTAGCACTGGGGCAAGGGATCACCTCTCTAAGCCCCTACATTGGGGTAAGAGGTTGCCCTAGTTAGGGTTTTGCTGCTGTGAACAGACACCATGACCAAGGCAACTCTTATAAGGACACCATGTAATTGGCGTTGGCTTACAGGTTCAGAGATTAAGTCTATTATCATCAAGGCAGGAACATGGCAGCATCCAGGCAGGCATGGTACAAGAAGAGCTGAGAGTTCTGTATCTTCATCTGAAGGCTGAAAGCAGAGTACTGGCTTCTAAGCAGCTAAGATGAGGGTCTGAAAGCCCACACCCACAGTAACACACCTACTCCAACAAGGCTACACCTCCTAATAGTGCCACTCCCTGGGCCAAGCATATACAAACCATGACAGAGGTTGACTCTCTAAGCATTTAGAATAAACACCTACCAGAATCAGGACCTTAAGTTAAAGGAGGATTCAGAGAAGTGTGGACCATAGGGAAGAATGGCTGCTGGGATGACTAGGTGCACAGTCCCTGGGATAGGTGACATCACTGACAAGGATCATAGGGTGTGGAGAGCAGTTACAAGGTCCCCACAGTTTCTGCTTTCATGCTTTGGGTTTATTGTGCTCCCAGCAAGGTTAAATAGATCAATAAGAAATCAAAAGTTGGTAAACGCGTACTTCTTACCAGAGTACCATGCAAGGCTGGCCTTAGAAATCAAAATGGAGCACTTGAGAAGGGAGACACAGGATGAGGGACATGGTCCCCTTTCTAGGGCGAAGCTTTTGAATACTGCACTGCAGTGTAAAGTGTCAGGTGGGTGATGCTTTGACACGTTTGCAGTAAGCTTTCTATTATTATTATTAAGAAATATCCTACTGAACGAGATATATAATTTGTGTGCAGTCATAATAAACCCAAACATCCATGTCTTGTACCTCTGAAATCCTTCAACTGCTGTGTACACTAACTGTCCCCCAAGCTAACCACTACCCTGAACTTCTGAGTTGATACTTCTCTTTTTATAGTTTTCCACATGTCTATGTTTCCCTGAGTCTGTTTATCCAACCTTCACATGTATCAGACTCACCCAGAGAAGTTATTAAATACAGACTGCTGGGCTGCAGCCCAGAGTTTCTGCCTCTACTGAACCAGGTTTGGTGTGCTGTTGCCAATCTGCCACTAGTAGCTCCTCTGGGTCATGATGACCCCTGGGTCTATACACTCAGAGATCCGCTGCCCCCAGCACCAGACTTTAGCTCTTGCCTCTTTCTAAGTAATTGTATATGCATTCTTCTGTGGCTTGTTTGTTTGTTTGTTTGTTTTTGTTTTTTTGTCAACCTCAAAATTCAACTATGTTGACTAGGGTAGGGATGGGCCATTCATTTTCTGTTTACATAGTTTTTTCTCGCTTGTTGATTTTCACCTACTGAGGTAATCAGGGAAGAGGCAGAGAAATAGGAAGCAGTTTGTGTAAGACATCAGGAGTCCACATCTATCCAATACGCAGCATTGGTGCCCCCTGGTGCACAGTGCAGGAATTGCTGCAGCCCTCGGAAAGTCAAGCCTTATTGCTGTTACTTATAACGTGACCTACTGCAGGAGTCCAGATTTAAGGCTTACCACCTATTGTAATGCCTGTCATAGCCCTCTTGTGTAAAGTCACCCCAACGGTCTTGTAGCACGGGCTTACACTTGTCAAACAGGACTGGTGGTGACGGGAGGAGATGTAACAAATGTGACTCAGGTTGAATATCTCTGATGTGAACATCCAATTTCTGAAACCCTTCCAAATGCACACTGTTTTGAGCATTCACGTGGTACTGGATAGGGGAAATCCCACACCTGTTTTCCTGTGATGAGTCACACTCAAAAGGCAGGCACACTAATAATTCTGCATAGAATGCCCCTTGTATTAAACATATAAAATATATAAGACACAATGAAGGATTTTTACCATTTTAAGACAAGAGTATTGTGCCAGGCAGTGGTGGTACATGCCTTTATTCCCAGTACTTGGGAAGCAGAGGCAGGCGGATTTCTGAGTTCGAGACTAGCCTGGTCTACAGAGTGAGTTCCAGGACAGCCAGGGCTACACAGAGAAACCCTGTCTCAAAAAACAAACAAATAAACATAAACAAAAACAAAAGACAGAGTATTATATGTATGGTCCAGGCTGGCTCTGAACTTGCTATGTAGCCAATAATGATTTTGAATTGCTACCTCTCTGACCTCCACCTCCTAGTCCTGGGACAGCAGGAATTACATACCCAGTCTTCTCCCTGTGTTCAGTATAAAACTCGGGTTTAATACATGCTAGGCAAACATTCTGCCAACTAAGCTACATCCCTAAATCTTGACCCCAAGTATATCTGACAAACGATGCTACTCCTATATTGGTTATAATGAGGCAAATATTGTCACTGGATACAATGAATTATGAAGGACCAGAAAATTTTAAAACTCATGAGAGAAATGTGTCCTTTTTAAGTCCTCTTAACATTCATTTATATATATTTCATATGTATCTAGCAAGCAACTTTTAAGAAGTTTGCCCAAGATCAAGGCTGAATCTGTTTAAACCTCATAGGAAAACACATCATATTTTCAGTTTATGTTGCTACTCCCTAGGATTGAAACATAAGCCTTCCCTGTCTGAGGCGTTTACACTGAATATGCTCCCTCGTGGGTATCTGAACCTTCTCCAAGACTGGGTTCCAGTTAGTGTTTCCTAAACTCCTGAAAACATCTTCTCTTCATATGCATGGCTGTAGAGGCTTTAGAAAGATACATGATGAATGGCATCTGTGCTCTTTCTTTGTTGAACTTGCATGCTGACTTGGACTTGTGTGTATGCCCAGGAGTTAACTGTATTTATGCTTTTCTTGTGCAGGGGATTTCCAAAGAAGGCCAGTAGAACTGCTAGAATAGCCTCTGATGAGGAGATTCAAGGCACGAAGGATGCTGTCATTCAAGACCTGGAACGGAAACTTCGCTTCAAGGAGGACCTTCTGAACAATGGCCAACCGGTACTGATGGAAGAGAGGCTTAGACTTGGAACCCCAGCTCCCGCTAGCCAGATCTCTTCTGGTTCGCTCAGGCTCACCTTCATGAGACTTGTACACCAGGCTTTCATTATTTCTGAATCTCAGCATCCCTCTTAGTGCATAGGAGAGAAATGGAAGTACTAATGGCAGCAACTAGGGCTGACACCACAAAAAATGAGATACACTGCTATAAAGGACCCACAGAGAGTCCATCCTAGCTAAGTGGCTCCTTGGGAGGACCTAGGAAGGTGCCCTGTGATAGCTGGTACCCAGAAGCAGTGATCTAGCATGAAAGGCTTCCTCCCAGAATAGCCTGTGCTAGAAAAGCCCCTGCTGTGGTTGAGTCCTATTCTCCTTGACTGTGTAGACGCTGCTCCCACACCTCACAGTAATGCTGGTCCCACCATCTCGTTCCAAGTTTTAAAGCAATACTACCACACTTGACAACAGAAACTACTTATACCTTAATACTGTAGGTTATTGACTATGACCATCCATCTGATGGGAAACAGATGGTTCATCCACTACTTAAATTTTCCATAGCTGAGTTTGTTTGCTTGCTTAATCTTTCTGTATCATCTCAGGGTTTTTTAAAGGGCCAGGAAAGGCTAGCAAATTAGGTAGCCTGAACGTAGGAGATGAGTCTTTTTTGGCTTTTATCATGAAATACCAGAAAAATAAGCTCGTATAAAACCAGCACAGATGCCTTTTCAGAACAAAACATGCTCTAGGTTTGTGGGATTTTTAACTGTGAAATGATACTAGTGATTAAGGGCTCTTAATCTTAAGAAAGATGAAGCTTCTAACAAGCTTTCTGATGCTTGTTTCACTGGGTCCTGAGGCTCTGCAAAAGAGGGAAATATGTGATCTCCCCCACCCCCAGCCCCTAACCAGTGATTGCACTCACTCTGGAAGCTTTCCCTGATTCTGTCAACAAATGCTGTTAGAAGATTAAAACAGATGCTTATGGGAATTTTTTTAGCCAGGTGGGGCATCTCTCCAACTCCTCCCCAACACAAACCTTTTTTTTTTTTTTTTTTAATTTAAGTATTCCTTATGGATGAGGACTCTCTTGGATTAAAAATAAAACTTCTATATGGTACAATTTAACCATATTATTGTTTTTTTATATATTTTATAACTCATACGTGTATATTATTTATATCTATCTGTTTAGCAATAAGTAAACATTCATAGTATGTTTCATTTGATAGTTTAGGACAAGAAAACTAAAGTTTCTTTTTTTTAAAAAAAGGGATTCTCAAATGAGTTGTTCATACCATTACATAATATTCTGTTACCTGTTTTGGCTTCTATGGACAAGGGCTTGAATTTCTACATGTCACGCTGATATTGAAACCAAACAGTGAAGTGAGATTGGCTTCTGGGGGAAGCAGGGGCATCTTGGTGAAGGAGGTGAAGGAGTAGGAATGTAGTCACTATTTCTGCCGATGCAGAGCAGGCCTCCCACTGATGGTGATAAAATTCTCCACTAGGACATAAGGAAGACTTTGTAAGAGGGCAATGGTAAAAGCAGTAAGAACCCATTTGAAAGTTGCATTCCCTCGTCTTAACAGACTTGATAAAATCACTATGCATAGTCGTGCTGGACCAAGTCACTCCCTGCAGCATTCGGACACCCTCTTCTTGTCCCCTGCCATTTCTTTAGCAAATGAAATAATTTCAACCTTAGGGCTATTTGGCATCTGATCTGTTTCACTTCCCAGTTTCAGCTGGGACGAGAACCAGCAATTACTGGAAACTATAAATTCATCCAACATATTTTTCTGATTAGAGAATGTTGAACAGTGTTTGTGTTGACATTCAGAAGTTTGAAAGGGTCATCTGAATAATGCTTGTACTTTTGTACTTTTTAGATTCTTACCCTACTTGTTATTCCTTATTTCTAACCGACCCCTTGTTGGAAAAGGCCCCTAAAGAGATTTGTGAACTCTCAAAGTTCCTCCCAGATCCATAATTCTAAGGCACATAGGACCAACAGTCAAGTACAAGAATTATATCAGCAGACAGCAAAACTGCTGCCATGTTCCACATAGAAATGAAATGGTCCAGTGGAATTACCAGCTAACTGCTAGAAGGCAACAGGATGCTCTTCCTCCCTATGGGCAAGCAGTGCACATCTGCGATTTGAGGGTGCTGGATGCTGGCTTGGTACAGACTTGTCCTTACTTCAGCCATTGTGGTCATTCTCTGTGGATTATATTTGCTTCTCGTTGCTTATCCTGCACAGAGGCCGAGGCAGTGTGCTCATGTTGATGGAGCATATTCTGTGTGTCACGTGTGTTGGTAACTGATTGGTAGGTCTGCCTGCAACACCTGCTTTTCCTCTCAGGGCTCCATTTGCTGCCCTTCTGAGCAGCTTTCTTTCTGTCACTGGCTGGGGCCAACATGGATGTTCCGAAGCCTGTGAAAGCCTTTGAAAAGAACATCTCCTTTAAGCCTTCCTCTGCTGTCTTAAAAGCAACCTTTTTCATCTGGTTTGGTTTGGTTTGGTTTGGTTTGGTTTGGTTTGGTTTGGTTTGGTTTGGTTTGGTTTGGTTTGGTTTGGTTTTGGTGGGTTTTTTTTTTTCCTAAAGATAAGGAGGTCAGAGCTATCCTATGTGGTCTTAGCCTTGTTGCTGATTATTCTCATGGATCTGTGTCATATCAGGTGGTAGCTGCCAGGTTTAATTATCTTATTTCCCAATATTGGATTTAGACTACACGGAGCAGATGCAGGAGAGAAAAGCCAAACTGAACAAAGCCAGGGAAAGAAGCAGACTCTTTCTGATACAGCTATGATGCTGAAGAGAGACTAGTTACAAAAAAAATGTCCAAACCTATTTTATATTTCTATTCCTTTTCCGTAAGCAATGCATGATTGTGATTGTCCCCTAAGCTTGTATTTCTGTGACTTATTTTGGGCAGAGGCTAACCTATGAGGAAAGAATGGCTCGCCGCCTGCTTGGTGCTGACAGCGCAAACGTCTTCAACATCCAGGAGCCAGAAGAAACAGCAGCCAATCAGGTACCACGTTGCTCCAAACTTCCTGAGAAATAATCACGGTTCTGCCCACCCTCCCCACACTCTTTATGGACTCTATTCTTGGGGTCAATTGTATGGCAAGTAGCAGGCAAGTCACAGAAAAGCAAGATTGCTGTCCTGCCAACCTCATAGGTGTTACTCGATAGACAGATGCTGACACTGCTGAGTGAGTGATTAATAGAGCCTCTCAATGAACTAATTGATATTATTGATACTGATCTGGCATCGATCGGTGTGTTTTCCTTTCTGGTATCCGTGTTTTTCAAACTGTCCTATGCTCTAATTCAAAATGGTTTGCATGGAAGCCCCTTTTCCCCCTTTCTCCTGGAAGTAAGCCAATCAATGTGCCCATAATGTTATCAATGTCAGCCAAAACTAGAAAGGGGAACCTCTGCCCTGTTTCACATAGGTGATCATAAACCACTAACCAACAGAGATCGAAGGGGCTATCTCACGCTCCCGACTGCTACCAAAAAAAGGTCATGTGTGGATCTGGGGTAATCTACTCTGTAGTTCTATTTCTCCCAATTAGAGTTGGAAGATGTAGGTCTCACATGAAAGCCAAATGAACAGAAGAGGCCCAACAAAGCTTTAAAGCAAGCCTAAAGGTCCAGGGAAGTCCTCTCCCTTCTGCCCTTAAGCACAGGCCTCCTTCAGTCTGGAAACGTCACTGTGCTCAGACAACGTTTGCCATCACACACACTCCTTCAAAGGAACCTCAAAACCCTGCTGCCTATTCCAGCCAGTCTCATGTCTTGTTTTCTGCCGTTACAGGATGCTGGGGCTCCTCGGGCTTCTGTAGGGGGTCCTCTGGATGGTCAAAAGGTTAAGCTCTACCCTTCTCCTCTGTCCAGTCTCCCACTGTACCGATCTGTGCTTCCTTTTGTGTCTGTGTACCTGTCTCTACTGCTATGTGGTAATTATAAACACTGTGGCTGCTATCAATACTTCATGTGGTATCAGATGAGCCTGTTTCCTGCAACGTGCCCTTTCTTATCATTTATCCACAAACTTGACTTTAGTTCTACCATGACCCTTCTGGGAGTGGGGTGATCCATTTGATAGCAATTCAGTGAAAGGAAACAGCTTGTAGCGTATGGTTTTCATAGTTTTATTCAGACCACTGTGTTCCTTTCCTCAAACCAATAAACTATTTTCAGGTTGAGTAACTTTTTAAAGAAAAAAAAAGGGTATAATTAAAATAGGCTTTTAAGCAAGCAGGGCATTCAGTGCACACCTGTAACCCCAACATTCTGAAAGCTGAATTGGCAATACAGCTGAGCAAAAGGTCAACCTAGGCTACATAGCAAGATTCTGTCTCAAAACAGAACAACACAAACGGCTCCTACTTACTATGACCCCAGGAATATTCAGTGGTCTTGTGTTCATGGTGATTTGCAGGCAGGAAGCTGCAGGCTCACTGGTGTGTAAAGACAGAGCCTTGGTGTTGCTTCTGTGTGTGAGTGAAGTGTAACTATCGATCTTGCTTTTGCTTAAGAGATGGGCTGGTGATTTAGGAGGGGCCCCTATGTCCTACGTGTATTGTTTGTTTAAAAAGCAAAAGTAGAAAAAAATGTGGTGCCGACTTCCCCTCATTTGAGAAAATTATGTGCGCCATTGAAGCTGCTTGCCCCATACCTCCCAGAGGGGTGTGGCCCCCCCATACCTCCCAGAGGGGAGTGGCACCCACATGGTTTTTTACCCTATAGAAGAGACCACCATGTCTCCTTCCTAGGAGTGTAGAGTAGATAGCCTTCCCTTCTTATTTTTTCCATTTCTCTCCACCCCTTTCAAGAAAGGTAGTGGGTGTCTGCCTGTTTGTTTATTTGTGGGTTTTTTGTTTGTTTGTTTTATTTTGGGAATAGGACTTTAAGGTGATTTTAAATATCACACACACTCAACTCTATACGTTTCTACTATCCTATGAAATTGTATTGCACCCAGATCATGAGTCACTAAAAAAAAAAAAAAAAAAAAAAAAAAAAAAAAAAAAAAAAAAAAAAAACCACCTTCCTGCCTTTTGTTGGGGAGTGAGGTACATCTGAGGAGATGCTGACATGGACCTTCTGTGTCTGGCCTAGGAGTACAAAGTCTCCAGCTGTGAGCAGAGGCTGATTAGTGAGATTGAGTACAGGCTGGAACGCTCCCCTGTGGATGAGTCGGGAGATGAGGTGCAGGATGCAGAGGTGCCTGTGGAGAATGCAGCAGCTCCCTGCTTTGAGATGAAGCTGAAACATTACAAGATTTTCGAGGGGATGCCTGTGACTTTCACGTGTCGAGTGGCAGGGAATCCAAAGCCAAAGGTAAGCAAAACACCTCGAGTTGAAAGCACTGCTGTAAGGGGGAAAAAGCAAAGGAAGAGGAAGAAATCCTCCAGTTGCACCTTTGCTTCATCAGAAATAACCAAACCACTAAAAATGTATGATTAGGAGACATCATGCCTTACATAATTTAATTTTAGAGCCAAAAGTTAATCTAATTGTGGTGATTACTGCATAATACAGTTTTCATAACTTGGATCCAGCTTTTTAAAAAAACAAAACTGGAGTTAGAAAGCCAGGTGTCGTGGCTCATGCTCTTAATCTTAGCACTCAGGAGCAGAGGCAGACAGATCTTTGTGAGTTCGAGGCCAGCCTTATCTACATAGTGAATTCCAAGACAGCCAGGAGTACATAGTAAAATCCTGCCTCAAGGAGAAAGGTGGGAGTTAGAAAAACTTTTGCAGCTGGGCAGTGATGGTGCACGCCTTTAATCCCAGCACTTGGGAGGCAGAGGCAGGCAGATTTCTGAGTTTGAGGCCAGCCTGATCTACAGAGTGAGTTCTAGGACAACCAGGGCTATACGGAGAAACCCTGTCTCAAAAAAGCAAAACAAAAACAAAAGAAAAAAAACTATTGCAGTAAGAGTCTAACCTTCAGGACTAAATATGTCCAGTCTTTTCCTAAGGAGAAAATGGATGACAGATGGAAGGATTTTCATTAATATTTAGGGAAACATAGTCAGCACTGAGTTCTATCATGGCCTCCTCCCACACACCACTCATTAAGTGTGCTCCTGCTCTTTCCTTCCCAGGTTCTTCCCCCTCTAGCTGGTTCTGTCTCCAAGCTAGACATCCCGTTGCTTTAATATTGCAACTATCCCATTACCTTGTAACACTTGGAACTTTAAAAAGAAGGTTTTTCAGTTTTCTGGGGGGAACACTTGACAGAGCACACCTATGGAGGTCAGAGAACAACCCACGAGAATCAGTTCTCTCCTGCCACGTGGGTTCTAAAGATGGAAATCACCCTCTCCCCACCCCAACGACAGAACTTTTAAATGGAGTTTTCTGATTCAAACGCTTTGACCGAGTTGGATTAGAATGTTAGTTTGTGTTCTTAAATTTCACTTATATTTATTTTAAAGCAGAAATTATTTTAAAACATAAGGGACTAAAATAGGCTTCTGTCAGGAATCAGTCAGCTCCCCCTCCCATCCCCCACTTTTGGTTACAAGAAGAAAATGACAATGAAAACCCGTGTGGTTTTGAAAGGGAATCCTGAGTAACTGGGTCTGGAGGCTGTGCGTGTGGCCGTAGTGGGGCAGCTCGGCTAGCACTTCGTGGGCCTCATGGTGTGACCAGCCCATCCTGTGGCTGTGTAGTTCAAGGGAAACAATGAGTTTTCACACACCTGTGTACAGGGGGCATGCTAAAGGTGAGGAAAGGAAGATGCTTGTATAAAATCAATTGGCATATGACTAGTGAGTGTTTTATTTGTGGCTGGGCATGTTGGCACATACCTTTAATCCCAGCACTTGGGAAACAGAGGCAGGTGGATCACTGTGAAATCAAGGGCTGGTCTAGATAGCAAGTTCAGAGCAAGCCAGAGTTACATAGTGAGACCTAGTCTCAAAAATCTTTTCCTTTATTTGATCGAGATTTATTTTTACCTAATTATTTTTAACATGGTTTTCTATCAGTCCAACTTATATAGTTAAAAATTATTATGCCTTTCAATTACACTATATTCTTTTTAAAATAACAGGAAGAGTCATTATTCTAAACTTTTTTATGTGCATCTTGACCCAGAATTACAACTATGGCCTTCCAGCCATCACTACCTGTGCAGGCTGCCTCCCTCTCCAGAACAGCACAAGTCACCAGAAATAGTTTGGAGTCTTTTTTGTTTTATAAAGCAAGCTTTTTACCTTTTCTTACAAGCAATACATTTTAATTGCCAATACATTTAAAAGAAAGAAAAATGCATATAATGCCACTTCATAGAGCTAATCACTGCCAAGTTATATAGTTAAATATGCACATGCCGTTTCATGTAAATAAGATGAATGTGAATGACGGTTTCAAAGAGCAAAAAGGTATATTCTGCATGGACATATTTATTTGACAAAAATAGGGGTACACCAGGCTGGAGAGATAGCTCAGCAGTTACAAGCACTTACTGCTCTCTTAGAGGTTTGGTTGCCAGCATTCATGTCAGGTGGCTCACAGCCCAACTATAGCTCCAGAGGACCAGATGCCCTGTTCTAGCCTCTACAAGTGTGTGTGCGCACGTACACACACACATGGGCACTGGGTCTCACACACACACACACACACACACACACGGACACACACACGGACACTGAGGACACATGCACACAGCATACACAACTTTAAAAAACTAAAATGAAGTTGAATTTGCTGTTACCTGCTTTTCTTGCTTACAATTTAGTCTCCTGCAGAGATGCTGGTTTGTCCGCTTTCACAGTGCGGTCTGCAGACTGGGCACTGTTGTGTGTCTAACTGGGAAGAGCACATGCTCAGTCTGCCTCCTTGTTTCCTTCCACAGATCTATTGGTTTAAAGATGGGAAGCAGATTTCTCCGAAGAGCGATCACTACACCATTCAGAGAGACCTTGATGGGACCTGCTCCCTCCACACCACGGCCTCTACCCTAGACGACGATGGGAACTACACCATCATGGCTGCCAACCCTCAGGTGAAAACAGATGGAGGCTGGCCTCTGGTGGTGTCTGGGGTTGCCAGCCTTTGGTTAGGGACAGGAACTGCTTAATTAAAAGGCGAAGGCGTACTTTTTTTTTTTAACCTGTAAAACTGTTTTCCACATCTTGTATCCATCTCTCTCTCTCTCGATGATAGAAACTTTCTCTGCGTTGCAAGCATTTATTCTTTCAAGCATTCCTGTAGGAATGGTCCTGGCACACACATGCATTCCTTTCACAAATACTTTCAAGGGTCTCTCGTGTGATCTCTTATTAGGTTATGGAGACACAGTAGAGGGTGGACAAAGTTTCGAGATAGAAAATAACCTAAAAATAATAAACTGTAAAATTTCAATAGAGTTCAGAGCAAGAAAGTAAGGAAGGAGAACATGACACAGACCCAGTGGAGGCATGCACATATAAACTATTTAAAAAGAAATGCATGGAAAACGAAAATGGAAATCCGGGTCTAGAATTTAAGTCATCAGTAGACGTTCCCTCTGACAGTGCCTATGCACAGATTTGGAACTTGTTTATATCAAAAGATTTTTCTTATATTGATCATGGCTTTAGGGTCAGAAAAGCAGTTGACATCTTAGATTTAATAACCAGCCAGGCTTCACACCCCCAACTCATCCCGTAGATTGTTTCTCATTGAGTGTCACACAGCACCACGCTGTGGGATACAAAACAGGGGACACAAAAATGAATAGGAGGTTATTCTGTGCCTTAGGAACTCAATGTGTAACAAGGTAATTTCCGAAAGTATATAAGTTACATACTTGAAATGGGACTAGAATTAACAAATTTATCATGTAATTCATAAAGAAAGTCATATTTTAAAATTCTAACCCATGTATATCATTTTTGTATTTCATTACTCTTAAGAGATTAGGAGATATTTTAATTAGAGATTAGTTATTAGAAGATATTTTAGTGTATGACGTACCGTGATAAATGCTCTCTAGCTTGCTTCACCTCTGAGTGAATCACAGTCGGACATGGCTAGTATTTACGTGGGAGAAGATGATGTTTTAGCAAAACTCAAAGACTTGAAAGTTCATACAATATTTTTCCTACCCAAATACCAGTTTCTTTGCAAAGATATCTGTGTGTACTACCAAAATTTGACTGACATAAATTATTCAGATAATTAGATTATGTAAAAGCATAGCAACCTCTTCACCATCATCAGAAAGCTTTATATTAAAACACCTTCTTGAAGTTCTAATTTTGTCACTAATGAACATGTGACCACCATCTGGGAGGCGGGGAGTCAAAATCATCACATTATCAAAGGGGAGGTACAGTGACAGCTCACAGAGCAAATCACCTGCTGTGTAAGCATGAGGAAAAAGCTGGGTTGAGATGGCTCCTCCCCTACCTCCCCCCCCCCCCCCCCCCCCGTACTGAAAGGGCAGACATGGGCGAATCTTTAAGGCTTTCTGTCTAGCCTCTCTAGCCCAGTCACTGGGGTCCAGATTCAGTGGGGGAGATACTATCTCAGAAAGTAAGGTGGAGAGGGATGAGGAAGACATCAAATGGAATGACATCTGACCTCACGAGCACACATGTACATGCATACCTGCACACACGTGTGAACTTATGCACGCAAACACATAGCCACAGGCATAAAAGTTACATACTAGTGCTTATGTTCCTATTTGGTATGATTGAGGGGGGAGAACAGAAGTAGAACTTGCCTTTCTTCCTCTCTTTCTTTCTTTCTTTCTTTCTTTCTTTCTTTCTTTCTTCCTTTCCTTCCTTTCTTTCTTTCTTTCTTTCTTTCTTTCTTTCTTTCTTTCTTTCTTGTTTTTGGTATCAAAGTTCAACTGTCAGTTTTCTGACTGCTTGAAAACAAATGCTAGAGAACGCAACAAAACCCAGAATCTTCTGTTGGGTTCTCTAGTCCACTTTCCTCTAGGAAGGCTGGCGGTATTTATGGGGTATTGATGCTCCTGAGTACTCGCCAGACCTGGTTGCTGTGATTCATTTCAATGCATTTTCCTGGCATGTTTGAAGTTGTCAGTGGAATAAGCTGTGTTATAGAACAGAGGAATGCAGATGTGAAACTGCAGTTGAATGAGCGTGTAGCCCTCTTCCATATTCTGCCTGTGCACGGAAGAGCTCTCACCAAGGGAAGGTAGAACACAGAGCTTAAGATACCAGCCAGCCCCAGGGGTCGCTGTATCTGCTTACAGAAACTGTTTTGATAAACTGAACTGCAGTCACTAAAGAGAGATCACTAAAGACTGGATCAGTACACACTGCACACGTATATCAGATTACACTCATAAATACATATGCTTACCATTTTCCAGTTAAAAAATTAAATCTTACACAAGTCCTGTATATAAGCCACACCCTTCCCCCCTCCATATTGTAAACAAAGGAAAGAAATGAGGGAAGGGAAACAGAAGACACAACACAGATGGCGTCTCAGAGGAGCGGGGGCGGCGCTGTAGCACCCACTAGCATGAGCGCCGGCTCTGCCATTCATTACCTGTGGCCGTCAGGAATCAGTTCACCTCCCTACTTCCTCCTATGGAGAGCAAGAATGATAATGTGGATTTATACAAGTGCACGTAAGAAGCACTTGGTTTGTTTGACATATAGTGTGCCTTCTGCTAGTTGTTACCATTGTTCCGATTCATAGACAAACTCCCGCATCATAAGACTTCAGCCCCACACTTGGCAGAGCTTATGGGACCAAGATGTCAATGGTTAGTTCTATTTGAGAGGTCCACCCTGTATTGCTGTTGGAGGGCTAGCAAGTCGACTAGGATGGAATTTGTAAGAGAGTTGCTGCTGTGTGGTCTGCTGAACTCCTGCTGTTCGCTTTATCACCCCCATTGGAAGAAGTAGGGCATCGCACACATGCACACATCACGCACACACGCAGCTGTGCCACAACCACCACAGCTGTGAGCTAGAGATGGGGGCCACACCCACAACACAGCTGAGGCTGCGGGCCACACAGGAACTGGAAAGCTGCTCTGCTCTCAGCAAACCCACAGCCAAGAGGCGACTGGAAAGAACAATTACTGCCCTCATCCTAAGCCCCAGTACCTCTGCCTTATCAACCCCAGGCTCAACCCCCATGATCAGCCTCTTTAGTGCTCACTACTACCCTCTGGGATTGAAAAAACAAGAAGTGGTTGAAAGTGGATCAGAAGACATCAGCAAACCAAAATCCCAGCTCTCCTACTCCTCCCGTGATCTTAGCGAAGGGTGATTTCAGTGAAGGTTCTGGATCGACTGGAAGGAGCAAAATACTCAAAGAACCTACAGTGTTTTCTGAGAGACAGACCTAGGACCCAGGAACCAGGGGAAGCTGGAACCTGTACCCCACATGCACAAGAGGCCAAGGTTCAGTCTCACCACAGTAAAAGGGGGCGGGGCCTCATGAAGGAAGTCTGAGTTCCTAAGTGGACACTTAGGAGCAGGTTGTGGTGATGTGTACATCTCTTCAGCATTGCTGGAAGAGGACTGGGCAGTTAGTGATGTTTTCACAGGAGTTCCCATCCCAGGTTTCTGATCACATTGCCTGGTTGATTTTAAGTCCAAAAGTAAAAGCATTTTATTCATCCTGAGTTGTCAAGAGCAGGAGTGTCCCTGTCCAGCTATTCCAGGGGTAGGTTTTGTGCATTGTTTATAGACAATGAATTTATTTTCCTACACGTTAAGAAAATGTGGCGTGAAAACCAGAACAAGAGACAGGCCATTTTCTACCTGCTCTTTGGCAGACCTGATCTTCTGGCTGTAGATACATGATATTAAAAATAATTACCCAGCCAGCCACAACCTTACAACATCTGGTTTTACATATTGAACTCTTGGCCCATTCTTGTAACTTGTGACTTTTAGTGATTTAAAATAAGAATGTCCTGGGTAGACACGGATACGAAGTCAGCATGAAATTCTAGCTCTCTAAAGAAGCATTCATTCAGCAATTTCAGACAAGAATCTAAATTTTAGGCTAGAACAAGGAAGTAGGCCTCAGACATGTAAATGACCTTGGGCTAGGACAGGGAAGTAGGCTCAGATACTTTGGTCATCCTGATAAGCCCTTAGAAACAGTGATCATTAGAGTGTTCACATAATTTGGTTTTATGCCCTGTTTTTCCTTTGACTTTTTGTGTTTATTGTATTGCTTGTTCCTTGACTATTTGCATCTATTGTATTGCTAGACCCTCAACCTAGAACTGACCTTAATACATGCATGTAATCAAAATGGTATAAAAGCATAAAGGAAAAGGAGTTATAGGATAGGGGGTTCTAGGGAGGGGAAATGGGGAAAGGGAATGACATCTATATTGTAAATAAATAAAATATCCAATAAAAATAATAGTAAGTAAAAAAAAAAAAAAGAAGAAGAAGCGTTCATTCTCTGAAGCATGACTTGCAGCTGCCAGAACACTGCAGCCAGCTCTCAACTGCCCAGTGCCCTCTGTGTTTTCTCTGAGCTTCCTCTGTGTTTCTGTTTGTTTGTTTGTTTGTTTGTTTTTCTAATTTTGAAAGCATTTGGAGTTAAAGCAGAGACAGCTCATACTCTGTAGCCTACATAATGTGAAATGGCCAAGAGGAGGAGGAAGGGATCAGAGTGAAGAAAAAAAAATTAGTTCAGTAACGTGACACAGCAGCCAGGGCTTTCCTGAGCCTTGGAAAATATGAGAAGCAAGGACAGAGGAAGATAGTGACGGTCGGCAGGACACTTGAAAACAGTACACTTTTCCATCTCAGTGAATCTTTGGGGAATAAGAAACAAGCTAGGTCTTGTTAGCTACCTCTAAATTTTACTTGGGATAGAACACATAGCACTAAATCCATGCCAACTGGGCTACGTGTTCCGCTCCATGTGTGCAGCTCAGGCAGTTCATCAGAGACCAGGGCCTCACACGGCTTCGCATGATTGTGCAGACATTGCCAATTCAGAGATCACAGAAACAGTTTGTTTCAGACTCTAATCCTGTCTTTAAGACACAGCTGAATCTAAACACGAGTGTTTTGCTGTGTTTTGTTGTGTTGCTAAGTTACCTCGGGCTGCGTTTAAGTTGGGAAGGCTGTTTTGCAGTTTGTTTTCTCCTCCAGTCGCATGATGTACACAAGTGTGGCAGGCTTTTACAAAGGCTCGTGTGCCACGAGTTAAGCTCATAAACTACGAAACATAAATGTTATTTTCATATCATGTAAACAATTGGCTTCTCGTGATGAGGCATCAAATAACCTCTACCAGCTGGATGTTCCACACAGAATCATTTCAATAATTCGAATTTCTTGCTTGTACTGTAACTTTAAACTGGGTGGATTTTTTTTTTCCACCTGAAATAGATGTGACACAGAGCTGAGTTAAGTACAGAAAATTAGTGTGTTGGTTGTGTTTATGTTAGCATCTGGTCATATTCTAAGTTTTACTTGGCCATTCACTTGCATTCTAATCATAGAGCAGATGGAGATCTGAAGGTTAAAACCACGTGTAATACTGTGTACTTGTGCACAATGGTGATGGCTTCTTTGGTTGACTGGACTCTCCAGAGGATTAGAATCATGCATTGCTGTTTCAGCATGAGCATCCTCTTAGTAAGATGTGCAGACCTCGTGCCAGCACTTTCTTCTGATGTGCGCAGGCAGCATCTTCAAAATGGTGAAATGGTTTCACTGAATTCTAGGTTTATCTTTCAAAGAAAAAAATTAAAATGAAGACGTATGTAACTTCTTAGTTTAGATGCTTTCCTGTATTGGTTAGCAACATACTACAACTTTTCATTAAATTATTTACTGATTCTCTCTCTCTCTCTCTCTCTCTCTCTCTCTCTCTCTCTCTCTCTCGTGTGTGTGTGTGTGTGTGTGTGTGTGTGTGTGTGTATGTGTGTGTGTGTGTGTGTGTAGAAAGAGAGATATAGCACACTTGCCACCGTGTATGTGAAGCTTAGGGGACAGCTTGTGGGAATCAGTTTCTCCTCCCAAAATGTGGGCCCCAGGGATCCAAGTCAGGCTGTTGGGTTGGCAACAATCCATTTTCCCACTGAACCGTCTCACTGATACAATATATCTTTAGCTAGTAACAACAAAGTAATCAAACATATAATCCTACCTCGTGAAGACTAAGCCCCCACCCCAAGGTTAATATGTGAGTAGAAAGATTATAAAATGACTGCCTTTTCCTTTTAGCATCTTTGAGAGGCATGCATATATGTAGAAGAAAATCAGAAATCAAATTGGCACAAAGAAGTTTTTTTTTAAGCAATTCATATTTGTTTTCCCAAGTCTAAGGTTAAACTGTAAATTTGATTTGTACCCTTTGATCATCTGACTATATCAATGACTGGTTAATATAAACTTCTCACATGTCCTTGGGCTTACCACAGGAAAGGTGTATTGATTGACATGTACTCCACCAGTCAGCAACACAGATACATACAGAAGCCACGCCCCATGTCAGTGAGGCTGTCAGTGGAACACACACACACACACACACACACACACACACACACAATGTGCTTTCTTGTCCTGGATCTCAAAGGAGAATCTTAGATTTCCTGTGTTCATCTGATAAAGCTCTAGCATGATATATCGGTGGAATGTTTAATAGAGAGGAATCTCCTAAGCAAGCCATAGATAGATTTTTCCTGAGTGAGTATAGATTTAGAGGGGTTTGATGAGATTAACTTCCTGATTTCTAGCTATTCTCGAGTCTTGAGTGTTTGCTGAGAGTTCAACATGAGCCAGTGTGTAGTTTAGTTTTCAGGTACAGTTACTCTAGTGGGGGACTAGTCCTCTCTCCCAGTGCTATACTCAGCTCTTCTCAGAAGCTTTCCAGAAAGGAGAGTGTTTGAGCTCCAACCTCATGGAAGTGTTGACTGCTAGGGCACTCACTCACCTAGTAGTAGGAGACGGTATTGTTGTCAATCCCCTTGCTACCTAGTAATTCTGGTTCGTCTCTGGTCTTCATTACATCCTATGTGTCCACCTCCTCTGAGTCGCTGCATCCCTAAGGAAGTCATGATGGGGAAGACTGGAGAACCAGGTTACTGGATTTGTGCCCCTCATTAAACCCTACTATACGTTTCCTGCTATGATATTCTTCCTTGTTTCTTCTGATGTAGTCTGTCCCTGCCCAGTCTCAGCTGGAACCCAAGTCTTCAGAGCACACTGCTACATTGCTTGTCTACATTAGCATCTTGCTACATGGGTTTCTTACTCATCCCAAGCTAGAAGTCACGAAGCCTAATTATTGATGGCACTTCTGCATCTCGTGGTCCCTCTCTTGCTGTTTCTGTTTGGCCAGCATTGGAAGTTAGAAGTAGATTTGCTCACTCTGAGAAGAGGGGGCAGAACGCATTGATGTCACTACCTGTGAATAATAGTAATGAGAAAAGCTGAAACCAACTCCAGAGTAACATCTGGGGACTCATTCTTGTCATCTGGGTCCCCTGAGGATTGTACATGTCTTATCATTGTACAACTTATCAGGTCTACAGTTGGCAAACTTAAGAGATAAATACAA
This sequence comes from Rhabdomys pumilio, assembly GCA_030674055.1. Lineage (NCBI taxonomy): Eukaryota > Metazoa > Chordata > Mammalia > Rodentia > Muridae > Rhabdomys > Rhabdomys pumilio. Next base: position 48,947,498 of record JANHMN010000015.1, on the reverse strand, counting down.
CGTTTCACTAGCTAAGCCTTTATCGTGTGACTCACATGTTCTGGGCATTCGGTTGTTTCTAGCTTTTAAATTGTGCACATGTTTATTTTCAGAGACACGCCATCATGATGCTCACCTCATCCCATGCATACCTCTTACAGGATGCTCGGTTTCATCATGCAGGCATCCCTTAGTTCATGGCTTCAACAAAGCAATAACACTAAATGTTAATTGAATGTATTACCGAGAAGACCTGAGAGGGAACTAAAATTATTTAATTCTGATCTCAGAATTGGCCACACCAAGCAGATGTTTGATAACAACAGCACATCACAAGAGAAAAATACCCTCCCATCCTACTTCCCGTGTTTGGAAAGCCTTATGTTGCAGATTAATGAGGGTGTCATTTTGAATGTCATCCTAGATAAAACTGTCTCTTGTCACCTGAATCTTTTCAGCCAATGGTTTTACTGAGGTCTTGGGTTTGGTCACTAGTGGTACACAACTGTGAAATAATGCCTTAGAGAGAATAAGATACAAGACATGCTATTGTGTTTGCATAGCACATAATGTCTTCTCCTGCTATCTCTGACAGGGTCGAGTCAGTTGTACAGGACGGCTAATGGTACAGGCTGTCAACCAAAGAGGCCGCAGTCCCCGCTCTCCCTCAGGTCATCCTCACGCCAGAAGGTATTTCAGATGCTCCTTCCTGGGGGTCCTGGGGGTCCAAGGGTCCTTGGGGTCGCTTCTCACTCATTTATCACTGTGAACCCATTGCTACCGCAATCATAGTATGACAGTGGGGACAGTCTTGAAGTGTGACAGCAGGCAGGTGCTAGATGCCATTTCCTAATAATATATTTGAATGTTAAAAGAAATATGGTAAGGCAGCCAGCCAATCAGCCTGTCATGCTTAGCTGTATTACAGACACAGCATCCCAAAATAGCACGTAGTGTAAATTACAGACCCTGAGTGCAGACACCTTTGGTGGAGAGATAAGCAGAAAAAATAGTAGGCAAGTGTCAAACAAGTGGAGCCAGAATCACCCAGTGAGCACTTGCTTCTGACAAGGACTGAACATGTGCAGTCAATGACCAGTACCCACTGTGGCAGTACCAGCTCCCGGGAGCCTAGGTCTCTATCTGTGGCCATAAAGACACATTAGAACTATGCTCGTCACTCTGTGTCCTTCTTTTCTACCTCTGTCCAATAAGTAGAATACACCTAAAATTTTCCATATGTCAGTGGCCTCACAAAGCCTACTGTCATATATTATATTATATCATATATTATATGTCATATATTATATGAAACAGCTGATCGTTGTTAGCCTGACACAGCTGAGAGTTTTAGTTGCTCTATTACTCTTTTTCCTAGTTAAATAGGGTCTTTTTTTCTTTCTTTAGTCTCTTCAGCACTGAGGACTGAGCCTAGGGTCTCATGCCTCTGAGGCAAGCACTCTTGCACTGAGCTTCAGTCCCATCCTCGGGTCTTAGACTTAATCTTCCTAATGGCTTCTGACAATTTGTCAAGACATACCAAGTCTGAGAGGTCCCCACAACCTTCTTTTAAAAGCAGAACCTTTAGGCCTTTGGGCATACAAACTAATGAAAAATTAAACATGCCTGAGAATGTAATTTGTTTTCCTGGGGAACGTGAAAGGGAATTTTGATGAGAAATACATTTTATTTTTATAAAGTAAGACATTATAATTAGCTACAAAAGTAAAATCATGGTGAAAAGTTAATAGTTATTTCTATTGGGAATCAGTGAAAACCATGAGCAGAAGCTGCTGTTACTTGTAACATACTCTAACAGAAGCTTTCAAAATGTCTGTTTAGGTAAAAATATTCTCAAGTATAGTAACCTTCTGCATTTCTGTTTTGTGATTTGTGTTTAGTAGTGTGCTGGCTGGAGACTATTAAACTGATCATAAACTTCCAAATGAAATAAGGTTTCCTCGTCTCATTTTGGGTGTGTACATTTTGGAAGATGGAACAGGACTTACGTCTCCTGAATAACTACTGTGTATGTTGTATTCATCCGCCTATCTTATCGCTTGTTTCAAGGCCCCGCTCTCGATCAAGGGACAGTGGAGATGAAAACGAGCCCATTCAGGAGCGATTCTTCAGACCTCACTTCCTGCAGGCTCCTGGAGACCTGACCGTTCAGGAAGGCAAGCTCTGCAGGATGGACTGCAAGGTAAGTGTGTCCGTACCGGCCGTGACCCAGCATGAGAGAAATGGAGTGTGTGTCTACATACCGTTATCGTCATGGCTTTCTTTACTGGTAGACATATATTAAGTTCGTTAACTCTGAACTCTGTGCACCAAACTCCAGGTAATCGCTAGGTCATACTAACTTTCTTTCCCTCCCCCACCATCTGTTGTAGGAACAGTAAGTGTGTGATAAATCTGCCCTGCATCCTGGCCATCAGGTCATCTTCATGATTACACTGTGCTATGGAATTACTTACATTTTGATTCCCCCCTATTTATCTTCGTACAGTAGTTTTTAATCCGTTGACTCTATTTTAAATTAGCTTACATGCCAACAGGTTTCCTTACAGCACTGTCATACATATTTAGCTTGGGTTGCTTTCCAGTCCTGCTTCTCCCCTCCCCTACCTGCCTCCCTGTTCCCACTGATTGTTTCCCCACCACCACCACCAGTGGCCTCCCCCCATTCCACCTTCTATACTTTGTGTGTTACTGTCCTAAGCTTTAGCTCTTAAATGTGGGTAGTTTCTTAAATTATTTGGGCTCCATCTGCTGGTTCTCTCTGGGACTGCAGAACAGGAAAAATGGCTCGTAGAGTTTGGAAGAGAGATTTGGAAAAAAAAAAAATGCTGTTAAAGTAAGTTTCATGGCTCACAGCCAAACATTAGGTGGAACTTGGGGAATCCCACAGAAGAAGGGGAGGAAAAATTGTAGGAGCCAGAAGAGTCAAGGACACTAGGAGAATACGGCCCACAGACTCAATTAAGCAGAACTCATAGGGACTCAACCGAGATTGAATCATGGAGCCTGCGTGGGTCTGAGCTAGGTCCTCTGCATATTGCTATGGTTGTGTACCTTGGAGTTCTTATGAGACTCCAAACAGTGGGAGTAGGGGTTGTCGCTAACTCTTTTACCTGCCTTTGGGAGCCTTTTCCTGCTACTAGGTTACCCCGTCCAGCCTCGATGTGAGGGTCTGCACCCACTCATACTATAACTTGTTATGCTGTATTCAGTTGATATCCCTGGGAGGCCTGCTCTTTTCTGAGGGGAAATGGAGGTGTCGAGGGGAAGTTGGGGAGAGGTACTGGGAGGAGTGAAGGGAGGGGAAACTGGGATGTAATACATGGGAGAAAAATAAATGAAAAGAAAGTATGTTTCATGGGTACTCACATGATACGGCTAATGTGTGACCAAGAAGAATGACACATACTGGCATTTCTAAAACAGGCCACCTCTGTGGCTTTAATTAGTTTTGAAAACATCACTCTTGAAGATGCAAGAATAGAAGGTATGATTCCTCTATCAGTATGGAAGAAAATGTGAGTTAGAGAGAGGTTTTGCCAATGACCACAAGACTGGGAGGACCATCTGTGTTTCCTCATTCTTAGTAGGGGATCAGGGTTCTTTAGCTCAATCGTAAAAGTAATTTAATTGATTACTCTTCGTTTTTAAGTAAATTTGGTCTTCTAATAACATAGAGAAAAGAAATAAAATTATTTTCTAATGTAGTACATCTTATAGTATAAAACACAAGTTGAATGTCAGTGTGTTTACTTCATTTTAAATCAAGAGTTAATAGATGGGGGGGTGGGGGTGGCAGGCATGGTGGCTCATGCATTTGATCCTAGCAGTCTGAGGGTAGAGGAAGGTGGATCTCTGAGGTTGAGACGAGCCTGGTCTATATAATGAGTTCCAGGACAACCACAGAGTGATCCTGTCACAAACAAACATTGCATGGCCCTGTCACAAACTGTGTCCTGAAATGCAGGACAACCAGTGCTATGTAATGTGACCCTGCTGCAAGTGAATTAATTTAATTACTTAATTTAACATTCACTTCTTGGGGGCCTGGTAAGATAACTCAGCCAGTAAGGTGTCTGCTACTCATACATGAGGACTTGAATTCTCATTTCTCCAACATCCATACAGAAAGCTGGTGTTGGGTAACCCACTGCTGGTGGGGTAAGTAGGCACAGGTAACCCCAGAGCTCACCTAGGCGGTGTAGCCAACCAGTGAGCTTTTCGTTCAGTAAGCCACCCTATCTCAAAACTGAGGTGCAGAGCTATAGACCTCTGTCTTCCTCCCGAATGAGCACACGCATGCACGAGAACATGTGCACAAACACCACACACAGGAATTCATATGTCACACACAGGAATTCATACTACCATATGATCCAGCTGGATGAGCCACAGGAAGTGCAATCACAAGTCACAGGTGTCTGCACTCATATCACTCACACTGTCCGAAATACAGAATCAATTTGAGTGTCCTGCAGCATTTGTGAAAGTACAGTGTTCCTGGAGGACACTGTGTTAAAGTGAAATGATCCGGGTGTAGAAAGACAAACACTCCATGACCTCACGTACCTGGCACTTCCATGTAGCATCTGAAGAACCTCGATGGTGGAGCAGTTGACCGATGCTTACTGAGGGCTGACAGAGCAGAATTGGGAAACTGTCAGTCACAGCTATGAATGTCAGTCACACAGGAGACCGAAGTTCAAGAAATCCATTGTTCAGTATGGTGGTTATCACCAAGCCATCAAACACATGACAGCGACTGACAGGAGGTTGTAAATGTTCCTGCCACACCAAAAAAGAAAAAAGAAGGAAGAAAGGACGGACAGACAGACAGACAGACACGTGAGACAATGGATGTGCTGCTTGGCTCCATGTCAGTCATCATTGTACGATGTGTGCATATTCTAAGGTGTCATGTATGCAAAATATACAAACTAAAATTTTTCCTTGCCCATTTTCTAAATAAACACCTCAAGTTTTAAATTAATTCACAAATATAACCTTATATGATGGCATTTCCAGTCAGTGAAGGAGGTGATGATATTCTGAGGTTGTTATTGACTGCAGGTTTAAAAACAGAATTGTTGGCCAGGTGTGGTGGCACACACCCTTACTCCCAGCCCTCAGATGGCAGGGACAGGTGGATCTTTGGGAGTCCCAGGCAAGCCTGATACACACAGGGAAACAAGCCAGTTAGCATTACACAGACAGGCCCTGTTTCAGAAAAACAGGGAAAGGAAAGAAACACAAGAAAAATGTGTATTTTTTTAAATGTATACTGCATTACCTAGGAGTACAATTAGAGCAAGTGTGAGATTAATTTTAAAACATAAGCATGTAGCAAGAGTGGGTGTAGGTGATGTGCTGATATGTAGCACCCTAATGTCTACTCTTCATTGCTCTAAACAGCAACATAGATGTCATTTCATCTCTGCCTTTAAAAGGATATTGAGAATGAAAATAATCACTACTTGAGCTCACTACAGTGATATGACCTGAATAAAGAAATATGGAAGTCAGTGGGTATGGTGGCACAAGCCTGTAATCTCGGCACTAAGAAGGTAGAAACAGAAGGATCATGTTGTGGGAAATATAAAGAAATAGTATGGCAGGCTTCCCTTGCTACTGCCACCAACTCTCTGCCTCAGAGTGGTCCCTCCGCCTTTGTCTCTAGCTAGCCCCCTCAGCAGCTCCGGCTTTATGATGACGGAGCAGTGGACTTATCTGCCCGCCATCTCCGCTGCCTCCCTGGCTTTCCCCATGCAGTGACTGATCTCATCCTTCCCAGCTCCTGTTCAATGCCTCAGTGCCAACCGTACCCTCCCAGCCATAACCCCCCTGGTTGGTGGGCCCACATTCCAGTAACCCAGTAAAACAAAACTCTTGAAGTATATAGTTAACCAGTCAGATTTATATAGCAACAATTCTCAAATCACAAGATGCCCACGCAATAATTTCAAGACCAATTGATAATGGTACAAGCTATCCACTTAGAATTGACAAGTTATCCCAATTATTCTAACCTTGTAAGATGTTCACAACTACCTGTGGCTATTTAAAGCCACGCTGGTTCTGAATCATCCTGTCCTTCTGTCTCCATCTTGGCTCCTTCCCCTCTCTTCTCTCTCTCTGTCTCTCTATCTCTGTCTCTCTCTCTCTTTCTCTCTCTCTCTCCCTCCCTTCCTCCCTTCCTTCTCCCCCCCTCCCCACACACACACACCATCTTTCTGCAACTCTTAGCTATGCCTCCCGTTTCCCTGTCCAATCACAGGCCTCCTGTTGCACTAATATTTAAATAAATTGGACAGGGAAATTCCTGCCACAGGATCACAAGATCAAAGGCATTCTTGGCTACATAGTAAGTTCACCACCACCAGCCTGGGCCATATGAAACCATTGTCTCTCAAAAACAGAAGAAGAGGAGGAGGAGGAAGAGGAGGAGGAGGAGGAGGAGGAAGAAGAAGAAGAAGAAGAAGAAGAAGAAGAAGAAGAAGAAGAAGAAGAAGAAGAAGAAGAAGAAGAAGAAGAAGAAGAAGAAGAAGAGGAAAGAAAGAAGAAGAGGCAGCCGCTGCCGCCGCTGCCGATGGGTGTCCTGACTTATGAACAAACATTGCACATTGCTACCTACTTCAAAGGAAAATTTCAATATATTTAAGATTTGAAAGAGGAAAAAGTCATAATAAATCAAACACTGAACAGAGCCCCTCCTGCCACAGCCCCTGCAGTACATTCCCAGGAACTATCCTTCCCTCGGCAGTAAGCCTGCGTGGTGGGAAACCTTCACACGTATGGTAGATAACAAGTGTGCTCGTCTCTCTGCATCTGCTCACGGATCAAGAGCATGGACTGCTCCACTGTGGCCAACTTGTGGTGACCTTCAGTTCCTGTTACCATGCTGTGATGTGCTCTCCTCACGGACTCACTGGAAAAGCTGGGGTGATGACAACGGGGCATGCTCCCTTTGTTTGAGTAACGCTGCCTCCTGGAACAGCTCTTCTGAGAACTTTCTGTTTAGAAAGGACCCAGTCAATGCTTTCCTGCACTTAGGCTGCAGATCTTGCTTGTCCCTTAACAAACCTGGAAAAGTGGGGACAAGCTATAAACTCCCCAGGACCTGGAGTCCAGTCAGGACTATGTACTCTGATACGTTTGTACCACTTCTAGTGTCTTCCCCACAGGGAGAGGGTACATGTGGGGAGCTGGGGATGCACAGCATACCGCCTCAGAAGCCGCTTCCTAACTACTGTTCTTTCGAAGTCCCATTCCTTTAACCCATGATTTAATTGCACTTTTTTCCTTACGTTCCCTAGATGTGACTACACGTGTCCGAGATACCTTGTTGGTCGTAGGAATGAATACTTACCATGAGGCAGAATGGATACTTACCATGAGGCAGAATGAATACTTACCATGAGGCAGAATGAATATTTACCATGAGGCAGAATGAATACTCACCATGAGGCAGAATGAACTGTATGGGTTCTCTGGCTAATTTGGACAAAGCTAGTGCTTCAAAGGAACCGTTTTACAATCCTGTAGTTTTAGATTGTTTTATGATCCAATAATCTCTGGGTAGCATAATATATCATTCCCCACTAGTAAAGGTGAAGGAAGGAGGGACATCAAAGTTTTCCTTCTCTTCCACTCTAAAATCAAGGGCAGCCCTACTAAAAGCCAGCAGATGGCCACTGCCCCTCCCTTTAGCAATGCAGCATGATACTAGCAATTGAATGTGTTTTTGTCTGCTCTCTGTTCAACGCAACTGCCATGCTCTTAAGATTTCAGGATGTCTCCATTGTGATGCTAATTTGTCTGACTTTCTGTGTAATTTCAAATCGCTCTTGTTAATTCACTTTCGAGGATTATAAAATAATAATAGGTCTGTGTACTAATGGAGGCATTAACTGACATCTCCATGGTGATGTCCACTCCTTGATGGGAAGCTTCCCAGCTGAGTGTCATTGTTATAAAGGTTGTACCTCCCATGTTTCCAAAGAACTCAGAGCCCGGTGCCATCATCACTTGGGAATGTTTTTAGTCTTGGGTGAGGTAAGAAGATGACAGAAATATGTTTAAATCCCTGTTTTACGCACCTCTGGATGGTTCTAGAAGAGATGTTTAGAAGTGACCCCGAGTGCTTATGGAAACCACGGGAAGTTTTTAAACAAGAGAGTAACATAAAAAAGCCGTCGCTTGTGCTACTGAAGGTCGAACTGTCGCTGGATCCATAACTCTTGGTGGTTTGGTTATTTTACTATTAGAGAAATTCATGTGTATCTCCTTTCTGGTTTAGGTCAGTGGATTACCAACCCCAGATCTCAGCTGGCAACTAGATGGAAAGCCCATACGCCCCGACAGCGCTCACAAGATGCTGGTCCGTGAGAATGGGGTACACTCGCTCATTATAGAGCCAGTCACGTCCCGGGATGCTGGCATCTACACATGCATTGCCACCAACAGAGCAGGACAGAACTCATTTAATCTGGAGCTTGTGGTCGCTGGTAGGTGGCCTGTGATTCCTTTCTCCTTGCCAAAACAAGTTAGGTGACACAGAAACAAATTCTACATCATTAAATAGTGCAGAAAATAACTCCAAATGGTGACAGAGCAGATTGTGTCACTGCACAATGGTAGCATGTGTGGCACTTAGGAATTTAGAAGCATTCATTGTTCTTACTTTGGCATAGCTGTTATTATTTATCTTTTCTTTCTCCTGTGACCTGGCAAAGAAGGGATTTGGGCAGCTCACCTTTTCATGACTATGGCAGGCCTGGTGTTCCACAGGGAAAGAGTCACTGACACACAGACTTCAAGAACTTTCTTTTTTTTTTTTTAAATTGGGTATTATATTTACATTTCAGATTTTATCCCCTTACCCCACTTCCCCCCCCCCCAAGAACTTTCAATACAGAGTCCAAAAGACTGTTTTTAACAAACAAGATAGCCATTTCAGAATTCAAAAACTTTAAATAATGTCACAAATATACACAAATCAGTATTAAATTAAACTCACCTGCCTTCTAAGCAATACTGTGGGTAAGTTGTGTTATATTATTACAGGACGCTAGACTCTTTGAGAAACCTTGAATGAAAAGACACTCATGTAACAGAACTGTGCTATTTTCTGGGGTTTTGTTTTTTACTTTTTTTTTTTTTTTTTAATGGAGTGTGCTGGATGTCTCTACAATTTTGTTCAGATGGCTACAGAACCTTGAAAAACTGTCGCTGCTATTGATGCATAACATACTGCTATTATTGGTCTTTTTATATATATATATATATATATATATATATATATATATACACACACACACACACACACATATAATTTGAATTTTTGGAAACTTTAGCTGTGCTGTCAACTTAGGAAAGAAGTATCCCAGTTTACTGTGTTGAGTTGGCATTGTACAGAAATTAACAGCCATATTGGTCTAGAAATGTTGAACTTCATTTTTATCCATTTGTACAGGGGTAACGCACTGTATTAAATATGTAAGGTCTTATCTACGTGGGTTTGATTACAAAAACTAATAAAGTATTCTCTAAATAATGAAAAAAAAAAAAAAAAGACACTCATGGGAAGGTGTATGCCACCCGTTGCAGTATAAGGCAGAATTCTGATGGTCTGACCTCTTGCTGTCACAAAGCTTGCCAAAGCATAGTGTCTATTACTTAAAGCTTGACTGAAAGTGCACATCAGATGCGTTCTCTTGGCTAGGCCTCTCATTGGCCCTGTGAGATAATCTAGGGTCCCTGGGGGTCCTCCTTAATAAGCCAGAATTAGGCTCAAGACAGCCTCTTGCAAACGCTCCATGAATTACTCAGTTTCTTCAATCAAGTGCCAATGAGAGTAAAGCCAGGGAGGTCTTGGCTATAAAATCCAGGGTGATGATTCTAATAACAGAACCAATGTGTTTTTCCCAAACGCCTTGGTAAATGTGTGAGTGATGCTGTCATTTTATCCAGGCTTTTAAACATTGTGCAAAGTCCTCTATCTGCCCACACGCTGGCTTTGAGTTCATTTCTTTCTCTAAGCTCAAAAGATAATGTGCATTTTTCTCTTGTTAAATGTACCCATGTGTCTTATCTGTCCATCAGGATAAGACTTGAGGATCCACAAACCAGATGTTTGGGCCTGCCTCAGCTCTCTTGGCAGCTCGTGCCATCAGGGATCAAGGCCTTTGCCATCAGATATTAGTTTGTGCATTAGTTTGTGTTTAAAACCAGCCTCCTATTTCAACCGTTCGCCAGTGATACCACATGCTGCCATACTGCCTGGGCAAGACTTCTTAAGCATTTTTCCAGTTTAATCCTTAAAAATGTTGTGGCATGTTATGGTCCCCACTGGTTGAGATGCTGGGACATCTATGATCTATTTGCCGGTGGTGACACAGCTAGTAGCACAGAAACTGATGTCTGATGGCAGAGTCCTGATTCATGTCTGATGGCAGAGTCCTGATTCATATTAGTGTGCAGGAAGATGTGTCTCATTAGACTCATTGTTGGGAGCTTACATGAAATTAAACCTCATTCTTTCTCTGAAATTGCTTCTACCTGTGACCTGAGAAATCAGTTTCCCACTAGCTGATGATGTTCAGAATATTATTAACAATAATTAAATATTATTAAAAACAATTGTTTTTGACTTTAAAAAAAACTAAGTAATACAGTCCTACAAGGTAATCATAAAAGTATCTTCTTTATAGGCTCCTTCCAAAGAATATAAGTTAGAATTTGTAATTTACAGGCTGTGCATCCTTAATTTATAATTACCTATAATTGCCTAGAATTATCTAGAAACTATATAGTTATGTAGAATTAGATAAACATACCTCTTCTGTATGTATTCCCCCCAACCCTTTAAATCCTGTGGTATGTCTCATTATGAGTTATGAGTTCCAAATTTTAAATCTTCAAGCATTCCAGGTGGCAGCCAGGAAATCCTAGGGCTGAAATACTCGGCACCACTAGGTGGCAGCAGTAGGTAAGGCCTGTGCGCTCCTGCTGACTTAATTAGAGCAAAGCCCTCGCAGCTGCTAGCAATGACTCTGAATCTCTGAGGCCTGTCAGGCAGGCATTCTGAGGAGCAGATGGCCGGGGCACTATGTGGGCCCATCAGTCTTGAATTAATTGAGGAAATAACGTGAGTGGAACGAAGCATACAGACCTTTGCTTGAGGGGAGGGCTAACCTCTTACCACCCGTTGTGAAAACAGTATCCTAAAAGAGCTACTCAGTCTTTCCAGAGCTCCTGAGTTCCTCGCGATGACCCTTTTGTACGCCACTAACAGATAATTCGTCTCCTGTTCTCTTAGCTAAAGAAGCACACAAGGCCCCTGTGTTTATTGAGAAGCTGCAGAACACGGGAGTTGCCGATGGGTACCCAGTACGGCTGGAATGCCGTGTTTTGGGAGTGCCACCACCCCAGATATTTTGGAAGAAAGAAAATGAATCACTCACTCACAGCACTGAGCGAGTAAGGTAAGACTGCGCGGTGGTTTCATCTACCCCATAACTTGCGCAGTCCTGGTGCTGGATGAAAAGATACATCAGATACTGTATGCAAATCGATAAGCGTAAGAGCCACTTTATCACCACCCAATGCGCAAGACAAGAATCACACTTCGTCCAAAGGTAGCATTAAGCTTTGGAAGAGAGCAATTTTGGTATGTGACAAAGCGGATTCTGACTTAACCTAGTTGCATTTTTGAAATGCATATATCAGAAAGAAAAGATGGATTCATTTGCTCCCGTGGTGGCAGCCCAGTCGGTGGTTTTGTAAAGGCAGGTCTTCCCTTAGGAATTAGTGCATGGATTTATTTGCCCTCTCGAGGTCTGCTCCGCTCTCCCATTAACTTAATAGGGCTTAGCTGCCTCTCTAGAATAAGTATGATCCCATTATCTGCTGCTAGCACAATTCCATTTCTAATGACCTAATTAAAAATGATGCTTCATGTCCAAAGCCACTTTTTAAAAATTTAGAGCCCTAATGACTTTATCTTTCTCTGCAGCATGCACCAGGATAATCATGGCTACATCTGCCTGCTTATTCAGGGAGCCACAAAAGAAGACGCTGGGTGGTATACTGTGTCAGCCAAGAACGAAGCAGGCATTGTGTCCTGTACTGCCAGGCTGGATGTCTACAGTGAGTGCCTCATTTCATCTCCATGCGTTTCACACACTGAATGATTGATTAAGAATTAGATGCCAGAGTGATATATCACATGACTCTAAGCTTTATATTTCTAAGTTAATACACCAGGATTTTATTTGTCAAAAAAAAAAATTCATATTACTCTTTCTCTTTCTGTTTATAGTTTCCCGACATTAATAGTGAAACCCCTCCAGGAGAACAAACACCCAAGTATCACCAGGGTCTTTGATTGATTAGCAAGATGTGCATGTTGGTTTCTGAGGCTGGCTGATCAGCTGTGCCTTTCTCACCTCAGCATCCGTAGGGGTTAACATAAAGGCTTACGCATCTTTCACAGTTTCCTATTTGTGTATTCTGCAAGTGACTGTCTCTAACCATTTCTTCCCAAATCATAATCCTTTCTGTGTCCTGGTATAGTCTTAACATGTGTACCTTGATTCTGGAATGTATACTTACATAGCTAAGCACTTTTCTCATGAATATATCTTAAGCAGCTCTTGGCAGTAGATTCTTGAATGTGTGTATGTGTTTGTATACATGCATCCTAAATTAAAAAAAAAAACTAGCAACTCATCTTCAAGACTACAACAGAATCATATGATCCATTGATACAAGAAAAACCACTAGAAAATATTTTTTTTTAATTCCAAATTTTACCTCTGCTTGAGAAAGTAATAGTCTTTTGAAACCTTCCCAGCTGTCTGGTTCTCTTCCATTTATTAATATTAAAATCTATCTAGACTTCCTAACTATGATTATTATTAAAGAAAAAGGAAGATAGGTGGGATATAGGAGGCTTATCAACTGCTTTGAGACTTCCCAACGCTGCAGTTACTAGAAGAACAAAACTTTCTGTGTTGCCTGGCTTCACGGTCCCACGGCCACAGACAGACAGTGACTGGTGATAACTGGAGGTAAAATACAGATGTGCCTCTACATTATCCACACCTCTCCCGTGGCTGTTCATTCTTAGACAAAGAAGACATATAGGGCACTGTAGAGATAGCTCAGCAATTAAGAGCACCTACTGCTCTAGCAGAAGACTCAGGCTCAGTTCTTAGCTCCCACATGGCAGCTCTTAGCTGTCTAATACCAGAGTAATCTAGGACCTTCTCCTGGCTTCCTAGGCACCAAGAACATACTCAGTACACACACACACACACACACACACACACACACACACACACACACACAGGCAACAGGAATATACTCAATGCACATAAATGCACACAACCAAAACACTTACACACGTACAGTCACCAGGAGTATGCTCAGTGCACATGTATACATGCAGGCAAACACTCACATATATAAAAAAATAAAAAGTTTAAAAACTATATGTACCTGATATATATCAAAAGGTGGTTTTGTGTGTGTGCTTTTTTTTGTTGTTTTTAGAGACAGGCTATTGCTCTGCAATCCAGGCTGGCCTATAATTCACTGTGCAACCCAAGCTGACCTCAGACTTGCAGTAATCTCCTGCCTCAGCCTCCCAAGTGCTGAGATTTGGGCGTAAGCCATCAGACTGTCCAAAAGACAGTCCGTATTTACTTAAACCTCTAAGGAATTTCCAAGCTTGTCTTTGCTAAAAGTCTTCATTTGCTGTCTTTCTTTGTAGCCCAGTGGCATCAGCAGCCACAGACCACCAAGCCAAAAAAAGTCCGGCCCTCGGCCAGTCGCTATGCCGCACTTTCGGACCAGGGACTAGACATCAAAGCCGCCTTCCAACCTGAAGCCAGCCCATCTCACCTGACACTCAACAGCGGCTTGGTAGAAAGTGAAGATCTGTGATCGGCGCGTCCTTGTTGAAGCTGAAAACTATTGAACGCCATTGCTACACCTCTGTCACATTATGTGACAGGCAGAAGTATACTTTCGACTTAAGATATTTGAAAAAAAAAAAAAAAACACCAAAATCATATTTTTCTTACTTAATAGAGAGTCTAAGTAGGTGATGCTTATAGAAATGTACACATTGCACAGAAAATTCACATTTATTGTCCAAGTTAAGACTTTTGGAACTGCTGTGATTAAAATGGTCTGAAATGCCAAAATGCCAAAAGAAACCAACTGTTCAAAGGTAACCACGATTTATCGTATCTATAAGTGCCTTTAAATACAAGCTATCGGTGCTATAGCATGGCAGTGTGAATGTTTGACAGATACAGTGACTTTGGAGCGCAGCGTCTACAGATGGCCCCAGTGAACCACGTGCAATATGGAGGGATGAGAAGGAGAAGGGTGGAGACATCCGAGGGAATGCATTGTCTTTGCAAACTGCTTATGTTACATCGGAAAGAAGGAATTCCTTGCCTTAAAGTCCATTCATATCAGGAGTCACCTTAGGAAGGTTACTAACAATCTGTGTTGAATTAAAGGTTACCTTAAACTTAAGGGGTTCTGGAGAAAGCAGATATACATTACAGTCCATTCCACAAGAGCCATCCAAGCCATGACCAAAGCATGTAGCATTTGGAGGAGGCAGGTTTGGAAGGCACAGAAAGATGGACGGAATTGCTACCCACATGGGGATCTCATATCCATTTAGACGAAAGCATCAGGGTTAGGCCAGGCTCTTCTTTGGTTTTCCTCTAAACCTTAAAAACATAGGTGAAGAACACATTAACCGTTAACCACTCAAGGACCCTAGAGGGACTCCGGGAAGTTTGGGGCGCATGCGTGGTAGAGACTTCCAGGTATGCTGAAGTTGGAGCGCATGCGTGGTAGAGACTTGTGTGTAGTAGTTGATATTAGTGTGTAGAGCAAGTTGGACATGGTGGAGGTTGCAAGGGTGGCATATGAGAGGTAGCTGGAAGGGTCTAGTCTGCCTGAGGGAAAAGGAGACTTGAGAGAAAAAACCAAGCGTGTGCAACAGTGAACTTCTTTTCCACTGGCACTAGAGGTACGTGCTGAATGGAAATTACTAGTTCCCGTCACCCTCCTTAGGAGGGTCCCAGGCTCAAGCATCTGTAAGGACAGCTGCAAAGACTGCTTTTTGAATGCACGATTCTGCATCAGCTAAACTGAGTTGATTCTGACCAGACTTGATGACTTTAAGTCGGAACCAATTTTTTTTTTTTAAAGTGAGAGAAAATAATTTGGCCTGATAGTGTGAAACATGAGGCTTTAAAGGTACTTTGCTATGAAAAGAAAACACTGTGTTTGTTCCTCATGCAAAACATATCTATTGTTCATTATTTATAAAGGTGTTGAACTTTCTTAGCTCAGTTACTCAATTCATACATAGTACTTCTTAAAACAATTTTATATCTGTAACCACCCCGTATATTTTGTATTACCGCTTCACATGTACAGCTTTCTACTTTTGTAAGAACACCAACCAAACAAGTTTTAGCAGGCTTGAACACCGGGTGGCAGATGTTCTGTGCAGCATGGTACAAGTCTCTTAGACCACAAACACATTGCTAATGGGGGATTTAAATTACCATGCAGGGTCTTATGGACCTATCTCTGTTGTAGAATTGCGGAGTTGCGGCCTATATCATATCATAATTGCCAAATTTTTCTGAATGTGACTTTTTTTTTTTTTTTTTTTTTTTTTTTGCTAATTTGCTGGGCTTGGGATTAACTCGCATTCTTTTGCCACCTTTTATGTTGTATTTATGGAAAAAAAAACAAAAACAAAAAAAGTAGCATCATACTTGGGATTGTTGTGCTGTTGTAATGTGGACTTAACATCAATAAATAAATATTTAACAGACGGCACTTGACCCTTTGTGATGCTGCGTTCTATTGCTGCTGTAATGAGCCAGCAGAGTTGGGAGCTTCAGATTCCTGTATTGTCAGGAGTTGGGCATGAGATGGCAAGTTCCAGCTCACTGTGCAATAAGGCTCAGATCACTATGTCTCAGGCCGCAGTCTTACCTGATGCCTTAGTGTTTATGACAGAATTCAAAAGTTCCTTGACATTCTGGGACAGAGGACACACTTAGTCTGTCAACCAGGGGCTGCTCTCCTCTCCCCAAGGCCATGGGGATTCCTTCTCTCCATCTTCAAAGCCAGACATGAGAATTCCCTCCATGCCAGACCTTCTCATTCTTGGACTCCTTTTGCTATGGAAGGGTCCAGTCCCCTTTAAAGGAATACCTGAATAAACCAGGCCCACCTAGACAATCTCCTTTCTAGAAAGCACTTGTCTTAGGAACTTAATTGTACTTTCAAAAATCCCTTTCAGGGGATATAGGAAGGCAGCTCTCTGAGGAAAGTGTTGGATGCATACAGATGGAGACTTCAAATGCCTAGCACCTCCTTAGGAAACTGGTAACAACTATGTCTGTGCCCTCTGTGCTGGGGGTTCAGATTCCTGGGCTCACTGGCCAGTCAGGCTAATCAAAACAGCAAACTCTGGATTCAGAGGAGAGGTCTTGTCTCACAAAATAAGGAGGAGAGCGAGTGAGGAAGACATCTTGACGTCATCCTCTGGTCTCCACACATACCTGCATGAGCAAGTGTACCCACATCATGGATACACCATACACACGCTTAAAGGAGAAAATCAATCTCTTCCAAGTAGCACTGAGATTCAGCCTTGATTGTATGAGAGAGGTGTGTAGGACAACTCTCTGATTCCTAACTCTTAAAAAAGCTGAGCAAGCAAATAAAACCAGAAGCACCAATTACAACCCTGTGATGATCAAGGCATATGACCACCTGGGATTTCTCCTGAAATGCCTGGCACTTCATTTTCACATCCTCAGATCTATTCTTAATGTGGAAATTTCATCTAATTAGAGAGTTTCCCACTGTACTATACATGATGGGCATTTACCTAATTCCTTCTTTTGAGAAGCCTGTAGGTCAGGTCTTAGAGTAGTTCTCTCTAGACTGGCCATTGGGAACTTGCTAGAAATGCAAATTCTCAAGTGCTGCCAAACTCTTCTGAGTCAGAAATGAGAATTTCGAGGCCAGACGGTTCAGCAGGTAGACACCTGCCACTAAGCCAGATGACCTGAGACCTCTGAGATCTACATGATAGAAGAAGAAAACTAACTCCCACAAATTGTCTCTAACCTTTCTAAATAATAAATATATAACTAATAAATATATGTGTTAAAATAAATAAAAATCTGGGTTTCTCGAGTCTTCCATGACTGGTTATGGCTCAAAAGCCATCTTCTGCAGCGAGTTGATTTCCTAGTCCCTTCCAAAAGTAAGTAAACTGCCTCCAAGATATGCCCATTGAAGCAACAGCAGCACTAATGTTATGGGGGTAACCAAACAGGTTTTAACAATGGGTTTAAGGCCTACTCTGTGAACTGGAACCCAAACATGACACTGTCCATGAGGCAAAACCACTTTGAACTAGATAGACCTTGGGACTTAGGGGGAAGTCTATTAACATCATTTTGCTAAATCAGTGGTTCTCAACCTGTGAGTTGTGACCTCTTTGGTGTTGTGATATTAAAAATGCCACACTTGCTCCTGCTAGGTGCCGGCAACAGCAGTCTCACCCAGCTACCACAGCTAGCTTTGCCAAGCTGCTCAGGTCTCCGTTTCTTCCTTGCCCAGTGCAACAGCCATCTCACCCAGCTCCCACAGCTGAGACTGCCCTGAACCTGTGCCCTCTCTCCCACCCACCTGAATTGTCAAGAATGGAAAACATCAGACAATCTTAATATTTAAAACCAGCCAGATGTCACAACTGTTGGGCTCAGAATCTACTGTCCTAAATCCATCAGCTAGTCTATGTTGGAATTCTTTCAGTGCCAGAAGCCACCACCAGGTCTAACCTGAGCTAGCCGGGCTACATGGTGCCCATCCTCCTCTCTCCTCCACCTGGCCCAAAAGGCCTTTTCTATATTGTGTCCTCCTCTTCCTCTCTGGGATCTGGAAAACTCACCTCCATATCTTCACCCAACAATTAGCTTCTGCCATCTTTATTCAGCCAATCAAACAATTAGGGAAACTCCCCCTACACTTTGGCTAACCTCTACCAACAAAAATATTTATGTTCTCATTCATGACTCACGGTAGCAAAATTACAGTTTTGACATGTTAATGGAAATATTTTATCATCAGGGGCACCACAACATGAGGAACTATATTAAAGTCATAGCATTAGGAAGGCTGAGGTGCACTGAGCTGAACAGGCATTTGAATAAAAGGACTCCTGATGACTGACATACTGCCATCCCATAGATCAGTGCATTCTTCAAGCCTCATCAGAGAAGTTTCCTGCTGTCGATGGTGATTAACACAAAACCCGATCAACATACAGAACACAAGGCTACAGAACGCTTCACTCTAAACTGGGAATTCTTCACCATGTTCCTGGGCTTAACGCTCAGCAAAGACTGTAAGAGCCCGAATGACTTCTAAGAGACAGCATTTGCTAGACACAAGAGGGAATATGCACATACGAACTCACAGACACTGACAACATACCCATGACCTGCACAAGCCAGACAAAATCCGTTCCCTAGCCAAGAAGTTACTCGTAATTGACAGCTTCTGGGAAAAGAAAATCAGTTTTCTTTGATACTGACACCAGACAAACCAACTGAATGACACGGCATGCTCAATGCTCACACAGAGTCGTGCAACACAAACTAGGTTCCATGTGGTTTGGGTGGTGGTAGTTTCAGGTTTGTTTGTTTCTTTTATGGAAGGGAAAGAACATGAAGTTGGGTGGATAGAGAGATGGGTGAAGATCTGGAAGGAGTTGGGGGAAGAGAAAGAATATGATTAAAATATATTGTACGCAATCCCACCATCAATGGAGGAGAGTTTCTCTCCACATTCTCACCAGCATGTGCTGTCACCTGAGTTTTTGGTCTTAGCCATTCTAATTGGTGAATGAAAACAGGCAACCTTGGGAGGTAGGAGATGAGGGGACCCTCTAGAACCAAGTGGATGGATGGAATTGCCATTCTACAATCAAAAATTCTGACCCAGAATTATTATTGTCTGAAAGAATGCAGGGACAAAAATAGAGAAGAGCCTGAGGAAAAGGAGGTCCAGCCATAGGCCCAAATGGGATCCATCTCAAGGGGAGGCTCCAAGGCCTGACACTATTACTGATACTATGGTGTGCTTACAGATAGGAGCCTATCATAACTGCCCTCCGAAAGGCCAACAAGCAGCTGAAAGAGTCATTTGTACTCAACCAGTGGACAGAAGCTGGTGACCCTTGAGGTTGAGTTAGGGAAAAGCTGGAAGAAGCTGAGGAAGAGGGCGACCCTGTAGGAGGAACAGAAGTCTCAACTAACCTGGACCCCCAAGATCTCTCAGACACTGAACCACCAACCAGGCAGCATACATCAGCTGATATGAGGCACCCAACATATACAGCAGATAACTGTCAAGTCTAGGTTCAGTCAGAGAACATGCACCTAACCCTCAAGAGACTTGAGGCCCCAAGGAGTGGGGAGGTCTGGTGAGGTGGGGGTTAGAGGGTGCCGACATACAGGAGTAGGGGTGGTGAAGGAGGAGGACGAGGTATAGGATGTGGAACAGTCAGAAGACCAATAAATTTTATATCACACACACACACACACACACACACACACACACACACACACACTGTATGAAATTCTCAAGGAACAAATAAAATCATTATTTATAAAAATGAAGGACCTTAGCATGAATATTGAGTTGGTTTTTAGGGATCCTAAGTCTTATCATCTTTGTTGAATAAATCTTTCTCTTTGCCCCAACAGCCTCTCCTCAATTCACTGGGGCCTTATCAACTGGTAAGTAAATGGGCAAGGCTCGGTAAAACAGAGGCAGTATGTTATCACCTTACTTAGATTGCTGGTCCAAGAATTCAAAATTACATTGGTGGTAATTATTCAAACTTAAGACACGTTGCCTAAGAGAAAAAGGATAATTGGTGGCTTAGCACTGAAAATTCAGATGTAAAAATAAATAAACACCAAAGTCACTGAGATAGGCAATAAAGAGACTCCCGTCAAGAAATAACACGCCTGTATATGTACCAAGAGTCAGTGTCAATACCAGCTATAACTACAACATGACACACAACAGCTGCAAATCCTGAGTCATGAAAGACTACTGGTTAATCCACGTATGCCTCGTGTGTTTGGTGCGGAACAGCAAGGTAGGGCTATCAGGAAAGTGCAATACATTTAATTGCAAAATATATGAAGGCACCACATGTGCTCTGGCCTCAGGAGCTTTTTGAATGTTAGCTATTAAATAATTGATTTAGGTATTTTGTCAAGAATGACAGTAGTATCATTTCATAATTCACACTAATTCCCATTCACAAAGCTTGGGGCGATGTTCCCTGTAGTGGGCTGGCCTGATGTTGTTTGTATTGTAATGCTAAGTGTGGCCCCCAAGATCTGCTTGCCCCAGAGAGTCCACACCACGCCCACATGTAGACCCAAGTGAAGCTATGTGACCTTGCCCTCAGGCTATTTTTCTGATTGGTAAATAAAGATACAGTCAATACCTGGGCAGAAGAGACACAGGCCGGTTTTAGGGTTCCCGGGCCTTGGGGGTTGGAGGGAAACCAGGAGGGAGAGAGGTGAGGAGGGAAAACAAGTCTCCATGGGTTAGAAGCCAAGAAAGCATGGCCCTGAGGGCTGGCCAATTGGAGTTAAGAGCAGCACAGATAAAACATAGTAATAACTTGGGTTATTGATAAGAAATAGATTCTAACAGTATAGAGGGTAGATATCTGCCCAGCTCTAGTGCTGATTAAGGCTTATTGTAAATATAAAGGTTGTGTGTCTTTTATCTGAGAACTAAATGGTCAAATATAGGGTAGAAACCGGATGGGGTTAAAATCTCTACAACAGCTCCTATAATACTAGGTATTAACTCTTGAACACCCAAAATAATCTCTCTTCTCTCATTATTCTGGGTAATGGATGCATGTAAATTAGCTCAGCTCCTCGGCATAAATTATCCTCCTGATTTGCAACATATAATCATATCTGTAAAAAGCTGACACAGCCCCTCATAAACTGAACATGAATAAAAACATAAAAAGAGCACATATTATAAAACCTGAATGTAAAAACTGAGTACTCTGGCTTCTGCCCCCAACCTTTTCCTTCAAATGCTAACCATGACTGGACCATGAGCTGTTAAGAGGGTGGCAGCCATAAATAATTCTTCTGTTTAAGAATTGGCTAATGTTCTTGGGCCTCTGAATGTAAATGTTAAATTGAAAATTCTAAGGGTCGGTGAGTACAGGTAGTGGAACCGTGACGGATTATTTTACCTTTCCACAGCTTGCCACAGGTTTCAGTCTGAGATAGATGGGGGTGCAGTTTAAAGTGTGAACATACACACTTAAGGACAATCCTATCGGTAACACAGTCTTCCGTTGTTTTGAGCTTTTGGTCATGTAGCCCAGGCTAGTCTTAAGCTCACTATGCAGTTGACAGCATACTGACCTCCTATATCCTCGACCCCAAGTGTGAGGACCACAGCTGAGTGCCACCATACCTGGCTTCCTTCTCATGGCTTCTCTGTTGATTACACAACAAACCAGGTTCACCGATGGCTCTAGAACATGGTGTGTCCAGCAAAGGGAACTCAAGCCTGCACACGTGTGGGTGGCCAAATTCGAGTGGGTCAGAGCCTAAGGAAGCAACCTAGTCTCTAGGTATAAACTCACCTACCCAGACGCATTCCCTGTGAACTGTCCTGCGTGCAGCATCTCCTAACATGACTAAGAATGGTATCACCTAAACATTCTCCAATCGCCATGCCTTGCACTTAGCGGGCCACTCCTTCCGTAGTACAAACTGCACTTAAGTTACATGTTCTCATCCTGAATCATGCTGCACAACAAACCACTGACTCAGTACTCAGCACTGACTCAGTGCGCAGGCCCAATCCCAGTATTGAAAGCCAGAATGCTAATAAACTAAGTAAAGAAAGAAGTGGACAGAGATAAAGGACTCCATATTTAGTATACAACTTTTGATTTATTAACATTTATTCTGGATGTATTAGTACAGCTTACTCACATGTTTGAATTGACCTTCAATATATAATTAAGTCTCCACTTAGATAATGTCCCACTTCAAAATTGCAATTAGATGATTCCTGCATCACTGAGTTTTGTTCTGTTCGAGTCTGAAGTGCTAAGGATTGAACCTGGGGCCTTGCTTATGCTGGGCAAGCACTCTACCACATGACTAGTCCGTTTTAAGTTTGTTTTGTTTTTGTTTTTTGGTTTTTCGAGACAGGGTTTCTCTGTATAGCCCTGGCTGTCCTGGAACTCATTCTGTAGACCAGGCTGGCCTCGAACTCAGAAATCTGCCTGCCTCTGCCTCCCAAATGCTGGGATTGAAGGCTTGTGCCACCACCGCCCGGCTGACCAGTCCGTTTTAAAATTTACTATTATTTTGAAAAGGTCTTGCTAAATTTCCCAGGCTGACCTTGAACTAAGTAACCCAGGGTGTCCTTGAATTTGCTCTGTTCTTCCTCAGCTGCTCAAGTGTCTGAGATTATAGGCACAGTTTTTGTTTATTTGTTTTTGGAGAGATGGTTCCTCTGTGCAGTTTTGGCTGTCCTCAACTCAGAGAGTCACCTGCTTCTGCTTCCCAAGTGCTGAAATAAAAGGTATGTCTCACTAGTGCCTGACCAAAACATTACTTTTTTAAACAAAATATTAAGAACATTTCAATAATGGTAAATAAAAACAGCATGGATCCAGTATATAGAAATAGTCTATTATTCCCCACAAAAGTTCAAGCTAAAAGGAATTCTATGTTTGCAGTCAGTTAGGTGTCTTCATCTCTCTTCTCAAGCAAATGCTCTTTTCTAAGACCAGTGCTTTCCAGGCTAAGAAGGCTCAGTGGTAAAATACTTGTCTGGCATCTGGCTATAGGCCTGGGCTTGATCCAGCACCACAAAACAAAACAAAAAACAAGAAAAAGCAAAACAAAAAACCACATGCTTCTTATGAAACAAAAATCCATGGTTGCTGTACATTTTATGATTAACTGCAATTACTCATTATCATTCTAAGATTTGGGGCTGAATCATTATATCCACTAACGTAAATTACTCTTAATTATTTGTATGTCTCTGTGTGTGTGTGTGTGTGTGTGTGTGTGTGTGTGTGTTGTTTTGTTTTTGAGACAGGCTCTATGTAGTCCCAGCTGGCCTGGAACTTAGTGTGTGAACAAGCATAGAATGAACCCTCACAGATCTAGCTGACTCTGCCTCCTGAGGGCTGAGATTAAAGCATATGCAACCACATCTGACTGTAGTTTTATATTTCTTATATAGTTTTTGCACCTTGATTTGAGACAAGACCTCCCTGAGTTGACCAAACTGACCAGAACTATGTAGATCAGGCTGGCCCTGAACTCTTGGCCATCCTGACTCAGCTTTCTGAGTGCCAGGATTACAGGGCATGCTCTACCGCACCCAGCTCTTCATATGGTTCTTAAATAGCTAGCTATACTAAGGTTTTCATGGGGGGAAAACATTCCCTAAGATCAGTGTGGCTCATAACTACGGCAGGTACCTTAAGGACTCAACACATCGTTCCCTGGAGAGAGAATTTTGGTTGCTTTGAAAAACAGAAATATCATAAGAATATGTTTTGTTTTAATCCCAGGTGTGAGATATTGGGCTGCTTCAGACTGTCCACAGCAGCTGACTGTGATTTGCCTCGCACTCTAGCAGGGACATGATTCTGCCAGCTCCAGATAGTTTCTGCTACTGTGAGACTTTTGTAATTCTGGGGACTTATCAGGGGTATATAAATGCTACGGCCCTGAGAAGAGGTGGTTGCTGGTTGGTGGTTGGATGCTGTTGGTTGTTGCTGGTCATCTGGGAAGGTTGGCTGCTGTTTGATAGTGGTTCTGGTCAAAGAAAAAAACAGAAAGAAAAGAATTAGATTCGGGGATTACTTTCTCCCCTCCCCAGTGTTAGGGGACTGAAAGGGTGGATAAGGGTAGAAGAAAGAAAAACCCACAAAGCAGCAAAAGTACAGCCACAATCCCCGAGAACTGCTGTATACAAAGTCAACTGCACCACACTTAAATTAGCAGATTATTTTTGCTGAGCAGCTCAGAGAAAAGTAGCATCATTCTAAGAAAACAGGACTTGACTGTAGAGATGGCTGAATAGAAAGGAGTCCTTGCTGTGTATCCCCAGCACCCCTGTAAAAAGCTGAGGATTGTGTCCATGCATGCCTGTAACTCCAGTACCAATGGCAGAGACAGGAAGATCTCAAGAGGTCACTGGCTAGCCATCCTACACAAAATAATAAGCCTCTGGTTCACTGACAGCCCGCCTCAAGTCAATAAGGTGGAAAGATACCAATACGCTCACCCTCCTCTGGCCACTAAAGGCATATGCATGCATGCCTGCACACTCTCATGCATGCACCATACAGCCCCCAACACACACACATACACCACACACACACAAACCCCACACATACATGCATACATATATATCACACACGTGTGCGCACACACACACAAACCCCCGCATATACATGCATACATATACATCACACACACACAATCACACACATACACCACACACACACAAACCCCACACATACAGGCATGCATATACATCTCACACACACTCACTCACAGTCGAGTATAAGGCAGGTACAATGGCTCACACCTACAACCTCAGCATTTGGGACATTAAGGCAGAAGCACTGCTGTGACTTCAGGCAAGCAGGGGATACATAGTAAGTTCAGGGCACCCATCCAGAGCTCCAGAGTGACATCCTGGCTCAGAAAGAAGAGGAAGAAGTGGAGGCAGTCAGGTAGAGAGGTGATGGGAGGGGGAGGGGTGTGAGATAGGGTGGATGAGGGGCAGAGGAAAGAAAAATCTTCTCTAAATGAATACCTTTCTCTAATTGACATTTTTCCAACATGTATTAAATAAATGATTTCCTATGCACATGCAGATACAATATTATGCAGAAGGTATAGTAAAAATATGGCCTCAAAATGCAAAACAAAACAAAACAAAACAAAGGTAACCTTCAGCAAGTCTGCTCAAGTAATATGGGGGATTGAATGTGAAATGTCCTTATAGATTCCTGTGTTAACACCTGGTACCTAGTTGGTGGCACTGTCTGGAGACAATAAAGATCCATTAGGAGGTGAAGCCTTGCTGGAGGAAGCATGTCACTGGGGGTGGGCTTTGAGATTTTACATCCTGCCTCCACTTCTTGTTCCCTCTCTCTGCTCCTGGCCTGTGGATGAAATGTGGCCAGCAAGTCTCTGCTCCTAGCGCCATGTTTCCCGATTGCTGCCCTGTCTTCCCTGCCATGATGGCCTCTACCATCTGCAATCACAAGCATCAAGAGACCCCTTTCTCCTCTATGTTGCCTTTGGTCATAGTGTTTTAACACAGCAAAAGAAACGTAACAATAAAAAAATGTACTTCAATCTTCTGTAAATACTCTTATTTTAGCAAGCGTCTACAAGTCTTTAACATCCAGCTTGATACAGGTGTATCACAATAACCCTTACAAAATGTCCATGGCCCCTAAAGACAGAGAATTCACACCCTTTAGAACACAACTGGTCACACTTTGTTTTTTGAGACATGTTCATACAAAGACGGAATCATTTGTAGCATCCATTAGCTAATTTGTTTCCATTAGCAAATGTCACCCATATAGATATGATTGTCTAATTAATAGGAAAATGTGTGCTTGACCCAAATCTCCATTACAATAGCATCCTGTCTAATTAGACGGTGAGCTGTAATCCTCCATCCACGATAAGAACATGTCCAGTGACGTACGGTGACTCTAAAAGAAACACAACGGCATGTGCCACCTCAAGAGCTTCTCCAAACCTCCCAAGAGGGATGTTTTTCTTGAAATGTTCTTCTTTCAAGTGTTTTGTCATATCTGTGCGAATAAATCCTAGAAGAGAAATGTTAATTCAGTTGAAATATATAAATACTAAAATTGGTTGTTCAACTCTTATAAAGAGAATTTGCCATTATTAATAAACATTGTTTAGGACCTACAAGTATTGTTAGTAATTACTTAAGTGTACAATTTTATTCACTTTAACTCAATGAATGTTTATGGAATAAAAAGATGCCTGACTCCCAAGTCCATGGCTCAGCTCTTGGCAAACATAAAGACAATGCTGTTGCATATAACAGGCAGGCACAAACACGAATGAAACACATGTAGTCTTTGGGTAACTAAAATCTACGGAGGGAGGAAGTAATTCCCACATACCCAATTGTAATGTACTAACGTCTAGTGAATTTATTTATAACTCTATAGATAAAATGACAGAGAGATGATTTTCACACAGGTGGGGCAGGAAGGAAGAAACAGTATTGAGGGAAGGTATCACAAAGATGGGCCCATGAACTGATTTTGCAATACTAAGGATTAGACCATTCCGTTTACTAAACCACAATCACTGATAAGGGGAGAGCCCAAGACTCCAAAGTCCACATAAGAAAAAATTCTGCATACAAATGTACACAAAAGATCAAATTTTAGCTCAGTATTTGTACATACAATAGAGTATGCAGAAAGCATGTTCTAAAATAAGTTCTACAGTGTCAAGTATTATATACTCAGGATTCAAATTATTGTACATATATATGCACATGCGTGCACATACACACACACATACACAACCAGGATCAACTATAAGTTTACGAAACAACTTCAAGAATAGTCTCAGAGAAATTATATATATAATTTTAACACATAGTTTCTTATTCATTAATTAATCCTAAAAATTTTTTGAGACATGGTCTCACCATGAAGACCAGGCTAGCCTAAAACTCAAATAAATCCACCTGCTCTACCTCTTGAATGCTAGGATTGAAGGCATATGCTACCATGCCCAGCTTCAGTCACTAGGTTTTATAAGAAATCAAATACTAATTTTCATGAGAGCAGCAGGCAGGGGGAATATATATTATATTATATATAATATATTATACTTCAAGGTGATAAAAGGTGGACTTAAAGTCAGACAAGCCACAGCAAGTGAAGGCTTCATGTGCACTCACAAACATAGTTGGTTTATGTTAAAACTAAATCACTTATAAATTAAACTATAAATCAGCTTAAATATTCTGCCATTTACAATGACGTGTTGATAAACGTGAGATAAATGTAAGCTAAATACTGGACCCCGCTGCCACTTATTATGTAATACTATATAATTTACTTTACTCTGGATTTTCATTTATGAAAACTCAAATGTTTTCTTTAAAGTCCTGTGAAAAATCATTGTAGGTTTTTTCTACCATAAAACCTAAGACAGTGAGAAGTTACTGGAGAAATCTGGAAACAAACTGAAAGGTCTTTCAACAAGGAAAGGGTTAAGACCTGACAGATCTACAGCATAGAACAATGTTCGGTACTAAGATCATGAATGAAGATTTCACATCTGTAATCTTAAAAGGAAGTTACAAGTGAATTCCATTATATCACTATTGAAAACAAGGCAAAATGCTAACATCGGATTATCTCTGGACATCAGAGTGACAAGTGACAGTAGTCACCAGAGTTATACACCAGGTGATGATTATCTTTGTACTTTCCTCCTTTTAAACTGTATCTGTGTGTTTTTGCTCACAAAATTATTGAGAAAGTATGAGCACTGTGAGTTACAGACAATCTAGAAGAAGGGTCAGAAATGACGAGACTAACTTTGTAGTGCCTGTGAGACCATACTGTGAAATGTATTCGTCAGAAACGAGCATGTACTGAGAAGTCAGCAACATTTCCTTTCATCTTTACACACAGTGTGGGCAGGAAGGGATGCAGGCAGCAGCTGACACACACAAAATACCTCTGCAGACTTTCAAGCAATGAGCAAACCTGCTGTTACGAGACAGGGTCTCATTCACTGTATAGCCCTGGCTAGACTGGAATTCCATATGTAGTCAAGGCTTGTCTCAAACTCACAGAGCTCCACCTGCCTCTGCCTTTGCCTCTGCCTCTGGGTGCTGGGACTAAAGGAGTGTCTCCCAATATCTGGCCCAAAGATGAAGCTTGGTCTTCAGTAAGAAGTCAGAATCTAGAAGATCCCCAATTCTCTCAAGAACCCATGGGTTTAATGAAATCCAATGTTGTGTGTTAGCAAAAAAATTTTTCAAGGATGCCCCAGAAAGAACAAACCCTATAATCATTTCAGGTTATAAAAGTTGACTGAAATAAAATAATTAATGTTAATACTAAAAACTTCATGTTACAATCCCTAGCCTAAGGCTTGGGGAACATGGCAGAAAAGACATAGAAAGACTGTAGACAGAGGACCAGAGTAACTGCTATAAAATAGGTTCTCTCTGCATATGATGGAGAAGCTGCACCCATGAAATCTTAATACTATGGTCACCCAGTGACCCAGCAGCATGGATGGGGGATTCACAAGGCCTGAACCAGAGATGAAGAGCTACGAGCAACTAAAGGCTGCTGAGAAAAGGAGAATCAGTCTCCTCCAGGGATGAGCTGTGACAGGTGATCCAATGTCACGCAGTCAGCCCTAACTACAAACACATACAAGCCACATGAAGGGACTCAGCAGGCTGCTGTACATGCACACCACATGTACCTGTCCAAAATACTAGCTGAAGAAGAGATCATAAATTCGAGAGGGAGTAGAGGGAGAAACGGAGGAGTTGGGCGGGGGGGGGGGGGGGGGGGGGAAAAAACAGAAATAATGCAAATACAGTATTCATGGATATCCTCAAAATGTTTAACAAAAAAAAATCAAAGAATTCACGATACAACTGCCTTTTACTCTTTAGAATTCGAACAAAACTGGCATAAAGGGTTTCACACTAACCCCATAAACTCAGCAGAAAAGTGATATATTTTAATTTAAAAACAAACAAACAAAAATGAGCCACGAGAATCTACAGTAGCCATGGTTTACGAACACTCGTCAGTATAGGTTAGCAACCTTCAGGCTCCTTCTAGCTGGCTCTGGTGCTGCTTGTTGTGGTGAGGAGACCTGGATTCAGGCTCATGAATCAAGATGCTGGGCCCTGCTCTCTGATGCTCTAAAGCTGTGACAGACAGACACTCTGTACTAATACAGGGCTGTCTGTGTATCACAAGATGAACAAATAGACCAAAGATGACAGGTCCCCTGAGGTAATCCAGCTGTACATCGTGGGCTTTTGAATAAGAAATTGTCATGACTCTGAGTCTACTGGAAGACTGGGAAGCAGAGCTCCCTGGAAAATGCCCTCATTTCTTATTTACAAATAGGTGTGCAGCCATTCACTACACACAAAGAGGGTCCTCCACAGCTCCAGTTTGGAAAGTAAGGATGTCAGTTGTCAGAGGGAATTACCATTGTCTCTCTCCTTACCACAGCCTCTCTCTAGACCATGTTGAGAAGGAGGGAATGGGTTGATGGGACCACTCAGTGGATAAAGACACTTGCTGGATAACAGAGCACATGCAAAGGTGGGCGGAGAGGACAGGTTCCTTCATGTCCTCTCACCTCCTTGACCATGTGCACAGGTGGCACAAATAATAGTAATTTATTAAGAAAGGAAAGAATTTGCCTTGATACGATAGTTTTCCCTCTTAAATTTTGTTTAATGTGGAAAACGAACATATTCCTGAAGATCCTTCTCTTTGATCAGCAGTGTCTTTTTAATTAGTGGACTTTATGTTTACTGTGTTGTAGATTTACAGAACTGTTGAACAAATGCGCCTATGCTGACCACACTGCCATCGCCCCTGCTCCCTCCATTTCCCCATTGCTAGCATCCTGTCTTGGTGTGGTTTACATGCTGCGAGGGACCACTACTGATACATCACTGGGTAAAGTCCATGGAGCACAAGAGCTGGGTCCTCCTTAAGCGGCGTGTATAGGTCCTACCAAGTGCTGCTGTCATGTTACCATTACAACGTGTTGTTCTGAGCTCCTCCATCTGCAGCTTCTCAGAGATCTGTTCCAGTTCATCAGAAATTGACTAAGAAATGTAAAGCTCATCTCTTACGATAAATTGCTAGGAGCTGTATGAAATGCCAATGTTATCTTATACACGAACCATGTAATCTTCACTTAGAAATATATTCACAGCCCAATGCACTATACATCAATAATTTCTTAGGTACCTCCACCCCATACATCCCAGAGCTGAGATAGATATTAATGGTCCCCAAACATCCCACACACCTATCTTGATGCTTGTCTTTTTTTCTTTGGCCCTAAAAGACTCCCCGTATCATTTTTCATATTTGTAACATTCTGGAAATTCTGTTCTACTCTTCGTTCATGATTCATGTATTACAAAGACTTGAAATGGCTATAAAAGCTATAAACTGCCAGTAGGTGCCACTGTCCAACAGAGAATGCTACTGCATTACTTCACTGGACACTCAGAGGTTTCCAACTGGCTACAAAGCCACCCTTCCTTAGATCAAAGGCAGTGAGTGAAATGGCATGCACTCTAGCACTGAGAATAAAGATACTACACTTGGTTACCAGACATACACTGACAAGCCAACACAGAGGGGTGTGTGCCTAGGATCAAGCTTGGGGCCTAGTGCTTGCCGGCCAAAGGCTCTAGCACTAGGCCACACCTCAAAGCCCACCATTAAAATGTGAACTCTTTAGTCTGGGATGTGCTGGCTCCTAAAAGCCATGAGAATTTTTATGTTATAAAGTCTGAAGAAAGGACATTCTATTGATTCACTTTTGACAAAGAATTGACAATAGTCTATCAAATATAATTTCCCATATTGATTTTCAATTAGAGAGATTCATCCATGATGGCAACTTTATATGCCAAGTCGAAAATACCAACGCTTAGCAGAACAGTCAAGGATTTAGGATGGAGCGACAGTCTAATCATTATTTGCCTTGTTTCCTGGTGTTCGGACTACAGTTGGCTTTTCAACTGTTTTTCTGTTATTTAGAACCTCCACTTGAAGCTAATCAGGAAAACTTGACATAAAAAAAAAAAAAAAAAAAACGAACTAGAGGTCTAAGGGCTGGAAAGACAGTTCTGTGTATAAGGCATATTGTAGTAGTATAAAGCCCACAGTCTGGATATCCTAGACCCCCAGCAAAACCAGGCACAGTAGCACAAGGGGACCAGTGCTGGAGACCCAGAGACAACAAACAGATCACAGGCTCTCACTGCTCTCAGCCAGTCTAGCTCAAACAGTGAGCTTCAGAGCTTCATGTTCAGTGAGAGGCCTGGTCTCAAAAAATACACTGGAGAAACGAATGAGTGCGCTCCAGATGTTAGTACACAGAAAGTACGCTGTGAGGGCACACTTGCTGGCTCTATTCAAAGATCGAATCAACAAGCTGGTAGATCTTAATATTAAAATTAAGTCAACAGGTAACTTATATGATTGATTTAATCTTGTTATTTCAATGTGTACTATGAAGCAAGATGTGTGTGTGTGTGTGTGTGTGTGTGTGTCTGTGTATGTATATAAATATTATATACAATATAGTATTACAAAGGCTACCCTACTGGTGGTCACTTTCTAGCAACAGATTCTTATCCCCAATATGAATTTCACACAGAAAATATGAACTTTACAAAAGGGTCTACGGCACTTCCGTAACCCCTTTCAAATGTCTCCTTTGTATAGAGACTGGATTCCCAGTACTCATGCCATTGCCTTGACAACTAATCCATGCTGAACGGCTTCAGCATTTCCTCACATGGTGCACCTCACTATCTACCTTCAGCGTGACACTGCAGTGCTCCTTCCAGCTCTTTCTGTACTTGTAACTGAGACATCTCATTTATTTTTTTGTTTACTCCTGGACCTAGCACAGCCTCGGCATAGAGGAAGGCACCCTAGGACACTTGCTGCACGAGTGCATGTGAACTGGGAAGATGAGCCTCCTCTCAGCCAGCCAGCCATTACATCACCAAAACATACAATTAACTCCTCGTTACCCATACCGCTGGAATCCTGAAAAGAGGGCAAATCCATGCCCTTCCAAACAACAATAAACAACCCCACAGATGGCTAGCTCAGCCAATACTAAAAGTGACAGGCTGCACAGAGCACACAGAAACAGAAAGCCAGGCCTAGGTAATGAATGACAATGCAGCTTTTCATGGAAAGCTTTGGTTTGAGGCCCTTTTTCTTTTGCCTTCAAAAGTAGTCATCTAAGCTGTAAACTTACTCAATACTCATGGATTTGGAATGCCTGGACTTCGCTTGTCTGTGACTAAATGAGGAACTAGAGTGAAAGTATGTTATACAGCAAATAGATTCACAGAACATCCTGAAAACCATCTGCTGGCTCACGAGTGCCAACTCTCGGGTCCAGCTGGAGCCATGAGGGAGTTAAAGGTGAAAGGTGGGAAGCTCAGCTGCAGCCCACTCTCCCACAGACTGCGGTCAGTCACAGGAGCAAACTTTACTCGGGGTTAATTATTCAATCTAACGCTCTCCCATCTGGGCTATTTCAGTGGCTATGGGGATTACTTCTTAAGTATGTAAAACTGCAAAACAAAGATAGACTATCTAGGCCCAACAAGATGGCTGAGCAGGGAAAGACACCTGCCATCAAGCCTGATGGCCTGAGTTTGATCCATGGAACCCACGTGCTGCAAGGACAAAACCCATTCCTGCAAGTCATCCTCTGATAACTACATATGGAGCAGTGTATAGCCACACAAAAGTATACAGATACACACACAAATAAATGAACACGTAAGTATCAAAAAGATCCTACTCTGACTTACAAAAGTATAAAAAGCATTCATTCTGTTGGGAAGTCAAGTAAATACCTAATAAAAAATTTCTAACAGGCAAACCAACTAATCAATGACAAACATACCTGAATTTTGACATCTTTTCTCTGAATTTTGACATCTTTTCTCTGAATTTTGACATCTTTTTATTAGAAAGTGGCAAATAATATACAGGTGAACAAAAGAGGGAGAATAAGTAAATAAATGCATAAATAAATAGGAAACTGAAGGATAAAAAGACATCAATCTTACGATTCAAAAGGAAACCTTGAGAAGTGTATTTGTTCAGCTTCCCATGAAACAGGCAGGTAGCTCTGGGTAAATAATGTCAAACCCTTGGTCACAACCTTCAAAACTGTCACTGTGGCTGGAGTGGCCAGGCATGGTAGAGTAAGCCTGCAATTCCAGTACAGTGCATGGTAAAGACCCTGTCTCAAAACACAAGGTGATCTCTAAGGTTTTCTTACCATAATTTATTCCTTAACTGGTAAAAATTTTAAAATAAAGATTTTTACATAAGGCAAGAGGAACAAGAAAGTTTTTTTAGTCACTAATTAAGTATTTCTTTCGACAATGATTTTAGAGAGACACTAGTCAAATGTGAATTAATTTCTGTCAACTAACCAGTAACTCACTGGCCTTTCTTAGTATCGGTAAATCATGCTACAGTTATTGTATGAGGTTTCCACTGACCTGGTGCAACCACGTTCACTCTGATTTTCTTCCGTGCGACCTCCTTAGCAAGTGAACGTGAAAACCCAACCAGCCCTCCTTTGCTGGCTCCATATGCGGACTGGCCCACGTTGCCTTTCAAACCAATGATACTCCCTGCAGGAAAAAAAGAAGAAAGCAAGTGCAAGCCAATCGGTTTGTTATCTGCCAATTCAATATTACTAAAATGAGTAACTCTAACCATGAGCCTTTGAGAGGTAACCCAGACACACGCAGCAAAAAGAAACTACTGAAGAAAAGTGATATCAAACCACCAGTAATGGGAGAGAGAATTGTGTGATTTTTCATGTGAACACTTGGCCCCCAGTTGCTGCCTGGGCAGTTTTAGGAGGTGTGGCTTTGCTAGGAGTATGGCTTCACCCCACTTCCAGTTCTCTGTCCACTTTGTGCTTGTGGTTGAGATGTCACCTCTCAGCCACCTGTTTCTGCCACCTTGCCTGCTGTTTGCCTTCCAACCACGACAGACTTGTATCCCTCAGGGACCAAAAGCCAAAAAAATTGTCTGTATAAGTTGTCTTAGGCATGGTGTTTTATCACAGCAAGAGAAAAGTAACAAACACAGACAGAAATAAGTTAAAGCCAGAAGATGTAAAATAAAGGCTGACTCATTTCATAATTCTGTCATAGATGGGAATAAGTATTCACTTCCTCCTATAAGAAGAACAAATCCTGTAACTTTAAACTACTGTTAATCAAAATTGACCATGCACACTTCCTAACAGTGCAATTTTGCTGCTTTTGTTTACACACACCTTGTACTTGAACTAAACATTCCTCAGTGAACTTGTCTAATAAATATATAAGAATAATTTATAACCCAAATATCAATTGTATGCAAATATGTGCTTGCAAAACAGAAGTAAGGAAGTAATTTTCTGCACCACTGGTCTGTGCTTATTATATAAAAATTGAACAGGAAACAAACACACACACAAAATTGAAATTATATTAGAAAAAGAGATTATTCACTTTTATATTATAATCAAGGAGCCCAGTGTTAAAATGTTTACCTACACTGTACAGTCAACATTGCTTGGTGACAGTAATTTCACCCAGGAAATACACTGTAAGGTGGGCTCACGGTAGTAAGAGCATACCACAGTATGTCCACTTGTTCTGCTGTATATAGCATTCTTACTGTTCCCAAGCTACAAACCTACGTAACATGAATACACAGAAGATCAGCAAACAGTGATGAGCATATGTGTATCTGAACACAAAGAACAGTAAAAACAGTGTGTGTGGTCTGGCGTAGGGGCACCACCATCATAATCTACAGAACCACTGTCACGTATCTGTCTTCCATGAACTGATGACATGGCACGAAATGTGGCACCCCAGTTAAGAGAAGAAGAAAACTGGATAGCACAGGAAGAAAGAAAGGCCATCAGGTAAAGGAAATGGGTGGGCAAGAAGAAGGGTGTGTGGGAGAAAGACAAAAAGGGATGTTCCAGGCATGGCAGCAAGGTCCAATAGGAAGTTTCCATAACCAGCACTTGGGCACAGTCCATTCAAAAGTAATGACTTCTGAATTAGCAATGCATCTATAAGGTCAGCCTATCTGGAGGCTTTTCCTAACCACAAGCATGTTCACTCGTTATAATGCATCAGCCTTAGCAATAGTCTATGATTTTAAGGGACCAACTTAGGTTTCTGAAACTGATCTAAAATGAACATATTTATATATATCCTGTGATATCCAGGCAGTCTCAGGTCTGTGTGGCAGGTCTTAAGAACCTAATACCTGAACTGGCTGTGTCAGAGGGCCACAGGTCACCAATTCCTCCTGAGAGGAGCCTTTAACAGAAGAGCGTCCCCCGTTCGCAGACTTTTAAGGTACTGCTCATCACTTAAGACCAAAAGTCAGATGGTATGCTACAGTTTTCAAGTAATAAACAGAAATCAAACTCCACATTATTCTGCATTTTCTGCTCTACAGGCAAAAATCCTGAACACCTCTTCCCTGTGGTTCAAACAAACTGAAGGCTACTTACATCCATCTGACAAGCTGAGGTTTAATGTCCCTCTAACCTTGGCACTAGACAGATCAGTGATCCATGCAATTGCCACTCCATGCTCACAAGCTTTCCTTTTCATTTCAAAAATTAGATTGGTTTCCTTTACAATTTTAAAAATAAAATGACATCATTTTTTACTTCCTTCTCCTCCAATCCAACCCCCCTATTTGCCCCTCACACTCTCCCAGACTCATAGCCTCTTTTTATTATTGTCACATATATAGAGACACACAACACAATTACAACCTGCTTGAGTCTGATTAGTATTGCTTGTATGTAACAGTATCAGGCCTGACCATTTGGAACGGGATAACGTATTAAGGAACCATAGTGATTTGAATAGGTTTGCCCCGCCCCCAGACTCATGTGTCTAAATGCTTGGCCCACAGAGAGTGTTACTATTAGGAAGTGTGTCCTTGTTGAAATAGGTGTGTCCTTGTTGGATAAAGTGTGTCATTGTGGGGGTGGGCCAGTCTTCTCCTCTTTGCCTTCAGAACAAGATGTAGAACTCTCAGCTCCTCCAGAATCATGCCTGCCTGGACACTGCCATGTTTCCTGCCTTGATGATAATGGACTGAATCTTGGAACCTGTAAGCCAGCCCCAATTAAATGTTGCCCTTTATAAGAGTTGCCTTGGTTATGATGTCTGTTCACAGTACTGGAGACCCTAACTAAAACAGGGCTCATGCCTATGAAAGGCCACCTCCCTTGCTCTCAGCAGTCCTTAGTGTCCTGTAGTTCTAGGACCCTGTGAGTTTCCCTTCTGTCTTACTGTGTCTACTGTCATTGTCCATGCCTTGTTTAGGCCGCCATACCATTGAGGTAGCACGGTTGTACTTCTCAGTCATTTCTAGGAAACATAATCACACAGTATAGTACCTGGCCCTTTGGGTCTTATAATCATTATAGGTTTGACAAAAAAAAAAAAAAATATATATATATATATATATATACACATACACACACACACACACACACACACACACACACACACACACATATGTGTGACGGTGCCTGACTTCTGAAATTGAAAGTGGTGACAAAATTGTTATGACATTCATGTACAGCCAGTCTGCTGGATGTGCACAGCTGTGGCCTCTCCTATTCCATACAGATGCCATTTATCACATGGCTTCTACTGTCATGTTTAATACTTAGTCACTCGTTGACAATCAAGCCCATCAGTGGATTAAGTACCCTCATGTTTACATGCAATGACTATGACTGGTGAAGGTGATGACTCACCCACATTAACAATAGATCCACCCTGCTGAATCATTGTCTTCATAGCAGCTCTACAGGTCAGCATGGAGCCCAAGAGGTTAGTGTGAAGCTGAGACACCACATCTTCAGTTTTCGTTCTTACTAGAAGACCATCTCTACAAAACAGAAACAGTGGGCACAGTAACAACCAGGTCCACACTCAAGTCTAGGGGATAGGGGACTGGATCAGCAGGTAGGAGTTCCAACTGCTCTCTGAGGAGAACTGAGTTCAGTTCCCAGCACTTGTGTCAAAAAGCTCACAACCACCTGTAACTCCAGCTTCAGAACTCCACAGGCAACTGCACTCATATGCACATACACAATTTTAAAAAGCAAGTCAATACATATGTACAATTCTGATTTAAAATATAGTACAAGCTGTGTTTTCTAGCTAAGTTCTGGGCAGTCCCATTTTGAACTTGGCTTTAAAACCACTAAGCTAGCTGTTGATGATCCAGAAAGGAACCACTGGGAAGGCAGGATTCTCTACTTCTCTGATAGACTGATAAATACTGCCAGTAGCTAAACACAGTAGCAAGCAACCAAATGGTTTAAGCCTTATTTAATGTTACTTATTTAATGGGTTTTGCCTTATTTAATGGGACTGGGAACTGTAAAACTAAATATTTTCTTCTAAACTCATCTTTAAAAAAAAAAATAACAACCCCCCACCCTATTATTATTACATTATTATCCTATATACATTAGTATTAAGATTGTTATAATCAATAAAACTCAGAACACTGGTTTCCTATGAGAAGAGACTATGGGAGTCTTCTGGAATGCTATGTGATATGCTGGTGATGGCATGTTAGGATTGATCCAACTGGACATTAATATCAACTTAAAAGAATTAGGCTAAAGAAATGGCTTATTGATTAAGAGCACACACGGATCTTATAGAGAATGAAAGTTCAGTTCCAACCATCCATAGCAAGTAGCTCGCAAGCACCTGTATCTCCAACTTCGGGGGATTTGATGCCCCCTTTAACCTCTGTGGGAATCTACACACATCTGCACATACTAAGATGCAAGCAGACAGACAGACAGACAGACACACACACATCATTTTTTAAATAAAGGAATGTATAAGTTGACAGTTTTCAAAATAAGCCTTTCCCGTTAGAAATAAAACAGCCTAATATATTGTATCATACATATGACTGTGGTGTTCTGAATGAAAATGGTCTCCGAAGGCTCATATATTTGAATACTTGGCCCCAGTTTAGGACCAAGTTTAGGAAGGATTAGGGAGTATAGCCTTGTTGGAGGAGGTGTGTCACTGAGAGTGGGATTTGAGGTTTCAAAAGACTATCCTGTTCCCACTGTGTCCCGTCTCTGCCTCCTATATGCAGATCACAAGATGAGTCCCCAAATGTTGGTACCACGTGGCTTTACTCCACCAGCATGGCTCTAACACTCTGAAACCATCACCTCAGCTGAACACTTTGTTTTATAGATAGCCTTGGGTATGGTATTTTGTAATAGCAATGGAAAAGAAACTAAGCCATCAACATATTAAGAAAAAAAAATCTTTTAAAAACAGGTATGAGAAATTCACCTCAATCTCTGACCAACCTGTTGATACCAGCTGCATTTACCAAGAAGTTTACTGGACCTAAATGTTTCTCTATCTCTTCAAATGTACTTTTAACATCTTCTTCTTTGGCAACATCACACCTAAGTGCCACGTGGTTTCCTACAAAACAAAGTAAAATCAGAATTACCTCTAAATCGTAACTTGAATTTCGGATTTACTTGCTTTATGATTAGACTCCAAGGAAAGCCTGTGCTGATCCTAGAGGTGACAGCCGTTCAAGGGTTCCTGCCCTCACGAAGCACCCGATGAAAGGGACGGAGTGGATGGAAGTGAAGGAGAGACGAGGAGGTTTTGTTTCTTCCTTCTTTTCGTGTATGTTTTTTGTTTTTGTTGTTGTTTTTATTTTTGTTGTTCTGAGACAAGGTTTTACTGTGCAGCCTGGACTGACTTCAAAACTCAGGCTCGTCCTGCCAAATGCTAGGGTAGAGCAGCTACACAAAACAAAACATCACGGAAAACTAACTTTAACTTTGGAGTTTTCTTAAGTGGGAGATTGAGACACAAGAACTATGAGTACCTTGCTACCCATGATGTTGGTGCTTGCTGGACTCACGATTTCCTGGCTATCCTGGGTGAGACCTCAAACCCTTAGAAAATAAAATAAAAGTAGTAGGGTCAGCGAGATGACTCACTGGGTAAGGGTACTTTCCACCAAGCCTGACAATCTGGCTTGAACCTTTAGGATTCATAAGGTGGAAGGAAAGAACAGACTGTCCTCTGACTTCCACATGTGCACAATGGCATGTATGTACCCATCCAATCAAATAAATAAATGTGATTTTTAAAACCGTAACAAAATCTGGGCATGGTAACTAGTGTATACCTGTAGTCTCAGCATTGAGACAGGAAACTACTACTGTAAGCTTGTGGCCATCGTGGGCAAGAGAGGTGGCTCAGTAGAACTCCCTGACCCCTACCCCCATATGTAGAAAATTATACTTCAAAGGGAAAGTACTATCTAATATGCTAACGTTAATATATATGCTCCTCAATTTATGATAGGGATACACCATGATGAAACAACTATATGTTGGAGAGCCGAAGAACAGGTTAACTAACTAGTACCACAGGGCAAGGGGGAGTATCAGTTATCTAGCAAACTGGAAGCAGTGCTGACTAGGTGTTGAGGCTTGTGTTCACACCCAGGGAGAACAGATGTGCTACCCTGTGTTCCCAGCTCTGAGGAGGCAAAGACAAGAATCTGATCCAAGGGAGGCCTAGGCTGCATAGTGAGGCCCTGTGTTTGGGAAAACTGGATACCACACTGCAGATGCAAAGTGTGCTCTGTACTGACAATGTCACTGTCATCTCAGCAACAGAGAGATAGAGACACTGAGACACTGAATCATAAGTTCAAAGCCAATGTGAGTTACATATCAAGGCTACTTCCGTATAAGTAAAGAATCATAGCAGGCACCAGATCACTCTTAGACCCGGTGCTTCCTCATAGTGATATGTATTTGTCTCCATTCTTTCATGTTGCCTTCCCCAGTACTTTCTTGCAATGCAATGACTAATCCGTTAATAACCAGTGGGGAGCCGGGGGTGAGGAGAGACCTGGAATTG
Organism: Rhabdomys pumilio; assembly: GCA_030674055.1. NCBI lineage: Eukaryota > Metazoa > Chordata > Mammalia > Rodentia > Muridae > Rhabdomys > Rhabdomys pumilio. The sequence continues at coordinate 48,907,493 of JANHMN010000015.1, read as the reverse complement.
GAATACAATAAAAAGGGTCTGGGAAAACAAATTAGTAACTTACTAAAGTCATTGATGGGCTTGGGAAAGCAACCCTGACCTGTCAGGAGTTTCTCTTTGAAATACTGTCGTGTGCCTTCGCAAAGGGCAGGAGCTTTCAGCAAAATGCAGTTTGTATCTGACTTCTCTACTTTCAGTATAATTGTGTCCACTCTCTCCTACCAGAGGCCCGAGCAAAACGGCTCTCAAAACGGCCGCGAGGAAGACAGCTATCTGTTAGGGGTTCTCTTTTGCCTGGGGTGGGCGAGAGCCCCAGTGAGGGCTCGGTCATGGGGCACGAGCTGTCTGGGGCGCAGACAAGAGTATATGGGCAGTAGCCCGGGGCCCGTGGACTGGAGCTCAAGGACTTGCATCTTGGCGTGCGGCAGGGACACTTCCGGTACCTACCGCCGAGCTCGCCGGCGGTGGCTTTGGCCACTTCTAGGTTTCTGGAGACGATCGCCAGGCGGTAACCCTTCCGGGCCATTAGCTGGGCTACAGCCTTGCCGATCCCCCGGGAGCCTCCAAAAACCGCACAAACTTTGTCCATCTTGGACCTCGGACCGGCAAAATGGATCCCTAAGACACAGGACTTCTAATAAAAGACACAGTTGCTGGAAAAACGAGTCAACAGTCCCTCCCGACAGCCGACCCAGGCCACAGAACAAGGCGCGAAGATTAGACGTCAACGCACACGGACTCTTCGAGGGTTGCGTTGCATGCTGGGATTTGTAGTCCTTGTTCGCTTGCACCTGTGAGCATTTCCGTAACTGCTGCTGGCTGCCTATTCCTATGCCTGGTTAGTTGGCCCTAAGGCACAGGGGACCAACGATCCTTTGTTCAGAGCTAATATGGTTGCTAAAATCGTGGATTTCCAGGGCAAACCGTAGTTAGCAGTCACATTATGTCCTTTTGGGTGTGGACCTGTCCTGGCTCACCCATATTTTTTTTTTTTTTTACTACAGACAAAATCTGTTGAAGTGTGAAGTGGTCCCCCCAAGTTACTGTAGACATTGGCTTTGCACTGCAATGTTATTATGAGGGTAGATGTCCTGTCAAAGAACACAAGCCGTGCGTGGTGGCTTAGGCCTGTACTCCCATCACTCAGAAGGTTGAGGCAGAAGGATCACTGAGAGATCAAGACCAGCCTGGTCTAGAGACAGAGATCCTGTCTCAAAGAAAGCAACAAAGAAAGAACACTGTATAGAGGAGTTAAATAAATGTCTGTGCTTCTCTTTTTGAGGAAGAGACCTGCTACGTTATCCAGGCTGGCCTAGTACTCACTATATAGCCCAGGCTGGCCTCAGATTCTCCTCTGCCTCCAGAGTGCTACTGGCATGTACAGGCATGGGTCACTACACTCTAACTGATCAGAACAGTGTGAAGAATAAAGAGCAAGCTTAGATCATTACTAGAAATACTAGGTTTCTGTACTCCTAAATAAGATGTTCTGAGTGCTTTTTTAAAAAAAGTTAGCTGGACATCGTGGCGATGCCTTTAATCCCAGCACGAGGGAGGCAGAGGCAGGCACATCTCTTGTCTAGTGAGAGTTCCAGGACAGAGAACTCTGTCCCAACCACTTCCTCCCAAATAAATAAATAAATAAATAAATAAATGCCATCATTTGTTACCATTCTAGTGTAAAGAGAACATTTTGTGACAAAATATTAGTTTACTAAATAAAGAAAATATAGGCCCTGGTCCCTATTTGGGCGGCGGATAGGAATCCGGGGCAACAGGACTAATTCACATAAAACACTAGTGGGATAAATTGTTTACTAAAGTACAACGTTGTATTAAGATCAGAGATAGAAAGGGCCAGTGAGGACTGAAGGCATGGAGAGCTGACAAAGCTGGGTCTGAGGATTGATTTGTAAATGAGGGTTGGGGTGGGGGGAAACCTACCATAAAAGTTGAGCATTCATTTTAAAGTTTTTATTTTTCTTTCACCTAAAACCAAAAAGGATTTAAAATGGCTGAAGAATACGAGAGTTGTTTTTCAAATGTTTTATTGTGTTCTTATTTAGATAGGGTCTTGTCATGTAGTCCCAAGCTGGCCTCAAATTTATTGTATTCTTTCCTGGGCCTTTAGTAAGTGCTGCAATTTCAGGTGTACCCAAACTCACTAGGGGTTTGAGATATATATTATATATATTACATATATTACATATTACATATTATATATATTACATACATATATTACATATATAATATGTTCATTTTTCAAGATTTCATCTATACATACACTATTGGTCACTCACTCTTGATGTCGCCCTCCAACTCCTCCCAAAAACTCATCAACATTCTCAACTTTATATATGCATGTATGTGTGTATTTCCAAAAATATTTATGAATATATTATAGTATGTATAACATATGATATACATAATATATGTAATATATATATATGTATATATATGTAACGTATATTACACATATAGTTCATGGAGTCTATTTGTACTGTTCATATATGTGTGGTATGGAATCATACACTGGAATATGGTCAAACCACCAGGGACCACTCCATTGAAGAAAACTAACTCACTCTTCCCTAGCAACTACCAACTGTCAATAACTCCTCAGATGAGGGGTGGTCATGTGCTCCTTCCCCAATTATGCTGGGCTGCTGGCCAGGTTAATCTTATGTAACTCTCGTGCAGGCAGCCACAACTACTCTGTACACACAGTCCTATGAGTCCAGAGGATGATGTTTTACCCCATCGTCTTCTAGCCTTACAATCACACTGCCCTCTCCTGCCAATGTCCCCTGAGACTTAGGGAGAGGAGAGATACAGTGCTTCATTTATGGCTTAGCACCACTTGCTCATCTTTTCTCTGTTTTTCCAGTAGTTGTGTGTTCTGTATTTACTGTTGCCCACTGAATAAAGAAGCTTTTCTGATGAGGTCTGAGAACAATACTAGCTAATCTATGGGTAAAGGATATGCACCTAGAAGACATTTTGATGCTATATGTCTATGTAGCAAAATGAAAGTAGTAAGTTCAGGTCTAGAGTCATTGGACTTTCTAGTCACAAGTTATTGGGCAGATTTACAGTACCAGTTACTGGTTTGCTCCAATGGAGGGAGACTTAAATCCTATAAGAAAATTGTTGGTTACAGCCATAACATTCATGCCATTATGACACCCATGGGTGTGTTCTTTCCAGGACACTTTTTTTTAACAGCATTCCAGGATCATATTAAGACTACTGATGCCTTTGCCCTCAACAGCCTACATAGCTCCTTTTTCTACTATGAAAGTTAACCAACAGGAATGAAGGTGCCTAGTCAGTTCCAGCTTGGTTTCCCCAAGTTCCACGGTCAACGTGTGTGCTGTCTTCAGCAGTAGGGTCTTTAGGCTCTCCTTTTTTACAACTTTAGGGGAGATATTTCACACTTGGCACTGTTTTCATTTGTTTGTTTGGTGTTGTTTTGATTTTTACTTGTCAGCTTATAGGTTGTGGAAGGAGTATTAGCCCCCTATATAGAGTATAGAGTTAATTATTTTAGAAGGCAAAAATGGTCAAGCCTTGGCCATGAAAGCCTATAATCCCTAAAGCCCCTGGAGAGGTGAGGCATGAGGTTTGAAAGTTCAAAGCCTACCCTGATTGCAGAATGAGTTTAAGAATAGCCTTGGCAATTTATTAACACATGGATGAATGAAAATTAAAAGAGAAAAGATGGGTAGAGGGTTGGCAAGATGGCAAGAGAGTAACGCTGCTGGCTGCATAAGTCTAAAAACAAAGGTGGAAGGAGAAAACCAATGCCACAAGGTTGTCTTTGGACCTCCACAAGTCCACCATGACACAGGCACCCCTAGACACACACTTCATGCGCACAACAAATAAGCATCTTTAATATAGATTTGCAGACGAGCGGAAGCACTTGCCTATCACATGCAAGAACCTAGACTCAATCTCAGCACTATAAAAGAAAGAAAGAAAGAAAGAAAGAAAGAAAGAACAAAAGAAAGAAAGAAAGAAAGGAAGAAAGAAAGAAAGAAAGAAAGAAAGAAAGAAAGAAAGAAAGAAAGAAAGAAAGAAAGAAAAACAAGCAAACCGTTAGTCAACCTCAACTCTCTCTTCTTCCCAAAGGTCAGGACAGTAAGGTAAGGTCAGAAGAAAAGTTGATGCAAATAAAGTCGTGATGTAAAAATCTTTTTAAGGCTGAATATGTAGTTCAAAGGAAGATACGCACTGAAGAAAAGATCCAATTATAGTCAGCACTAAAGTGATACATGTGTTACTCTGAGTTTCCTAGTAGTCACAGAACAGTGGAAATACACCTACTTACAGGGAGTAATTTCTTTGTGTGTATATATGCAGTACTAGAGACTTAATTCTCAGAGACTCCCGCATGCTGGCTAGTGAACCAAGCCCGTATCTCCAGTTCACGTAGTAATTTCTGTGAGAAGCAGACATGGTTGTTGTGTAACTAATTGGTCAGAGTGATATTCTCTCCCCAAAGATCCTTCCAAAGGGCACATAATGCTAAACAGTGTTTCTTATGAGGGGAGAGAAAGACTGTAAAGGGTTCTTTATAGCACACCATAGTATATTAAAAACAAATACAGTAGAAAACTCAGCAACATATACCAACATTCAGGCACAAGAATAGGTCATTGTGTGAACAGAAGGATGAGGAAGGAAGGCTGCTTACAGGAAAAGTGGGCTGGGCTGGGCTGGGTTCTAGCAAGCTTTAAAGTCATGTGCAAGCAGTATTCTGGGAAGGCTCCACATGCTTCTGTTCCTAGGAGTCAGAATATAAAAACTATATTTAAGAATTATTATTGCAAGCCAGGAATGTTGATGTATGTCTGTGAGCCCAATACTAGGGAGGCTGGGGCAGGAGGGTAATGAGTTGGAAGTCCACCTGGGCTACAAAGGGAGACCCTGGTACAAAAGCAAAATTAGTTCATAAGTGATGTTCCTGTGTTGGGCCCAATTTAAACCTTCTCCCCCTATAGTATCTTGCAATCATGGAGAGGAAGATAAATTTCTGGCTAAACTGCCAAAAACCAGCCGTCATACTCTTGGCATCTGGCATCTTACACAAAGCAGAGAAGTTCCAGCTTTCTCAACAGTTCTGTCCACTTTATACCAACATTTGGGGTGATCCTTTTCCATGCAGAGTGATTTTAACAAAAGCATATGTTTTCGGAGCTGTGCCACTCATCATAAAGACTATCAATGTTATGTGGGGTGACATCCGGCGTTCTCACCCCTCCCCCACCTTTCTCCCAGGGCACACACAGTAGATGAATAGGCTGAGGTTTCCCATCAGCACAAGCGTCAGTTTAAACCCCCAAGGCTATCATTTATTTTTCCCTCTTAATACAATATCACTACTACCCTGGGTAAGAATTCCCCCATCACAGCCTGTCAGGCTTTAGCTGAAAGGATTACTGAGTAGGAGATTTTTCCTTAATCCCCAGGTAACAAAATCGGGATCTGTAAATTAAACTGGGTCTCCCCTACCCAGCAGGACAATAAGGAACAGCATCATGGGACCGCACACTCCATCTCAGGACAGGCGTCAGTTTTCTGGTATGATTTTCATCATGGTCTATACCTTTGTTTCATTTAAACCCACATAAGATATCTTTCCTCTTGATCCTAATAATCGAAAGAGAAAATTTCTTGTGTAGAAGGTTTGTTCTATAATTTTTAGAACATTTTTGTAATATTTTTCTGATTATAAAATGAATACAATTTCATTGCCAAAGAAAGTCTAATGTTCAAACAACGTAAGAATTCATTGAAAGCATACATTTTAAATATGTAAATTGTAGGGTGTGTGAATGTACTCCAGTAGAATCGTTAAGAAAATGTTTTTAATTGAAAGCCGGTAGATATTTAACACTGGTATATGTCGTTTGAAACTACAACTAATTGTAAGTAGGTTGTGCTTTTATAGATTTTTTTTTTACCACAAATGAAGACTTATAAAGCCTGAGATTCCAAATGGAAACAATGCCTAGAAGAGCGGTGGTGAGTTAGGGCCTCATGTAGCCTAGGTTGGTCTCAAATTTGCTATGTAACTAAGGAGAATCAGGAATTTCTAACCTCCCTCTCTCAGTATCTCAATTGCAGGACTTACAAGTGTATGTCCCTCTCCTAGCACTGTGTCCCACCTTTTTAAAACAGGGTTTCACTATGTAGCCCAGGCTGACCTCAAACTTAATATGCAGCCCAGGCTAGCCATAAATTAAAAATATTCCAGTCAGCCTCCTGAGTGCTGAGATTATAGACGTGTACCACCATACCAGACTAGAAATTCTATTTATAAGAATTTTGAGTGCTGAAAGAAAGAAAGAAAGAAAGAAAGAAAGAAAGAAAGAAAGAGAAGGAGAGAGGGAAGGAGGGAGAGAGAAAGAGAAAGAAAGAAAGAAAGAAAGAAAGAAAGAAAGAAAGAAAGAAAGAAAGAAAGCCTTTCAGTAATCTATTCAGTAATCCTTTCAGCTAATGAAAGAAGGAAGCAACGCAAGCAACCAAGCAAGCCAGCTGGGCGTGGTATAGCACCCCTTTATCCCAGCACTTGAGACGTACAAGCAAGTAAATCTCTGAGTTTCAGGACAGCTAACACTACACAGAGAAACCCTGTCTACACTGTCTTGGAAAAACAATAAAAATCAAAACAATTCACAATTCTGAGTTTATGTTGATTGATAAATCCTCTAGTACTAAGGGCATACAAACTAGATAGATGCGTAACTGAATTTCCCCCAGGTATACAGTCTCCCTGAAGTCTTTAGGAGATGTTGAGTAATCTATTTGGCCCACACTATGTGAACAACCTAGCATCCCAATACAGCCCCTGTTCCTGTTTCCAGAAAGGAATTTGGAAAGCTGCCCCTGGGTGGCTGCACAGTGCTCACAGTGTTTGTGAGTACAAAGCATGGTGGATTTTTCTGTTGCTATTCTCCATCCTGCCAGATCATGGGAGTTGGACAGCAAGTGCTCTTTTGCCGTTTACAAAATGGCCTCCATTTTAGTGTGTGCAGGGTGAGCCTTGAGAACTTTTATTTTGTTGAACTAGTATCCATGTCCAAGGAGCTGGCGTGGAGGTTATTGGTTCCCTAAGGAAACCTTGGACCTTATTCCTGCCTGTATCTCTTACTGACCCCACATGGAATCACAAAAGTCCTGCCTGCCTATCACTCCAACTATCCCCGTCCTTACTCCCTGGGACCCACCTCTGCTCAGGCCTACAGCTGCTCTGCCAGCCTCCTCAATGAACCGGTTTTGTCAACAGGCCTTCCGCACCTCCACCAGAGGGAGCCATCTAAACTGCAAAGCCAATCTTATCATCCCGAATAAAACCCTGAGATAGCTCCTGCAGTATGGGACAAAGTCCTCTGATGAGCGACCAGCACCCTTACACCCTTTCCTCCAGCCTGACTGCACACACACACACACACACACACACACACACACACACACAGTCTCACACACACACACACACAGTCACACACACACACACACAGTCTCACACACACACACACAGTCACACACACACAGTCACACAACCTCTCTCCAGTCCCACCAGCAGCTTCACAAGGCACTTGGCGTTCTTTGTCGAAACAAGTCATTTCACACATCCATGCTTTGGCAAACACTGTCATCTCAATTTCTAATGCTGCCTCCTTTTACCCTAGCAGTAACCAGTAACACTCAATTTATCATCGGAGACATGGCTTAACGCATTTTTTTTTTTTTTTTTTTTTTTTTTTTGGCCATGGACACTGTTATATAGGAAACTGAAATGTTCCCTTACAGGCCTATGTTTTGAGTATCTCTGTCTCCCACCCAGAGGCTGTGTTGTGTTTTGGGAGGTTGTAAGACCTGGAGGATGGGGGAAAACAAATCATTAAGACTAAGACTTGAAGGTCATACCCACCTTTAGTTCTGGACCAGCTTTCTTTGCATCATGATCCTCACACTGAGAAGACCCAACATCTCATACTCCCACCATGGACCAGGATCTTCTATTTCATCTCCCTGAGGTGAAGCTCGGTAATTTCTGTCAGCCTTTGTAGCCATGAGACAATACACTCCTCTCCTCCCTTCAGCTTTTTCTGTCAGGGGTATTTTTCACAAAGACATGGAAAGTAATTAATACATATACATATAGTTTTCCTAGTCCATGGGAGAAGGTAGTAATGCATTTTTAAAAATTGCTCCCCTGACTTTAGATATGTCTAAAAGTCTGAATCGTGAAAAGTGCTTGGGTTCTAGCATGTTTTAGGGAGACATTGAATGCCCTTCCAGCAAAGGGAGCCTGGTAAGTTGAATACAAAGCCTCCTGAACATTTGAGGTGAGTATTTTGGGGAATGGAGTCTCCTCTTTCACTGTGTTCTCACAGAGAACGTTTACTTATGATAATAAGGAACTTTCTGGGCTAAGTTGTGAAACCCTTGGATGTAGAAACTCCACTAATGTTTGTTTTCCTAAGTGGAGCGTACTTCCTAGGGTTTGTGAAAGTTATTAATGGGTGAATAAGTGAGTGAATGAAATATCTCATTCACAAAGAATGTATTGCTATAGGCAAGAGCCCCTGATGAATACTGTTATAATGAAATGAACCTGCCTGTTATTTTCATTGGGAAAATAATTTGGCAAGGAAGATAGACCTAAACAATCATGCAATTACTATTTAATTACGAAGGTGGGAGGGCCTAGACGGAACTGCAGGCTGTTAGGGCATAACTTGGGGCTTAGGTCAGAAAACTGTTGTAGGGGACATAATGGTCATAAAATAAATTACTAATAAAAACACATTACAAAGAATGGCAACTCCAATTTCTACCCCATGTTCATTTCTCATTGCTCTGACAAAATGCTTTGTAGCAACAATATGAGAATAAGACTATTTGTTTTGGCTCAAGGTTTTAGGGGATTTCGGTGCTTGGTGGCTGGGAGTGGGGGAGAGTATGGCAACCAGACCATATGACAATCCATTTGCATATAGTAGACACATAGAGAGAAGTTAGGAGCAAGGGATTAGGCTACGAAGTTTAAAGGCTAGCCTCCTGTCATGCATGTCAGCCAGGCAAGGCCCATTGCCTCTCAAATGGTTACACCTGCTGGGTAAAAAGCATTAAAAACAACAACAACAACAACCTTCGGGGGACAGTAGATTTAAATCATAATATTAGGTTAACCAATACACAAGGTCATCTGTAGATAAAGAATATAATCCAAATTAAAAACTTCACTTTGAGGTTGGAGAAATGGCTCTTGTTGTTCTTGTAGAGAACCTGGGTTTGGTTTCTAGAATCTACTTCAATTTCAGTGAGATCTGACACCATCTTCTGGCTTCTGTGGACACCTACATACATGTTAAACAAACATATATACTCAGACACTGCCCATAAACTGAAATTTAAAAAAATGTTTTAAAAGCAAAACAGCTTTACTTTTAGGTATGCTTGTGAGTGTGTGTGTGTGAGTGTGTGTGTGTGTGTTGTGTGCATGTGTGTCTGTGTGTGTATCTCTGTGTATGCTTCTGTGTGTCTGTGTGTGTGTGTCTATCTATGCATGTCTGTATGTGTGCATGTGTGTATGTGTGTATGGTGTGTGTTTGTGTGTTTTGAGTCTGTGTCTCTCAAAATTAAAATTAGCCAATTCAACTAGGCTGGCTACCTAGCCAGCCTCAAGGACACTCATGACTGTGCTTCCCCAGTGCTGAGATTACAAGCACAGGCCACCATACAGGACTTTTGTGATGACGGGATTAAAAGCAAATCCTTATGCTTACACAGCAAGCACGCTACTAACTGAGCAATCTTCTCAGCCCCTAAACATTCACTTGAATGAGATTTTTAATTAACTCTGTGTGTGTGTGTGACTGTGTGTGTGTGTGTGTGTGTGTGTGTGTGTGTGTGTGTGTGTGTTTGGTTCATAGATGAAGTTCCTCAGGAAAGCCCATGCAAAAGTATATTGCCTGAAATGGGGTGGAACTTTTTGTCACAGATAAATTATTTCTCTGCCAGTAAAATGAGCCAATTCAAGAAAGATTAGATTCTATTAAAAGTAGGTTTATTGGGAAGCTGCTCTCTCGGAGGGTTTGATGGCCTTAAGGTCCAAGGCCAAGGAAGTCACCATGGGAAGGCAGGGAGGGGGAAAAGAAAGAGACCAAAATGTCTGAATTATATAAGGAAGAGCCTCTGGGGGAAGGGCCACCCAGCCCCTATTGGACTGGGGTTGGGGTTAAGGTTTGGGGATAGGGTATGCCAGGTAGGGACTTGGGGCTGCTGGGAGAACCTGGAAGCTAGGTCTGCTTTAGGATGTAAAATATGCACCTTAGTCCCTTGTGGATCTGAAACCACAGTCACTTCCCCAGATTTTTCCAATGGTTTGAACCTGTGTGCTTCAGATTATCTAAGTGTGGCATTCTGCCAGGTTATGCAGAAGAAAACTCAATGTTCCTAATGTCCTTCTATTGCTGGCCAACCCTCTGACCCCAGCCTCCCACCCACTGACCTCCATTTCTCTGCATCCCTGTTTCCTTCCCAGATCTGCCCTTACTGTTTCGGTATTATGGAATTCTCAACTGTGAGTTCTCAATGTGCGTCCCAGATTAAGGTAAATCTCCCTGACTCTGCAGTGGCTCTAACAGGCTATATCCAAGACTCTAGGGTAGCTCTGGATTGAGGCACCACTGTATTGGCCTCTGAATGACAGACAGTCTAAGCCATGTCCCGGTTCTGTGGATTCTTGAAAGCTCACCTAAGAAAGCCAGAGTCAATGCCACAATGTTTAACCTGTGAGGTGAACTGCTGTGTGGTAGCTTCTGCATTTCTAGGTGGCACCGTTGTGACCATGGGAATTTCACTGTGGCTGTTTTATGTTCCTTGTCTGTCATTCAGAAACCCAGCCCTCAGCTTGGTTTTGGGCTACGCAGTCATGCAGACTAGAAAACTTGGACCCCGTTCTGGTTTGCTTCTCTGTTGCCGCAGCAATAAAACATTGAGCAAAACCTACTTGAGGGATTGCTTCTGTGAGATTGGCCTGCAGGTATGTCTGTGGGGCTATTTTCTTGATTGTTGGTTGATGGGAGAAGGCCTAGCCTATTGTGGGCTGGGCCACCACAGGCAGGTGGGCCTGGACTGTACAAGAGATGGTGAGCCTGGGCACAAGCAAGTTAGATAAGCCCTCTGGGATTGCTTCTTCATGTTCCCACCTTGAGTTCTTGCCTTAGCTTTCCCTCAGTGATGGACTGTAGAATGTAGGACAAAATAAAGCCTCTCTTCCCCAAGTTGCTTTTGGTCATGCTGTTTATCACAGCAACAGAAAAGTGACTGATGATACTGACACTGTGCAAAAACATAAGCAAAATAGGTCTGCAGATGTTGAGACTCCAGATGGATTTAAAAACAAAACAGAAAACACCCTCACCTCAAACCAGAACTGATATCTGATGTGAACAACAAACTCACCTGGAACCCCAACATACAACATTGACATATTGAAGCTTTAACCTCTACTTATTTGTAGGTAATTAAGAGTACTGAAGTCCTAGGGGAGGGAGCATGTAATATAGCTGTTCCCTGCAGGCTTCTTGGCGTGACCATTGCCATACTGAAACAGAGTAACGCCGACAACATACATGAAGTCATGGCAATGAACTGAACAGCCAGGTCTGTAGTCATAACAATGGCGCTGTTCACATTTCCTCTTGGGGAAGGGGGGTACACATCTGCAGGTGGCCCTCCCCTGGGTTTCTGATCTCCCCGCCCTACTGTCAAAAAAAAATGTTTCATAACATTTCAAGTAAAAAAGAATGACTGGGGGTGGGGTGGGACGATTTGGTGGTGCACCTGCCTGTGAGTCACCTCTGCTCCTGGGAGTGACCCAAATAAAGTCATTTATTCACCAGGTTAGACTTTCTATGGTCTGTCGACTCCTTCCTTGTTTGGGGTAAATAAATCTTCCATTTATGTCTCCCCAGACAAGTCACAAGATGAGCTCCTGATCCAACAGGACTGCATTCTTGTCAGAGGGTTAAAGGACACGTGGGGAGTGATAGATCACAGGAAGTGCTTTCTCCTGCTGCTACTCTTCTCCTTCCTTCTCCCTCTCCTGCTACCCCCTCCCTCCTTGCATGAAGAGGGAAGGCCATGTGAGGACACGGGAAGACAGCTGTCTGCAAGTCAGGAAGAAAGGCCTCCCCAGAATTTGACACTGATGGCACCTTGATCCAAACTTGTAGCCTCTCAGACTGTGACAGCACTGTTCTCTGTCATTTAAGCCACCCAGCCTGATTATTTTCTTGTAGCATCTGGAGCACATAATATAATGTGACTGCCCAGTTCTGTTTGGTTTTGTTGTTTTGCTTTGTTTTTGCCACAGGCAAACTGCAAAGAAAAAAATAAAAAGTACTGTGTAGGTCGGGCACACTGGAGTGTGCCTGCCATCTCCAAACCCTGGAGACCAGGGCAGGAGGGCTGCACATTCAAGGTTTTAGACTACAATTCTACTTGTAGTGGGTTGGCCTAATGTTGCTTGTATTCCAATGCTAATATTATTGATTCCTCCATAGGTAGACCCAAGTGACACCCTCTAACCTTGCCCCCAAGTTATTTCTGATTGGTAAATAAAGACATCGACAGCCAATAGCTGAGCAGAAGAGACGAGCGGGTTTTGGGATTCCCAGGCCTAGGAGGTCAGAGGAGAACCGCAGGAGAGAGAGAGAAAGGTGAGGACTTAGAAAAGTCACCACGGGTTAGAAGTCAAGAAAGCATGGCCCTGAGGGCTGGCAAATTGGAATTAAGAGCAGCCCAGATAAAACATAATAAGTAATAATTCATGGTTATCAAAATGAAATAGATTTTAATAGCATAGAGAGTAGATATCTGCACAGCTCTAGTGACGATGATTAAGGCTTACTGGTAATATAAAGGTTGTGTGTGTCTTTTATCTGAGAACTAAATGGTAAAGGGTCGGAGTAGAAACCCTGGATTTGGATTAAGTAAATTCTACAACACTACCCTTGCTGATCCATTCAGCTGTGAAAAGAAATGTGTCCATGAGTTCTGTTCCAGAGCAGAAGCATGAATACCAGCGACCATCTCCTTCACTTGTTAGCTCTTAGACTCCCCAGCCCCTCTCCTATTCTTACAGAGACATGTGCATTAAGAGGGGACTCTGAAGTTTGTTCAGAATAAGTAATGAAACAACACAAAGCACTAAAGGGTATGTGATTGTAACAGAGCCAAGGGTTAGGCCAAAGAGATGGCGCACCAACAGTGAATGTTTATCTAGCATCCATAGCCAGGTATATGGGTGCATCCACTGGGGGAAAACATATTCCAAGTATGCATTCTTATCCTACAGACATCATTCTACTACAAACATATGCGTGTTATCACAATTCATTTATTTATAAACATGCTTGTGTGTGGTGGAGTGTTTGCAGTGTAGAGTAGGGTTGTATGTGAGCAAAAAGTAAGGTTTTTCTGGGTTAACAACTAATGTTCCTTGGACACTCAAATACTATCCATCGATCACACTGTTGGTTCATGTTTAATCCTCACAGCAAACTATGCCATAGGAAAATATTGCTACTGTTGTGTTTGAAAACAAAGACTTCAAAGGAGAGATGGTAGATAGCCCAAGATCATAGGACAAATGAGTGACCAAACTGGAATTTCTTCCTGGTCTAGCTACCAAGCCTACCCTTTGAGCTAGGAGAAGTATGTCCCTGGGGTTCTCTTCCAGAGCGGATCATGTCAGATTGTCTCTGGTCATCTCAAGAGCTCTGGAAGTCTACCACATACCCACAAACCCAAATCAGCAAAGAGACACTAGACAACTATAGTCAAGATCTTTTGGTTGCAGAAGAGAAACACACTAAAGCAATCAGGATAACAGAGGACTTGTTACATAGGATGTCATTGAAAGGAAGTAAGTGGCACCCCTGTGGGAACTGCAGCTGGAGACTGGCTACCTTCCAGGAACAAAGTCAGCTGCATATCTCACTACACCCTTAATAGTCACTGAGGTCACATGACCCTTTGTTTCTATTCTTTTCTACCCCCAGTTTCTATTTCCTCCAACCCCACTTTCTCTGGTTATGTATCCTCAAGTACATGGTGAATTTGGGCAACTTTGTGCCTCAATAGTTCACTTCTTGAGGGCCAAACCTGCATCGCTTTGCTCAAAATGAATTTGAGTATGCATCTGCCTGTTGGCGGATTAGCTCCCCACTGAGCACAGGTGCTGATGGGCAGCTGTATGAATCAGGGGCTCAAAGATTTGAAATATCACTAAATATGGTGGCATGGAGGTTCACTGGGGAGGTCAGTAACTGAGGAGACGCTGGGTGGATGTATCAGTCTTTCCTCTCAGGGATACTCTGCTCTAAACAAGCTCCAGTTTTAAATGCAAAATATCTGTCATACCTAAGCTCCATGGTATCTGTAAATGCTCTCTTCTAAGCATTGAGTGGGTGGTCCCAGAAGCAGCATACAGCATAAAAATCGACAGAAACAGAAAAAGAGGTGACGATATCAGGGGGGGCATACAGTATATGAATTTTTTTCAACATGAAATAGTTGTTGGGGAGACGATTCAGTTAGGAAAATACTTGATGCACAAATGCAAGGACCGGAGTTTGGACACTCACATGAAATCTCAGTGATGGAAAGGCTGACACAGTTGGCTGGAGGATGCTTGGATGCTGGCCCACCAGTCTAGCTGAATTAATGAGCTACGGGTTCAGTGAAAGAACTTGCCTCCACAAATATGGCAGAGACTTATTAAAGAAGACACCCGACATCTACCTCTGGCCTCCATGTAGATGTATGTACATGTATACATATAAACACATATACACCAAATCAGTGAACTAGGTATCAATTTTATAAGAAGTAAGTACTAATTTCCTCTGGGAAACTGGACTCGTCGTTTGGTTAAGTTAGTGAATTGAGGGGAGAATACGTGTGAATGTATGTAATCAACAAGTAGAAAACAGGAAGCTGAAATTGTTACTCTTTTTTAAGGAACATACTGAAAGCATGCTTAGTGGTCACACCTGTAATCCTGGCACCTGAGAGGTAGAACAGGAGGCCAGGGTTTCAAGACTGTGACTGTACTACACGAGACCCTGACTCAAACAACCAATTGCACAAAAATTTAATTTATTTGGCTAGTTAGACTAACTTCTCGACCACAGGAATTTGAAATAAATTTACAAATATATAAATAAATCCCACGAGAGCATTCTTTTTTTTCTTTCGACTGAAGAGCAAGTAGAAACCTTCTTAGAAGGTAACAAATGAGAACATAAACTTTTTTTTTCCATTCAAGATTGTTATGGTTTGTATATGCTCAGCCCAGGAAGTGGCTCAATTGGAGGAGGTGTGCAACTGTGGGTGTGGGCTTTAATACCCTCACCCTAGCTGCCTGGAAGTCAGTATTCTGCTAGCGGCCTTCAGATGAAGATATAGAACTCTCAGCTCCTCCTGCACCATGCCTGCCTGGATGCTGCCATGTTCCCACCTTGATGATAATGGACTGAACCTCTAAACCCACAAGCCAGCCACAATTAAATGTTGTCCTTTATTTATTAGATACTTGGTCATGGTGTCTGTTAACAGCAGTAAAACCCTAAGACAAAGATAAAGAGTCAGCATACATGGTTTAGATTAGATTTTAGAACCTTCTAGGCCATTGGCCACATAGGCACCATTTAACTCTGGATTTGAACTAACAACCTGAGTTTGAGTTCTGGCTGAATCCTTGGATTTAAACAAATTATAAAACTTTCTAGGTTAGCATCTTTATCAGGAAAATGGGGAAGACGGTATTGACTCGGTTATTTAGAGGCATGGATGTGCTGATTTTGCCGGAGAACATGCAGCAGGATGCTACTAGCTCACAGTCAATAAGCTGCAGCCCCTTCTTCAGTGGAAATCCTGGGGTGATGAGGGGTGGAGTGCAGTCTACTCCTCATACTGAGACTCACTGAGCTTAAGGAAGAGATTTTTCTCTCTGTTTTTGCTTGTGTTATGTATTGCTTTCTGCATCCCAGACGAAGTATAGCCATCACATTATTATTGATTTGAAAGCAAGTTAGAAAACAGAAATATGATTTATATACTCATATTGCTTTGTTTCCTTTGAAACCCAGGGTTCTGCTCACATAAGTTTATTTCTCTCTAAAGAATTATTCTTCACTATGTTTCTAGAGTTCGAGGTCTCAGAAGAACATGATGAAGCGGGTTACCCTGCTAGCATGAATCACATCCTAGTTTCCTTTTCTAATCCCAGTCTGCACTTGTGTGTGGTTCTGAACAATGTAATGACTCTGTAGATAAAGTGTTGACTCAAACAAAAATGGGTACTCACTAGAACAGCATGCACTGGGCAGTGAACCTCTAGGGTGCCTTGTAGAACTAATTTGCAACAGAGAAATGGGAGGCCTCAACAGCCTAACAGAAATAACAAGACAGCACCTGAAAGATGCAGCAGTTTTGTGAGGTACCACAAAATATAGACATATTTAATTTTAGTACATAATCCAATAACAAAATCACATACTTGATCTAAAACAAATGAATGCTTAATTTTAATTTTTAAATTTATTTTTGCTTTGTTTTATTTTATTCCGTGTGTGTGGATGTTTTGTCTGAGTATATGTCTGTGCATGACTTGCATGCCTGGTGCCCTCAGAGCCCATATGAGGGCATTGGATCCCCTGGAGCTGGAGTTAAAGAGAGTTTTGAACTGTCGTGTATGAACCTTTGGAAGTACAACCAATGCTCCTAACCACTGAGCCATTATCACTCCAGCGCCCTATGCTTAATATATTTAAAATACAGTGCAAGCAGGGTATGGGAGCATGTACCTGAAATACATAACGATCTCAGTATGAGAGCTTCTTGGGAGGCTAAGACAAGAGTACTGCTTCAAGCCAAAGTCTGGGACAAGCCTGTGCAACATAGAAAGACCCCCAACATAGAAAGGTCCCCAAGAACCCCTACACTAAAAATATACTACAGGCAAAGGTCCACATATGCAAGAGGAAACCCACATCTAAAATTATGTGTGATCAGATACTTTCAAGGGTTTTTATTATTTATATTGTATTAGTATTTTTTTGTTCACTTGAAAGACCAACTGGCATTTATGAGAACCCAGATCCAAGTGTAAAAAGTATCTTGGATGAGGGCTGGTGACAGAATACAGTCAATAAACACTCACCTTCCAAGTATGAGTGTTGGGAGCCAACTTTAAGGAGAAAGCGGCTAGAAAGCAGCTATCAGCTTTGCAGCCATCTTGAGCCATATACCCTGACATGAGACTTGGTTTTCAACAGCCTACAACAGCTGAAGCACACTCTGATATCCCACATAGCTTGTTTTGCTGTTTAGTGCCCCCAGCTGCAAGGAGCACGTGGTATCCACGCCTACAAGGCATGCGGTGCACGTGTTATCCACGTGCTATCTACGCCATATATGCCTGTAAGGCGCACGTGCTGTCCACGTCTGTAAGGCTTACGTCATATCCACACCTGCAAGGCACGTGGCAAAAGCCTATAAATACCCAGGATTTCTTTGTAGAGTGTGTGTGTGTGTGTGTGTGTGTGTGTGTGTGTGTGTGTGTGTTTGTGTGTGTGTGTGTGTGTGTGAGTGTGGGGTGTAGTAGTAGTAGGTGTAGTGGTTTGTGTATGGTGGAGACAGTAAAGAAGACTTTACTACAGATCCTCTGGCTTGTCTCTATTCTTCACGTCTCTTCCCCTTCTTCCCCCCACTCTCTCTCTTGCTAAACCCGGACTGTGGAACAGAGCGGGCCGCTATAGTTTGGCCCCCAAACGTGGGCAAGAGTGGTCCTTTACAGTTAGCTTGAGTCTTTTACATATGAGAATCTCACTCTGATCCCCAGAACCCAGGTTTACCATAGAAGGGTGAGTTATGGTGGTGAGCATTGATAACAAAAGCACTGAGATGCCAGAGCTAGCAGATTCCTGACTTCCGGGTTAGCCGGCCTCGTCTATATGGTGAGTTCCAGAGACACTATCTCAAATAAATAAATAGTGGCTGGCTCCTGAAGATAACACCTGAAGTTATCTTCTGTTCTTTGCACATATGTGCACACATATGAGCATACACAGGCACAAATGCAAGAATACACACATATACATACATACATATACACATACATACATACATACATACATACATACATACATACATACAATATCTAGGACAAGGCACAGGACATTCAGAGAGAGATTTTTAAAGTTTAAAATTATTATACATATAATTAATATGCATATATTAAATTGGCCAGACGTCATACTGTTACACACGTTGTGAGATATAAAATGGGGTTAAAATGGATAAATCAGAAGAAAGGACAGTCGCTAAGTACCAAGTACCTTCGTAAGAGATCTCTGTTTTGCCTGACATTTTTTCCATTCTTCTGCAGATCTGGTAAAGCTGCCAAAGACTTAACACAACCTCAAAGCCTTTATAAACTAGGTCACCTAATCCAGAACAATAAGCCTTTTTCTCTGGGGAATGTAAATCTTCCAGAACTCCAAAAGTGGTTGAAAACATATTTAGTCATCCACAAAGGTGATTGTGCCTGGATTCCTGTCAGGACTTCCTGCAAGTGTGAAGCCAGAGTTCCCAGTTCTGAAATGCAGTTGTTGACCCCTTCCTGGATTCTGTAAGGAGCCCATGATTGTTCTAACAAATGTGCTTTTTCTCCCATCCATCTAGCAGGGGCTGATTTCTATTGCTTATCACCAAGGGCTCTGATCCTACCCAGCTGTGTGCTGTGTATTTTACACGATAGCTCATTGAAAGTGAGGACGACAATGGCCTTGGAAAGGTATCAGAATTCCTATTGACACACCAGGCAAGTGAGGCTTACTGGGATTAAAGTAACTTGCCCACCGATGCACAGCTGGTACACGGTAAGGTTGGCCAAGCACGCAGGCCTGTGGCTTGCTACCAAGGCTATTCTTCTTCCATCAATGAACAAGGCTGTGAGCAGCTTCTGCATTGTCAATAAACTTAACACTCCACTTGAACTCTGTTAAATGCTATTATATACTAACTGGCAGATACGATCTATATTCTTGAATGACTCAATAGCTCACCATTTCAGAAAAATCCAGCTTCCAGTTCTCTATCTGTTTGTATAAATTTTTTTTATCCCACAGTAGAACAATATAACTGCATGTTGCCTCACAATGCTTGTAAATCTGACTCCAAGAGCATGGTTTACAGGCACACTACTAAATAAGGCTAAAACACACAAATCAGTGAAGATGTATTATTTATGTACTGAGCTGAGCATAGAGAAAATGAAGTATAAGATGTGGTGAGCTGTGGATGTAGCTCAGTGGGGAAACTGCCTCTCTAAGGAGTCCTAGGCTACACTGCCAATTTGAGACCAGCCTGGAAATTTTAAAAGAAATGAAAATTTTCCTGGGGATACTTTACAATTTGGAAAGAGCAATAATGAAGAATACAGTGGTAGAGAAAAATGTTAAAATGAGAAGAGAATATGGGGTTTAGTGTGAAATGGAGCTTTCTGAGTAGAGACCACTTGGCTGGGAAGATAGCCCATGGTATTATTTATTGCCAAGCTGGAGGACCTGAGCTTGATCCCTGGCACACACATGGTAGGAGAGAACCATCCTCCACAAGGTATCTTCCGACTTCCACATGCTACATGGTACATACCTACATCACATATATACATACACACAAACACACCACACATCACATACACACATGCGCATACACAGATATACCACACACACACACAAATACACACACATACCACACACATACACAAACACACACACACAAATACACACACATACACCAAACATACACAGATACATATGCACATACCACACATACACTTACACACAGATGCACACATATACACATACCACATACATACATCCACAGGTACATCCACATGTACACACACATACACACAATGTACATACACACGCATGCATACACACACATCACATATACACCACACACAAACATACATACACACATCTCATATATAACACACATATCCCGTACAAATAAAATTCTGTGAAAGCCCTAGAGGTAAAGTGCTCTGCTCTAGGAAAATAGGCAGCAAAGGACAATATGCTTGTCTCTGTCTCTAAGAAAAATGTGTGGTGTCTAAATAACCACCTTAAATAAGAAAAGGTTTCTGTGATGCAGGGCTGACACACCATACATCTTCATCCCAGGAGAGAACTTCCAGAAGTGGATTACGTAGATTTATAGAACACAACTTCAGAGTGGTCACCGTAGCAACGGTGCCATTTTCTTCTTCTTCTGGCTAGATGGGTGACAAGTTACATCACTAATCCTGAGTTTATTAAGAAGTGTCCTCATCTCATGTTGGAAATCTCTCTGGAGGCTTTGGTGCCTTCTCTGAGGTTGGTTATTAGAGATTTATATCCTGAAATGCCAAACTGCACTTTTAATCTATCATTATAGCAGATTATCAGAACCAGAAGTGACAAGATTTACCACATGCTTCTCCATGCCTGAGTCTCACAGAGAGAGCCACACTGCACTACGCCATTCAGAGTAAACATGATGTATGAGTGAATGGGTTTGCCTTCTCACTGAATAATTACGAGCTCCTTCTTACTAAAACAAATTATTTTTATTTCCTCTGAAGAAGACTATGATTAATGATACAAAATTACACTTGTCCTTAATTGAATAGCATTCCCCCTTTTCTGTGCATTAGTGAAAGGTTAGATATTATTATCTAGCTTGTGAAAATTCTGAGTAGAAAATCTTTCTTGTTAGAACGGAATGCAGTTGGTGATGGAGACTGTGGAATTATATGCAAGCAGCTATGCGTTGGGCTTCTGTGGTAGAATGCCCCACAGCAGATGCCCGTTGGGCTGTCATCCCTCACAGTTGTGATTCCATGTTGCTGGAAGTTCAGGCATACTACCCACCTCTTACCTACAAGCCTGGTTTTCTAGGAAAGCATAAAATGAAAGCCAAGAGACGTTACTCACATATGACGAGCTGAGGCATGAGGGACAGACCTGGAATGAGGGTTTCTCAGCTTCTGTATTCTGGATGGTTTGGGTTATACAGTGTCTTTATAGGGGACCTGAACTGTACAGGGTAAAATACACACCAGCATCTTCCTGCTGGATGCATATGATACAGGTGGGGCAGCCAACATCAGCTTGGCATTGTCAAATGTCCTCCAGTGAACAAAGCTGCTTCTGGCTGAGAACCACTACCCTGGAGTGTTTCATCTGTTCTGGCTCAAACTAGAAGACATTGTACTAAGTTCTCCTAGTTTCTTCTCAAATCTGTCACCTTGTTCTGGTAATAGAAGCTCTGGTTAATGGGATAGCTTTCTAGGATACAGACCATAGTTCCCAGTGTCCCTAGCAATGCTGTCAAGGCTAGGGCAATATAATTTAAGTGAAAATTATGTCAATAACCTTCTGTTCATATCCACAAAAGTAAAATTTTATTCTATTAGCAATTCCTGCTATCCTGGGGTAAATAGGATAATGTAAGATTGCACTGGCCTATTTTCTGTTTCTATATAGCAAAACGTCCAAGGCTGCTAGATAATAATAAATATCATAGTGAGAGTTTCTATCAGTGTGTTTTCTGTTACTGTAACAAAACACCCGAGGCTGAGTAGTTTCGGAAATAGGATACTGGAGCTTCTGAGTTGCTCTGGTGGGAAACTGGTGGTAGATGGTACCACAGGGCAGTACCCTGTGTAAGAGAGAGAGATGGAATCAGACAGCAGGGGCAGGTCTACCTTATACTCTTCTCTCGAAACCTAATCTGTATATTATAATGCTGCGTAATTTCCTCTGAAGGTAGTGTTCCCGAGGGCTTCTCCATGGAATCAAACTCGAACAGGTACCATCAAGAGACAAGGATGTTCTCGGTGATATACTACTTCCCTAGCATGTATGAAGCCTTGGGTTTAAGCCCAGTGCCACACACTCAGTTTCCTACATCTTTTATGTCCACACACTAATCAAAAATTAAATGCCATCCTTAGCTATCTAGAGAGCTAGAGGCCAGCCCGAACTACATGAAATCCTATTTAAAGGGTGGTAAAGATATAAAGTATATTTGGGGATATTGGCAGTTTCTTATAAAAGCAAACCAGTCCTTTCTGCACACCCTAGCCATCATTTACTTTGGAAAATTAATACCAGAGAAATTAAAACCTATGCTTATACATACACAAAATAATCTTCCCATGAATATATGTAGCACTTTCTTCTGTTATAGTGAAAGCCTATCCAAGTGTCTATGTCAAAGCATGAATGAATGGTTAAATGAACCTTGGCTTCAGACAATGGGACACGAATGAGCCAGCAATAGAAAGAATAAGAGTGAAATTAAGTATGAATGCCAAACAGGTCAGGTGGGCCTCTAGGCATCATGTTTACTGAAAAGCATCAGCCCGGAGGTTTCCATACTCACTTACGACACTCGGCTAACACAGACCAGGAAGCTCAGAAAATAGAATTCCTCAAAGTGCTTTCGACTAAGAAGTCGGGGAATCAGCTTCTAGTGAAGAATTTCTTGTGTCTTTGTGTGACAGAGAGGACGTCAAGAGGACAGCAAGGGGAGTGAGGGGCTGTCAGCTCAAGGCTTTCCAATCTGAACATGTAGGAGGCATAGCCTAAAGAAGGAATGGAGGAAGCAGACCCATAGACCTATTTTCTTCAAGGGAAGGAAGTGATGTCTTTTTCACCCAGAAGGCTGGAGTACATGTTGTCTAACCACCTGGTAATCTTTTACTATTCTGTGTAGCCAGCCTTCCTGGATCCTCTAAAATCTGGAGCATCAGTGAGGCCCTTAGGCTCTCTTATGAAAGAGATCCCGTGTGCTTTTCATCCTCCATCAAGAGAATCCATGCTTTTGCTTATTACAAGTCCATCCTCCCTAGACCCTTACCCCGAACACTGTTCATCTGTCACTACAACTCATTGTTATTGTAAGGGTCACCGGTACTTTGCAAGGGAGTTTCAACGTAGCTATGCCTAAAGCTTTATATTGCGACAACTGTCCCATGGAAACCTCTTTCCAAAGTTCACTGTGCTTAAATGAGTAAGGAAAATAAACCCTGAGGTCAGACTCTGGAAGTTTTCACCCAGCACCTGCTAAGGTGGCACTGACTTGAGGTTCTTTCTCTTTTTTTAAAAAAATGTTTTATTGATTCTTTGTGGGTTTCACGCCATGCACCCCAGGTATGCTCATCTCCAGGGCCCCACATATCTATCTGCCTTTTGTCCATGCAAACTCCCCCTGAAAACAAAACACAAGTGACAACAACAACAAAGCAAGCCCAGTGGAAGCTGTAGTGTGCCATAGTGTATCCCCCAGTCTATCCCTCTGACCACAACATCTCCATTTGCAGATGTTCATTGACGTGACTCGCTGGTCTGGTTCCAGGTCTCTGGCTTCCTTGACACCATCAATACTGGATCCTCACAGGGACTCTTCTGGGTTATCTTGATGTTGCTGGGTCATGGAGATCCTGCAGTTTTGAAACAGGAAGACTGGTGTTGGTCTCATGTCCCAGCAGTTAGCAGATAATATAGATGTTGGGGGTGGGCTAATTCAGAGCCCTGGATCTGGGCCTAGGTGGTAACTGAGCTGGTCAGTCCACCGATTCTTCCTATCCACACCACCAGGGAAGTTCTCCAGCACTGCTCCCGCTAGGTTATCCAGTGCCACCATCAGCAGAAGACAGGGTCAGAAGACAGAACAGCCCTGTTCTCATGCCCTCAGGGCTGGCCCACCCACACCCATGCCTCCAAAGCCAGCTCCACTGTGATGCCCAGGTGAGGTGCAGGCCCTCTCTCCCACTCACACACCCTCAAGGCTGGCTCACCAGTGCCTTCAGCCTCAGGGCCAGCTCCACTGTGTTGCCCAGGCTAGATGTAGGGTCTGCTTTTCCCAGTGCTGAAGCCAGCAAGAGGCAGGGACAGCTCACCGGCTCTCATAACCCCAGGACCAGTTATCATGATTGCCACAGGTGGTGAAGGGCAAAGTGGGGCATTACCCACCTACCCATGCCACCTCACATTAGATGAGTGGCAGAGCCAGTTTTCCTTCACTTTGTCCTCAGGGCCAGCACTACTGTGCTGCCTAGGTGAGGTGCTGATCGTGCTCTCCGAGTGCTACAGGTGGCAAGAGGAAGGACCAGCTCACCTGCTCTTATGACCCTGGGATCAGCTCTCCTGACTGCCTCAGGTGGCAAGGAGATCCTGCAGCTTCAAAACAGCAGGACTTTCATGTGTCCCAATCCTTAGCAGATGATGTCGATTTCAGGATAGTCCCATCATCCCTGTGTCCATGGATCATATTCCCACTAGAGAACATGGGGTTCTCTCCTCTGACCCCACCTCCTCACCCAGGCCACCTCACAGGAGAGATGTAGCAGGGCCAGTTCTCCTGTGCTCTCACACTTAGGGAGGGCTCACCTGTGTCCCCTCCACCAGGGCCATCTCTAATATGCTGCTCTTACTCACTTTCATGACCCCAGGGCCAGTTCTTCTGACTGCCACAGGTGGTGAGGGGTGAGGCAGTGGTGAGGAGTATCACCCTTGCACCCATGACACCTCATGGCAGACAAGTGACAGGGCCAGCTCTTCCAACCTTGCACCCTCAGGTCTGGCTCACCTGTGTCCCTGATACCAAAGTCAGCTCTGCTGTGCTGTCCAAGAGAGGTACAGGGCCTGTTCTCCTGAGTGCTTCAGTGAGGAGAAGGGATAGTCTTACTGGTCTCATGATTCTGTGGGTAGCTTTCCTGACTACTGGAAGTGGCAAGGGGTGTTGTGTGGGTGGGGGTTGGGGTATGAAGGGAAGGCTATCACCTTTGCTCCTGTGCTACCCCATGGCAGACAAGTAGCAGGGTTAACCTTCCCATATGCATGCCCTTGGGGCAGACTCAACTACTCCAGAGATGCTGGGATGGTCCAACATGTGTAAATCAATTAAGTGTAATCTACCATATAAACAAACTGAAAGAAAAAAATGATCATCTTATTAGATTCAGAAAGGGCCTTTGACATAATTTAATACCTCTTCGTGATAAAAGTTCTGGAGATACTAGAATACAAGCATCACACCTCAAAATAACAAAGGTGATTTACAGCAAGCCCGTAGCCAACATCAACCTTAAATGGACAGAAACTTGAAGCACCTTCACTAAAATTAGGAACAAGACAGGGTTGTCCACTCTCTCCATATCTATTCAATATAGTGCTTGAAGTCTTAGCTAGAGTAATAAGACAACCGAAGGAGATCAAGGGGATCCAATTAGGAAGGGAATAACTCAGAGGTATCTCTAATTACAGATGATATGGTTGTATATACAAGTGACCGTAAAAATTCTACCAGGAAGATTCTACAGATGATAAACACATTTAGCAAAATAGCAGAATGCAAAATTAATATGCAAGAATCTGTAGCCTTCCCAGATACAAAGGGACGGAGAAAGAAATCAGAGAAACAATATCATTCACAATAGCTAAACAGCAACAAAAATCAGGGTAACACCAACCAAGCAGGTGAAAGACTTGTTTGATAAAATCTTTGAGATATCAAAAAAAGAAACTGAAGAAGATATCAGAAGATGAAAAGCTCTCCATGCCCATGAGTAAGTAGGATTAACACAGTGAAAATGGTGATTTTACCAAAGGCAATCTACAGATTCAGTTAACATTCCAACACAATTCTTCAAAGACCTTTAAAAGACAGTTTTCACCTACATATGGAAACACAAGAAATTCAAGATAGCAAAACAAAAATCATTCTGAGTATTAAAAATACTGCTGGAAGTACCACTGGCCCATTCCAAATTGTGCTACAAAGCTATAATAATATAAATGGTATTGGCACAAAAACAGACACAATGATCCATGAAATTAAATTAATGACCCAAACATAAATTCACACACCTATGGACACCTGACTTTTATAGACATATAAAAAATTCCAGAAGTACACACTGGAAAAAAAAAAAAGACAGCATCTTCAACAAACGATGCTGGTCAATCCAGATGGCTGAATCTAGAAGAAGGCAAATAGATCCATACTTATCAGCCTACACAAAACTCAACTCCAAGTGGATCAAAGACCATAAAACCAGATACATTGGTAGAAGAGAAAGTGGAGAATGGCCTTGAACTCATTGGCACAGGAAAAGACTTTCTGAACAAAGTACCAATAGCACGATAACTAAGGACAACGATAGATAAATAGGATCTCATGAAACTGAAAACCTTCTGTAAGGCAAAGGATACCGTCCCTTAAAGTTGCAGCCTACTGAACGAGAAAATACTTTTTAACAAATGTGCCTGTGATAGAGGTATCTAAAATATTCAAAGAACTAAAATACTTGGACATCAAGAAAACAAATAACCCAATTAAAACATGAGATACAGATCTAAAAAAAAAAATTCTCGAAAGGAGAAATACAAATGGCTGAGAAGCACTTACAGAAATGTTCAGTATCCTTAGTCATCAGGGAAATCCAAATGAAAACTACTTTGAGATTTCATCTTACACTTATCAGAATAGCTAAGATCAATTAAACAAGTGACAGCTCATGATGTCAAGGATGTTTAGTAAGGGGAACACTCTTGCACTGCTGGTGGGAGTGCAAACTTATACACTCACCATGAAAATCAGTGCAACAGTGTCTCAGGAATGTGGGGATCAATTTACCTCAAGATACTCATGGGCATATACTCAAAGGATGCTTCATCTTACAACAGAGACATTTGCTCAACTATGCTCAATGCTGCTTTCAACACAGTAGATAGAAATTGGAAACAGCCTAGATGTTCACCAATAGATTAATGGATAGAGAAAATGGGGTATATTTATACAATGAAAATTACTCAGCCATTAAAAATGAGACTCACAGGTAAAAGTGTGGAGCTAAAAAAAAAAAAAAATCCTGAGTGAGGTAACCCAAACCCAGAAAGACAAATGTGGTTTGTATTCACTTATATGTGGACATTAGCTGTTAAGTCTTTGATAGGCACACTACAATCCACCCAACAAGAGAAATTTGGTATAGATGTATGGAGCACGGGTCTAGTAGGGAGGGAGGTACCTCTCTAGGAAAGGGAAATAGCATAGATAGATATGGACCGATGAGAGCAGGAGGGAGAATCAAATGAGAAGAAGTGAGCAGGGAATATAGAGAGGGACAGCTAAAACAAAGGGCCATTGGAGGAGTTGTGTAGAAAGAAATCCTATATGGAAATATAGTAGAACCTTCCTAAAACATATAGATACATAAATAAAGGAGATGGAAATGAAACTGCCAAATAATGGGAAAAAAAACAGAGCCCCATCTACCAAATATAACTTTCAGTATTGGAAATGAGTTATATCTATTTGAGTTGTTGGCTAAAGGGTGCTGTGATAGTTTGTATATGTTCAGCCCAGGGAGTGGCACTATTAGAATATATGGCCCTGTTGGAGTAGGGGTGTCATTGTGGGTGTGGGCTTTAAGACCCTCATCCTAGCTGCCCTGAAGTCAGTGTTCTGCTAGCAGCCTTCAGATGAAGATATAGAACCCTCAGCTCCTCTTGCACCATGTCTGCTTGGATGCTGCCTAGGTGATAGTGGACTGAACCTCTGAACCTGTAAGCCAGCCTCAATTAAACGTTTTCCATATAAGAGTTGCTTTGGTCATGGTGTCCGTTCATAGCAGTAAAACCCTAACTTAGAAAGGGGCTAATAGGAACCTCCCAAACAACCTAGGCTGTTGCCTCAGCTACTGGTTGTTCTCCTCAAACTGATGGTAAGGCACCATTGCTAAAGACAACACCTACACAATTTACTGAACATGAAGAAGTTAAGCTGGTGCCTACCTGAAGCCTTCACTCCTAAGGCACCAAAAGGTACTCTGTGTTCTGCCAAAGGAGAAAGGTAAATACCAACTCAGCTACAAAACCTTTGACCTACAATAGTGTCCTGACTGCAAGATGCATTAGTTCAATAGTGACACAAAGTTTGTGGGCATAACCAATGAACATTTGATTGGACTTAAGACCCATTTCATGAGAGAAAATCCATTTCTAATTCTGCGTGGGTGGCCAAGAACCTGAGACTAGATATTCCACAGACCTAGAAGAAAACCAAATACTACTGTTCTGCTAAAGAAACAGCAATAAAATGACTCCTAGTGATATTCATCTATACTCATAGACCATTGCCTTGCTCAGGCACCACTAGAAAAGCTTCCTCCTGCAGAAGATGTCAACAAAAACCTAACATCCAGACAATAGTCAGAGAGCAAGAGACCCTGAAACACTCAGTCATAAAAAGGATGTCTCCATGAAATCCCTTCCCCCAAAGAAATAGATAGTCTAAGTGCCAGAGGGGACAGAGGACACCAAGGAAACAAAGACCTGAAAACACAGCAGGACCAGTGCACATATGAAGTCACAGAGAATGTGGTAGCATGCACAGACCTGCACCAGATGGGGTCACAGAGCTGAGAATGGAAGTGGACACAGCCCCACCCCTAACGCAGAGGCTATCGCCAATTGTTAACCTTTTGCAAGTGAAGGCCCAGTGCTCAGCTACTGCTGATGGCCAACACAAAGTGAACTGAGTGCCTTTTTTGGAGGTTCCTGCCTTAAAGTGTTTTGTCTAGGCTTTTATTTACTTTTGTCATTTTTTTTTTAACCTTACAGGTCTTTTGCGTATATATTATTGTAGGTAATATGGCTGGGGACCGCAGAGTTCCTCACTCCAGGCTGTGGGTAGTTGGCTGGGAACGCTCTGGGTTCCTCCAGTGGGAAGTTAGGCCCGGCTGTTGTGTCTCCACAGTTCCTCACAGGCGCGGTTCCAACAACACACAAGAAAGTCCTTGGGTTTCCAAAATGGGTGAACGTTATTGGCATGATGGATGGTGAATGGATCTGGATGCACACCCCTGTAAAACTCAGGGCAGTCCTGAGTTAAACAAGGAGGGAGAGAGGGGGAGGGGCTGGGGAAAAATACTTAATTGGCTCCACCCTTTGGTCTTCAGGTACCTCATTAGAATGTGAATCTCTCTAGGGCCTGAGGCCTGTTTATCACACCCTCCACCTGTGTCCTGTGTGACCGAAGGGTTCAGGTTGAATGGAGATTAGACCTCGTGTCTGGAGCCTGGGTTCTGGGGGCGTGGCCAAACCCACAACCCAAGAACCAGGATACCCTTCCATGACTCAACATATTATGGCTTGTGATTTTCTGCTTTTATGAAATTCCTGTGTTTGTGAGTGTGTGTACCTCTACATCTAGATGTGTTTTGTGTGCTTTTTCTTTTGGGAGGGGCAGGGCTTAAAATTTTATTTTTGGTACAACAAAACTGGCTGGTAAGGTAGATTTACTTCAGGAGGCTTAAGCGTAGGTTTACGATTATATTTTTGCACCTTTTTCACGCCCCCCCCCCCCACCAAAAGACAGAAGTTGAATAATTTTCTGCTGTTCTGGTTTTTTGTTTTAAATCTTGTTTGGTATATACCTGAAAAAATTCTGAAAGTGACTTCAACTTCTTTTTTTTTGTTTGTTTTTGTTTTTGTTTTTGTTTTTTTATTAGTAACTTTTTATTAAATGTTAATCAAAGGCTTTATAAGTATGGTAATGCTCAATAACAAGATGCCCATACAATCAGAAGTGTAACCCAATACCCAACCTAGATATACCAACTATCTTTGACTGGTGGAGACCCGAAAAATCTGCCTCCATGTCCCTCCCCCTCATCTCCTAGCTCTTCTTCTCCTTCTCCTTCTCTTCCTCTCCATACTCCTCCCACCTTAGCTCCTCCTACATATCACCCTTCCTGTTAAAATAAAACTTTTTTCTCAAAATACAATTAGAGCATAACTATACCAATTTGTATCAGTAAGGTACAAAATAGACCTAATACCCAGTCCATCATTTTGTTGACGAAACCAGAATCTCTGTCATCTCTCTTAACTAAAAGACTTAGTTCTGAACTCTCGACTATGAGACTATAAGTCTTCAACCCTGTTAGAAATCCAGAATGATTGAATTAACTGAAATTATGGGAAGCACAAAGCATAGCTTCTAAAACTTAGCCAATTTATAGAGACCGCTGAACACCTGGACAGTCCCTATACTACAAAACGTTGAAGCATCCGATCTTCAGCCTTCTGGCCCAGGATCATCTGACAGACCTAGTGATGCAGAATTATTAAGGGCTGATTACTTTGTCTTAGCAGATATAATCAGTTGGCTAGTCCGCAAGTGTGTCCTTTTCTGGACAGTGATTTGTCTGTAGATGAAAAGAGGCAATTCTTGCCTAGTGGCTGTCTCACCACAACTGGAGTAACTCCAAAGATGCTCAATTTCTTTTTAGTATCCAAGACAGAAAGCTGTCAGGAACAGACAGGTCTCTAATCAAAATGAACATTAATACAGAAATGTTTGTAACATCAATTCTGTGGACTTCTGACGTTTTGAAAACCAACTGTCCATGTAAGGCAATCTGGACTGTTGTCTGTTAACTCCTCTCAACTATTTCTAAATAAAATATAGAGAACATCCTAACAATAAACTCAGAGCCATGAGTTTGCTATAGGCCCTTAACTCACAGGCTAACCATCTCAAATCAGTTTTAAAAAGTTAAAGAACTGGATCTAAGCCTTGTATTCCCAAATGTGTTATATAGGCACAATATCTATGAGAGTAACAATAGTAATATCATTTTTATATCAATAAGAAGCTCATACCAATGAAAACCTTAAATTTGAAATCAAAGTAAATTTTGTACCATTTAAGAAATTATAACTTCATCCTAATAACAATTATACAGATTTCTACCAATAGGTTATGGCTATGCAATAAATCCTAGCTATTCCTGTCTGTTCCAACAAAACCACTACTTTTCCCTAGAACAACAGCCCATTATTAACCATCTCAGTGTCCAAGCCCAGGGCATAGGGGCGCTGACTCTTCATTAACTTCTTCAAGCTGATAATGGGCATTGAGATATTAGAAGAGGGATGGGGGAAGAGTAAATTGATAAGCCTCTGACTATGTGTCTTCATTGCATCCAGCTGAAATTCCAGGACATCAGAGGTTTGAGCAGGTCTGCTCAGCTTGCTTGATGAGTAGATATACCAAGGCTGTGTATTCTGCAATATACAATTCTCAAAACAGATTTTAATATCAAGATAATTTTTTGTTCGAATTCTGGAATCTAGTCTTCTGGCAGCCTGCCTCTGTCATGTCTAATCCCTAAATTTTTGGGAGTTTCTATGAGGGTGTGCTCCCACCATCCTCCCATTACTGCCTCTCTGCTCTCAAAATTCCCAACACTAGGAATTGACAAGGCCACCCTCAACTACCTATACAGGAGGAGCCATGAGTCCCTCCCTTGTGTTCTCCAGCTGGAGGTTTTAAGATGGCTACTTCAGCTTGTGTTTTAGGGCCATTTGCTCAGAAAATTGTTTTCCAGCTTTTTACTCTAAGGTAGGGTCTGTCTTTGTCACTGAGGTGAATTTCCTGTATGCAGCAAAATGCTGGGTCCTGTCTATGTATCCAGTTCATTAGCCTATGTCTTTTAATTGGAGAATTGAGTCCATTGATGTTAAGAGATATTAAGGAACAGTGATTATTGTTGCTTCCTGTTATTTTTGTTATTAGAGGTGAAATTATCTTTGTGTGGCTATCTTCTTTTGGATTTGTTGGAAGAGGATTACTTTCATGCTTTCTAGGGTATAATTTCCCTCCTTGTATTGAAGCTTTCCCACTATTATCCTTTGTAATGCTGGGTTTGTGGAAAGATATTGTGTAAATTTGGTTTTGTCATGGAATATCTTGGTTTCTCCATCTATGGTAGTTGAGAGTTTTGATGGCTATAGTAGCCTGGGCTGGCATTTGTGTTCTATTGGGGTCTGTATGACATCTTTCTAGGATCTTCTCGCTTTATAGTATCTGGTGAGAAATCTGGTGTAATTCTGATGGGTCTGCCTTTATATGTTACTTGGCCTTTTTCCCTTACTGCATTTAACATTCTTTCTTTGTTTTGTGCACTTGGTGTTTTGATTATTATGTGACGGGAGGTATTTCCTTTCTGGTCTAGTCTATTTGGCATTCTGTAGGCTTCTTGTATGTTTATGGGCATCTCATTCTTTAGATTAGGAAAGTTTTCTTCTATAATTTTGTTGAAGATATTTATTGGCCCTTTAAGTTGGGAATCTTCACTCTCATCGATACTTATTATCCTTAAGTTTGGTCTTCTCATTGTGTCCTGGATTTCCTGGATGTTTTGTGTTAAGAACTTTTTGTATTTTGTGTTTTCTGTGACAGTTGTGTCAATATTTTCTATGGTATTTTCTGCACCTGAGAGTTTCTCTTCTATCTCTTGTAATCTGTTGGTGATGCTTGCGTCTATGACTCCTGATTTCTTTCCTAGGTTTTCTATCTCCAGGGTAGTCTCCCTCTGAAATTTCTTTATTGTTTTTACTTTCATTTTTATGACCTGGATGGTTTTGTTCAATTCCTTCACCTGTTTGGTTATGTTCTCTTGTAATTCCTTAAGGGATTTTTGTGTTTCCACTTTAAGGGCTTCTACCTGTTTACCTGTGTTCTCCTCAAATTCTTTGAGAGTGTTATGTCCTTCTTAAAGTCCTCTATCATCATCATTAGAAGTAATTTTAAATCTAAATCTTGCTTTCCAGGTAATATGGGGAATTCAGAACTTTCTAGTGTGAGAGAACTAGGTTCTAATGATGCCAAGTACCCTGGGTTGCTGATGCTTATGTTCTTGAGCTTGCCTTTTGCCATCTGGATCTCCTTAGTGCTACCTGCACTCACTGTCTCTGACTGGAGCCTGTCTTTCCTATTATCTTGGTTGTTTCAGAACTGTGTGGGGTGGGTGTTACTACTGGAGTTAGAGCTGGGGCCCAAGATCTGCTCAGTGCTTGGGCACAGACCAGAAGGAACCAGTGCTCCGGGCCAGGAGTGAATTCCTGGGTCCTAGTGGGTCTCAGTTACTCCCTGTTTGGGGTGGGTGTTGCTGTCTCCTTACCTAAGATACTGCCAGTGTTAGAGCTCCTGGGAGCCCCACTTCCCCCAGGTTCTGTCACATTGAGTGCAGAGCTGCCGCTCAGGATCTGCTCAGTGCTCAGGCCCAGCTCGTGTGCTTTTTCTTTGGCTCCTTTTCTTCTGTGTGTTTTTATTTTGTTTGTTTTACCCTATACATTTGTCAGTTTTTGTTTAATTTAAATTATTTTAATATTATTTTTATAAGCCTGTTTATTTTCTAAAGAGAGAAAGAGAGTGTGGGTTCAGACAGGTGGGGAGGTGCAGGAGAATCTGGGAGGAGTGGGAAGGTGGAAACAATAACCAGAACATGCTGTATGAGAAAAATCTGTTTTCAATAAGAGAAAAATGTAAAAAGCAAAAAACGTTTGTAGCATGAAAAAATTTTGAGGACACCCTCTAACCATAACATATACTGTATGATTCCATGTACCTAACATCCTTGAAATTTCACAAATGTGGCAATAGTGACAGAAAATAACATACAGACAATACAATAAAGCCAAACACAGCAGTATACACAATACATCTTATACATCTCAACAAGAGACTCAGAAACTTGAGTCCAGTCTCAACTACTTGAGACCTTACCTCAAAATGCAGAAAAATGTGGCGTTAGAGAATTGATAGAGTTGATTTGTGGTGGCTGGGAATTAGGAACAAGAATACTGCAATGAAGTGACAGAGCCAGGGAGGGCTTTATATCAATGCTACTGTTCTGAGTAGATTGGGGTGGTAGTGATAGGCCTGTGTGGGACCAGAGTGTATAGAAGTATCAAGGGGGCTATAGCTCAGCAGAGGATTATTTACTGAGCATACCCGGGGCCCCAGGTTCAACCCCTCGCACCATTAAAAAAAAAAAAAAAGACTCTCAGGACTATAGCCATACACATATACAAATGAGTACATAGCAAAACTACTGACACTGAGTGAGTCTCTGTGGTCTACTTAACATCGCCAGTCTATGACAATATACTGGCTAATTATAAGC
The DNA here is from genome assembly GCA_030674055.1 of Rhabdomys pumilio. Lineage (NCBI taxonomy): Eukaryota > Metazoa > Chordata > Mammalia > Rodentia > Muridae > Rhabdomys > Rhabdomys pumilio. The sequence goes on along the minus strand of JANHMN010000015.1, from coordinate 48,873,391 downwards.
GTGCCATGGTTATATAAGATGCCACAATTGGAGGAAGACAGAATAGCACACAGAACTCATAGTTTTGCAACTTGTTATGAAACTATAATTGCTTCAAAATAAAGGGTTTGGTTTGGTTTTTAAACCCAATCTTAATGATCCCACAAAGACACAACTGATGATCTAGACTTTCTCGTCTGACTGGAATCTCCATTCATTTTTTAAAAATCTTCCTCACACTGATAGGAGCTGGTGTTGAAAAGCAAGATAGCACTATAATGAGCAAGAACTCAGCCACTGAGCTCCATTGTAAAGGGTTTTAATTCTGATGAGTATTCTACTATGTTCAAATTAATGTAAATTAACAAGAAGGAAGGAAGGAAGGAAGGAAGGAAGGAAGGAAGGAAGGAAGCTAGTTCTGATTTGGACAGAGCTCTATCAGGTTTATAAACTAGTCATTGTTTTTACTTCTGTCTGGGACCTGTCAGTTTAAAAACACGTGAAGACACTGAAAATATTCTGGAAGCACTGGCTGGATTATATACACATTGAAAGGTCACATATATCTTCTTTCTGAACGTAGCCTATCAGCATCAGACACACATAAAAACTGCGACAGTATTGACCCTCTGAATGAATACTAAGCAAGTAAAATTTAACATAACACTCCTGTTTCCTGTTGCATTTAAAAATATTAACTTGGATTTATTATGCCATTACATTTACATGGCCATGGCGCTGCTCAGAGAATTTAAGAAATGAGAAGTGAAAGGGCAGATGCTACGTCTCATTTATTTGAAATTATTTCCTAGGATTAAACCTTTTGGGAACAAGAGCATGCTATTTTGGGGAGATGGTTGTTTATTTGGGACTACATTTGCAGAAGAAGTGCATTAAAAAAAAAAAAAAGGTTGAATGATAGCATCAATTTAAAAGCCCAAGGTATCCAACTGTGAGCAGAGCCTGGATCAGAAAAGACTGTAATTGTGAGCATATTTCATGTTGTACAAACTGGTCAATTCCTTTATCTTTAAGAGTGGCTGCAGGAAATGTCAAAGCTCCAGCTTTATGTCTTTGCCACCACCGACTCTTTCCTCTTGCAGTGTGACTCACATCCTATAGTAACTCCCTGGGTGATGAGAAAGTCTTTGTAGGACATCAATTCCCAGGACTCAATTTTCTCTATCAGATTGTTGCAAATAAATCTTATTTTATATCTCAGCTCATAACCTGCAGTGGAAATGCGTCACTGTGCCTCCGTGTTCTATTGCTGTGTTTAATGCCATGGCTGGGGACTTGATCATCGACTCTCCAAGAGACACCAGAGATGGGGATGCAGCTGCCCTTCCCCCACCCTGGACCCCCAGCGTCAACCACACATAAAGGTAGTAAATCATCATCATGATTGTCTAGACATAGCCAATCAACTGGCTTAATGACAGGGGAAGTAGGTTGCTGGGGAGGAGAAATGGCTTTTTAACAAGACAATTTGCATCAAACAGCAATTCATCCTTCACAGCGCATTTAATTTTTCTAAGAAAGTTATCAGAAGCAAAAGTGCCATTCTGAAGATGCTTAGCGCCACTTGCTTTTTCTGAGTCTCTTCACCAGCTCAACAGAAGCACACAGATACATTCCTCAAGTATTTACGATATTGGCTGTCATCAACCTCATTCATTGTTGGTGGTTTTGGAAGTTTGGCAGGGGGTGACTGACACATTTTCTTGGAAATGACAGAAGTTCAAAGTTCAAGATTACTGCTTCCTGCCTGGTTCAAGTCTGGGACCTGCACCCCCATCTCCCTCTGATAAGGAACTGAAAAAGCATGATTCTACCTACCTATAGGTCTCACTTGGTACTCTCAAATGCACAGCATCTGAGCAGCTCAATTCTGCATGGGGCTGCATTTAGGTTCAGATGCAAAGGCAAAAGCTTCTCAGGGGCTTATCCCCACCGTGGTTTCTGTAAGTGGTTTCTGTAGACGTCTCTAGGGACCCGGCAGGAGTATTTCACCCTAGAAAAGACACAAGGAAGGCTGCAAGCCAGACTCACAGCACCCAGGCTTAATCTGTGGTTTGTAGGAGCTTTGTAAGAGCTGACTATAGATCATGGCTGAACAGAAACAAAGCTGAAATCCAGACATCTCTTAATTCTCCTTTAATGAGACTGGAATGTCTTTCGAAATCTCTCTTTCAATTTGAACTACGCACAGCCTAAACTTTCTGTCACAGAGGTGTTGGGTCTATCTTGTGCTGAGAGATTCTTGGTATTCCCTCACATTCTCTTTTTCTTCATTCTAGCTTACTCATCTGCTGCTGGAGATCAAACGTAAGATACTGTTCACGTTTAACTAGTGCTATATCACACAGCTGCATCCCCAGTGCTTGGCTAGTTTGAGAACGGAGCTTGCTGTGTGTCTTAGGGTTTTAGTACTGTGAGCAGATACCATGACCAAGGCAACTCGTGAAATAAGGACAACATTTAATTGGGGCTGGTTTATAGGTTCAGAGGTTCAGTCCATTATCATCAAGGTGGGAGCATGGCAGCATCCAAGCAGGCATGGTGCAGAAAGAGCTGAGAGTTCTACATCTTCATCTGAAGGCTGCTAGCAGAATACTGGCTTGCAGGCAGCTAGAATGAGGGTCTTAAAGCCCACACCCACAGTGACACACCTACTCCAACAAGCCATCCTTCTAATAGTGCCACTCCCTGGGCATAGCATATACAAACCATCACACTGTGTAACTCAGGCTAGTCTCAACTCACAATCCTCCTGCCTCCAGAGATTGCAGATGTGTCCTGCTCAGCTTAGCAATTCCCACCCATCCTCCTTTCTCCACATCCCCCCACCCCCACCAACTCCTCTGTGTGTTCCAGCTTCGCAGATCTTTAAACCACCCTCTATTCAAACGGAATCCTAAAACCAGTACTTTGCACGACTCTTTTGAGTCAGAATTTTGTAGCTAAAACCAGAAGTTCTGCTCGGCTGTCGAGAAGGTTCACAAAGGTTAACTTTCAGACTGGGGCTGTAGTTTACTGTTCAAATGCCTGCTCACACATAAAAGGACCTGGGTTCCACCCTCAGATCTACAAAAATAAATACATGAAGGACCGGGGGATCTGCTGATCGCACTGCAAATAAAGATGCTCCCTGAAACTTTGGTATCTTTTCTCTTTTTAAAAAGACTTCGTATGTCGAAGCATGTGCACACAGCCGGTTGTAAATCAGTCAGTGGTGGTAGTGGTAAGGGGGTGAACTCTACTGCCTCATTCATCTCTTATCCTATATTAGGCAGCCCCTACTTTGGCCTCTAAAGATCTTTGTCTAGCTAACATGGGAATCTCAGCTCCTCCTCAGGGCTAGGAAAGAAGACTTTCTCCAAAGTGGTTCTCTTCTAGAATTTTCACAACGGCCGTTAAAAAAAAAAAAAAAAAAATACACAGCACTACAAACTTCATTCCAAAATGTTACTAAAATTCTTTTACCTCAGAGAAAGAATGTGCCGCCAACTCCTTGTGGGAAAAGGACTCGCCCTCTCACAGGGAAATTCCTTTCCCACGCCTTCTCATCCTACACTAAGTAAGTACAGGACATATCGACTTCTCCGGCTCCTTAATTAAGTCTCTGTGAGATTGTCCCCCATCAGTTTAATAACATGCACCCTGTCATCAGCATAAGCATTTATCTTAGCTTCTCAGCAGGTAGAGTGAGAAAATCCCTGCCCTCTCACAGCCCTGTGTCCTGCGCCTTCTGCTGGGGTCTAACACCTCCCTCACAGCCGAGCTCACGTCTCATTTTGTCCCTCACGTTTCAGGAAGATTCATGTTTCGTCCGTCACCTTCTTTCAATGTTTACCTTGACCCAATGATTTCATCAGTAAAGAGATTGGGGGCGTGGGGGGGGCTCCCTTTTTATATCCCAATCTCAGGAGAGACAGCAACGTGTGAGAGAACACCTGACAAGAATCATCTAGACGTTCATTTAAGAGTTGATTTTTCCTCACAGTCTGAGGGGACACCATCCATCATAGTGGGATAAGCACGGCAGCAGGAGTGTGAGGTGGCCGCTTGCATTGTCAAGCTTCAGGAGGCAGAGAAGGAACAGGAAGTGAGGTCAGGTTATAAAATCCAGATGTCACCACCTACTTCCTCCATTATGGCTTGGTCTTCTAAAGGGTCCATGATGTCTCTAAACAGGAGCTACTGCTGGGGACCAAGTGTTCAAACACATGATTCTATGGGGCACATTTCATAATCAAATCACAAGAGCAACATAGCTCTTGTCTTTTCTAAATATAAGAAAGTTTTCTTCGCCGGGCAGTGGTGGTGCACACCTTTAATCCCAGCACTTGGGAGGCAGAGGCAGGCGAATTTCTGAGTTCGAGGCCAGCCTGGTCTACAGAGTGAGTTCCAGGACAGCCAAGGCTATACAGAGAAACCCTGTCTCAAAAAAACCAAAAAAAAGAAAGAAAGAAAGTTTTCTGTTTTGTTTATGAGGGCACACATGTGTGTGCATGTATGTGTGTGTGTGTGTGTGTGTGTGTGTGTGTGTGTTATTTTAATAGAAAAATACCCAGGAAGTGTATGTATCTCTGGTGAATCTTCAAACAGTAACATTTTCTAAGATGTCGAATATTCTAGCTCTTAAGAACTCAAATTTTTAACTTTCAAAGATTCGGATTTACCCAATGCTGCAAGCACCCCTTGCAGGCACCACAGAAAGGTGTGGGGTGGGGGTGGGGGAGAAGGGCTTCATAAAAAAAAAAAAGGATCTTTTATGAGACAGTAATTATTCTCACCTGTTATAGTCCCTTCAAACCCCAGAAGCACAAAGGCTGGCCTTTCATTTTCTGATAGTTAATTGTTCCAGGCCCAGAGGGGGTCACACATAATCAGCGTCTTCAGAGACTTCCTTCCTATTAGGAGCAGGCCTCTCCTTTCTTCTGTTCTTCACTCTTTCTTTCTTTGTTTTTTCAGGTGAGCCTGACCCATTGGATTCCCTCTAATTTTCTGACGGAGTTTCATACAGACTCTTATTTTAAATACTTTGTATACTTCTTTTATGTGAACATTGGCATTCTGTAGCTTGTTTAATCTGAGCTGTGTCTACATAATGTCATAATTATCAGCCCTGGTGAGGAGGCCAGGGAAAATAGAAGGCAAACACTTTAGCACTGAGCTATGTCCTAGGCTCTAACTTTTTGTTTTTGTTATAATTATTACTGTTTGTTCGTTAATTTGTTTTTTTTTTTTTTTTGAGAGGGTTTTCTACATAGACCTGGGTGTTGTAGAACTCCGTATGTGGACCAGGCTGGCTTCAAACTCACAGAGATCTACCTCCCTCTGTCTCCTGAGTGCGGGTGTTAAGTTATTGTTTTTTAACAGAATCCTAGCTGCCTGAACAACACAGATAAGCAATGAGGAACAAGTATGGGAGATATGAGTGTTAAACAGATGCAGTGCTTATGCGAATATTTTAATATTGACACACAGGGAAATTGTGTGATATCAAGGGTACTCTAGGAAGCGGGGTATTGTAGTTTGACATTTTCAGAATACAATAATAATAATAAAAGGAGACAGGAGAAAATAAAGTATTGAAATCAGATAAGTTCACTGATTTGCTTAGCATCCAAACAATTACATGGGTTCTTTATGGAACTAGCTAGAGACTAGGTCAATGTGATTTGTTAAATGCTTGAACCTGTCAGAAGAATGTAGTGGGAAGCTCCAGAAATTCTTGCAAACAATTTCTGAATTCACTTCCAGTCTCCCGAAGACTAGTCAGAAACAAGCCTCCTATGGTTTGGGGGAGGGTGTCTGCTAACTCCTGCTGACTATTATATGGGTCAAAGTCGTGCAAAGAAATAGAGGCAGAAGGCATAAGAATCAAAAAAGCCAGCTAAGAAAAATGGATCAATAACATCGGTTTCCATAAAGAATCTCTGGAAATATAAATCTTTTGGCTCCTAGGGACTCTGTTATGCTAGAAGTTCCAAAATGGAAGCCTCGCATGGATGAATTATGAATGAATTAATTTTCAACGTTTTTTTCAGCAACAAATGGTAAGAAGTTGGTTTTTCAATCTGTTCTCTGAGAGGCTTCCATGTGATCTGTACTCAGTTCCCCAGTTAAAAAATAAGCTGTACACTGCCATTCTAGGCAATGGTGGTCTTCAGATGCAATCAAGTACCGACTCAAAACAGGACCTTCGTTCACAGTCTGAGTTTATTCCAATAGTGTCCTTGGCTGACAGAACTAGAGCCTAGTCGGTGGTCTCTAGCTCACACATGCCAACCTGCAGGGTGGGACAGCGAGTCCATTTCAAAGCAGCTAAAATGAAATATTCTCTTTTTACTTATCTTCCCATCCTATTACCTGACCCCCAAATGGAAACATCCCCAAGCATGTCTTAGGCATGCTCACAAGCCCCGTTTAAAAATCACACGAGGAAGTTGGCAGATTAAAAAAAAATTAAAAGTTCCTCTTCAAAACCTTCTGTTCATCTCTCCCCTTTCTGGTGGATTTTCAAATGCAAACCATTGTCACGGAAGCTCCATAGAGACAGAGCTGTGGGATGTGATGATAACAAACCTTTAAACATCCCACTGAGAACAGAAACATCCATCTATTGGCACCTTGACCCCCCCACCCCCCCCCCCCCGCCCCCGAAAATGAGGGTGGCTGTATCTGCCAGTGTGGTTTGAGAAAGATTAATAGGCTCATGGTTTCCAAGTCTCTTTAAGCTTCTCCGTAGAATGGTGCCAGCAGAAAACAAAGTACCGTTTCCCTTCGGGCAGAATAATTAAAACAAAATCTCCTGAGTCCCATCTCCGTGGCGTGTCTCTCAAACTGATCACGAGGTGATTTTTAAGAACAGAGCAGCCCGCGTGTCATTTATTTATAATCGCTTTTCATTGTTACAGCGGGGCATTCACACACATCACCTCCAGGCTCCAGAGGACTGTTAGTATTCATTAGGGAAAGGAAACAGTCTTTCTTGCAAATAAGCAATTTGATTGCTTCAGGAATAGGCCTGTAATTACTGCAGGGCTGAGATTCGTTATTGTTAATAAGATTTAAAAAAAAAAAAAAAAAAAAAAAAAGGCTTTCTCCAAAATCAGAGAGGGTCTCTTCTTCCAGAGACTGTAATTAAAAGGATGGCAGTGGTTTCCTGTGCCCCAAATTTCAGATTATTTTAGCCCTTGGAAGGTGGAGGCAGGAGGATCAGAAGTTCAAGGTCATCTTTGACTATTTATGGAGTCTGAGGACAGCCTGGAATACATGAAGCCCTTCTCAAACAAAGAAAAGGGGGAGGGGGAGGGAGGGGAGAAATAGGAAGAGAGAGGAGAGGAGGAGAGAGAGCATTGTCTTACAAGGATAAGTCAGACCTAACTTTCCTGCTCACGTGTGTGGTGGGAAGATCTTCCAGGTGTGAGTTCATCTACAACCCAGCTAGTGCAAGGGCCTATAGTACCTACCAAGCTTTTGAATTTTAATTTGTAAAAGCAAAGGTTACATGAGAATCTAGCTGGGTGAACACCTTCAAGAGAGTTACAGACTTTTATATTTTTGGTTGTGAGCCTAGCCTTTAACAGCTGAGCCATCTCTCCAGCCTGAGTTATGGACTTTTAGATTGGACAAAACCAGATTCACAGCCTATTAGCAGTGGGACCCCATCTTCCACACTTCAGTCTTCTTCCACCCCATTGGTTCATTGAACCGACAACACTGGGTTCCAGTTCCAGACTGGCCACCTGAGCTGCCAGCCTTTCTGTTTGCTGGTTGTTTGCATTTTGCTTTATTTATGTACTCCCTCTTTTTTTTCTTTTCTTTTCCTTTTCTCTCTTTCTTTCTTTCTTTCTTTCTTTTTCTTTTTCTTTTTTTTTTTTTTTTTTTTTGAGATAAGGTCTTACTACATAGCCAGGCTAGCCCTGAATTCATGCCTGCCACTGATCTTAGTCATATTTAACGTCTGTCATTTTGACAGGCTGCTTTTGCACAGCCCTCTTAAGTTACAGCTACAAGCAAGAAGAGATAGAGCCATATTGCCTCTCCTGTTGCTAACCATTCAGGAAGCAGAAACTTTTATCTATTCACCAGGAAAGGTGCAGGGTGGTGGCCGTTCTGTTTGGTTATTGGGGTGATTTTAATATGCTTGGCCCAGAAAATGGCATTATTAGGAGGTGTGGCCTTGTTGGAGGAAGTGTGTCATGGTGTGAGTGGGCTTTGAGACCCTTCTCCTGGAAGAGACAGTCTCCCTCCTGACTACCTTTGGATCAAGATGTAGAACTCTGAGCTCCTCCTGCACCATGCCTGCCTGGACACTGCCATGCTTCCTGCCTTGATGATAATGGGGCTGGGCGGTGGTGGTGCACGCCTTTAATCCCAGCACTTGGGAGGCAGAGGCAGGCGGATTTCTGAGTTCAAGGCCAGCCTGGTCTACAGAGTGAGTTCCAGGACAGCCAGGGCTACTCAGAGAAACCCTGTCTCGAAAAACCAAAAAAAGAAAAAAAAAAAAAAAAAGAAAAAAAATGATAATGGACTGAACCTGGGAACCTGTAAGCCAGCCCCAATTAAATGTTGTCCTTTATAAGAGTTGTCTTGGCCGTGGTGTGTGTTCACAGCCATGGAAACACTGACTAAGACTCAGAATTTTCCTGAGAGACACTGGACAGGAGTAATTCAGCCATGGGCACCTGCTGCAGCTTACTTTTAAGATTGTCATCCTTGTCGTCCAAAGGGAGAATTCTCCTGTCTGTACCTCAGGGAAGATCTTCCTAAGTAAAACAAAAATGTTCAACCTAGCACAGAATAAGAAGCTTTCCTGGATCTGTGGGCTGTCCCTTGCATACAAATAGGCTGTGGTGTGTTCTAAAAGCCATGTTCTTAGGCTCTTTCCAGCACAGTGGAAATGACAACGCAGCCCTTCTTAGCTACACACTTCTTTCCAACTCTAATGACCAATGACGTTCCCTGGAGAGACAGGACAGGAGACATAAAATCACGCCAGTTCAGACTCCCGGGGGAAAGTGACAGAAACCAGCTGCTCTCTGTGATCATATGGAGAACTGACATAAAGATAGTGCACTCTTGTCAAGGGCAAGAGTCTTGTGGGCTGTAGATGAGGGTATCCCAAAATGTGTATATGTGGGGAGGAGAAGGGAGAAGGGGCTTCACGATGTAGCCCGGACCACCCTTAAACTATAGCCTTTCTTGCCTTCATGATGAGTGTACTGGGACCACAAGGACCATCACACCCAAACCAAGAGAGATTCCTTTTAAAAGAATGGCTCATTTATTTTTTTAATGTGCATCAGTGTTTGCCCGCATGTGTGTCTGTATACCACATGCATGCCTGGTGCCTGGTGAGGTAAAATGAGAGTGTTAGATCCCCTGAAACTGGAGTTACAAATGGTCATGAGCTGCCCTGTAGGTGCTGGGAACTGAACCTGGGTCTTTTGCAACATCAGCAAGTGTTCTTAATTGCTGAGCCATCTTTCCAGCAGCCTAAGCAACCCCCACGCTCACTTCGCCTCAGCCAAGAGGCTGTCTTGTCGGTCTCTCCTCTTCTTTCTTTATAGCTCCATTTCTGAGACTAGAGTCTGGCCTTCACTGCTTCTCTACCAGCAAGACTAAACATGGCTGAATGGCAGCTAATGGGCCTAGCTGTGAGTACATGGGTAAACACAGGCCGGCTACACAGTCTGTCTGCCAGTCTGTCTGTCTGTCTGTCTGTCTGTCTGTCTGTCTGTCTGTCTGTCTGCCTCTGTCTCTCTCAGTTATGGTCTCACTATGTAGTACTAGCTGTCATGTAACTCTGTGAACATCAACCCAAACTCAAACTCATAGACATCCTCCTGACTCTACACCCCAGGTTCTAAGATTATAGACATGGACCACCATGCTCAGCTAGTGCCCCCAATTTTACTTTTGGGGGAAAGAATCTGATTTGCCCTGTTAGAACCAAGCATTCACCCCTTGTTCAATCATTTGTAGTGAGTTATGTAATGCAGACACTCTAGGAGACAACTTGTATGAACTGGCCTCTCCTGTCAATTGGATTGCCAGAATGTAGAGTTTCAGTAAGGTGGCCCTCAAAGTGTCTGAATTATGCTCACCATTTCTCGAACTCTGGGTAAATACAAACTAAATGATTTACTGACATTGTATGATGGTCCAGTTTTGTATGTGCGTCCGGACATGGCAATCAATTTACACCACTAGAGTTGGAGCCCTAGGCCCTCGACATAGGAGGGAGCTGCAGGGCATGAATGGTGATGTTGTTTTTGGCTGGTGCCTGTACGCTCATTTATCTGAGCTAACTAGTCTTGAATGCCCAGGTGGATTATGTAATAAGACTCATGCATAATAAAGAGATCATTACCTCAGCTGGCTAGTTACAACCAAATATCCTCTAGTTTCAGAGAATACTTAGCAAGCTAATTAGTAGCATTCATTACCCTCTTGGTCCCACAAGAATGATTCATTCTAAGTCCTAAGCAAGCCAAATCCTGGTGATATGATTTGGAACAAAGGGAGCCTAGGGCTAAAGAGATGACACCAGAAGGAGATTACCTCAGCACAGCCAGAGAAGGCAGTTGCTATAGACACTTGCTGAAAGAATGTGCTGGTCCTGTCAGGCTTCATCTTTAAAATCTTAGCGTCCAAACCCTGGACTCCTTCGGTTTCTTCTGGCAAATATCACAACAGGCTGTATTAGTTATTTTCCTTGTGCCTAACCAAGTACCTGACAGAAAACAACGTAAAGGAGTAAGAGTTTACTTTGGTTTACAGTTCAAAGGGAATAGCCATGACATGGGATCAGCATGGTAGGAGGAGCATGGGTGGCCATGTTGTACCTGCGGTCAGGAAGAAGGACAACAAGAAGTGGTGCTGAGCAGTGGACCCTCAAGGCTTACTCCTTCCATCAAGGCGCCACTTCTAAAGGTTCTAGAACCTTCCAAAACAGCACCACCAGCTGGGCATCAGCTGTTCAAACACACAAGCCTGTGGGGAACATTTCACTTGCAAACCACAACACAGGTCCCTTGAGGTTATATTTAAATGACAAACTTTAGAAATAGTGGTGACAGCCATTTCTAGTGGACGTGAGAATCCAGCCACAGTTTCCAAGAGCTCTATTTCAACACATATCCAGGTTTATCTGAGGCTCATGGTGCCTTCCTCTGCTGCCAACTTGCCTGCAACCTGAAGGCATCTTTTCCTGGCTTCTGTCTCTGCCTTTTAATTGGGGCTCTGCTCTACACACTGTGTTCTTTCAAAAATCAAGTCATCAAACAAATTGCAACAAATGCTGGCAAAGGATGTGGACAAAGGGGGATGCTTCCCACACTGCTGGTGGGAACTCAAGCTAGTCCAGACCCTATGGATATCAGTGTGGAAGTTTCTAGAAAAAATTATAGCGCTTCCATATGATCATATAATCTTCTATACTACTCTTGGGTGTGTCGTCAGTGGAGTCCAGGTATCACAGAAATATCCTGGCGCATCAGTGTTTATTACAGTACAATTCACGATAGCTAAGCCATGGAGCTGATGTAGAAATAGAACACACATACAGACGAGGAGTGTCTTTTTTCACTCATAAAGAACAAAATTATGTTATTTGCAAGAAAAATAGAAACTTTTGGGGGAACTTACAGTAAGCAAATTAAACCTGTCTCAAAAAGACAAATGTTGCTCTCATATGTGAGTCCTAGATATTTTTAAAGATATATAAAACCATTGTGCATACATGACATTAAAAATAGTTGCACAAATTAGAACAAAGGGGACTGTGAAGAGTGAGAGTGAGGAAGGGAGGGCTGAGGAGGATGGGAAGTGTGCATGATGCAAATAGATGCACGTATAGAAATATTTTCATGCAACACAGTGCCATGTACAGTGAATATGATGAACAATAGAAAAAAATTTTTAAAATTAAAAGTGAAATTGGAAGTGAAACTCTGACACTGCTAAACACTACCCTTGTTTCTAATAATACCAAAATTTCCACAGCGGTTGGTTGGAACCTGAGTCATCTAGCTATGGCTGTTTTCCTTCTTTTATGTTCCTCACCTTTTACTGGTCTCTGCCTCTCAACCTGTGAAGCCTGCCCTGCTGACAGGGCCTTAGTGGGTAGGTGATGCTGGGAGCCAACTCAAGACCTTGAATATGCTCAGCAAGACTCTATCTACATCCTCAGGTCTGGGCACTTCCGACCCAGCACTCCATGTGGCTGGTGCCTTTATGATTAATGCCTCATGTTTGAGGTCCAGTCTGAGAAGCTTTCTCTGGCATTACTGCTGCAGTAGACTACGTCATCCCCACTTCCTCCTCAGCTCCCACGCGTGTATCTTCCTGACACCCATGATTATAATATTAGCATATTCTTTTCTGTAATATTTTGTGAGGCAATAAGGCATTTATTTGAGCTCTTAGAATTATAATTCAGGGAGCACAGATTCCAGTTGAAACCTTTTCTTGGTAAGGAGGCATTTTCAAGGGTAGGGAAAAGTGTAAGTGAATAAGTGAATAACCTAGATTGTTTATCCAGAACTATGATGGAGGATGTTAGTTCATTTGTGGACAAATTTCATCTCGAACTGCACCACAGTTCTAGGAAAGACTTTGGTTTATTCAAATAGTATAAAGAGTGGTAGGCAAAACCCATCAACAATGGCTAAAATGGGTGTGGGAATGTTCGAGGAGACAGTCCATTTGTGTTGCCTCGAAGCATCCCGGATAATCACACTGCATCAGGAGATACCCAACAGGTTCCACTGTCCCCAAGTGATTAAGGTTATGACTAGGAACTCTGGTGGGATACAGTTTACCAAGGAGGGCACAGCATTCACCGAGCAGTATTCTCGCTAAAAAGATTTCATCTTAATCTAGTATTGAGAAAACAGATGAGCCTCAACCCACAGTAGTTCCTTTAGCGTACAGCTCATAGCATGTTCTTCACGAGTGGATATTAACACTAATAACAAAATAATAAAGAAAAGGCATTTGGGGCCAGGCAGTGGTGGTGCACGCCTTTAATCCCAGCACTTGGGAGGCAGAGGCAGGTGGATTTCTGAGTTTGAGGCCAGCCTGGTCTACAAAGTGAGTTCCAGGACAGTCAAGTCTATACAGAGAAACTCTGTCTCGAAAAACCAAAAAAAAAAAAAGGCATTTGATAAGGTCAACATATTTAATTATAACAATCTACTACTGAGAAATGTGTAATAATATATTCGTGTTTTGTATAAAATGTGAGGTAGCAGCTCTCTGATGTACTTGCATTTATTAGATGATGAAAGTGAGCTTTACCTGTAGGCATTCATTCTTCTCAACTTACTTTATTAAGGTTTCAGCCTCCCTGCTAGCCCATCACGCACCAGAGGCAGTGGAAGAGAAACGTTATTAGGATACGGGGGAAGTAGACCTGTTTAGAAAAAGTTCTTTGGGAACAAGTTCAGTCTTTGTTATGAGGATATTAGCAGCTCAGTTCAGTCGCAAACACAAAATCTGAATCAGCAGTTGCAGTCCAGTCCTCTCAGCAGGCAGACACCACACAAGAACCAGCAAGGGTAGTTCACTTCTGAAGAAACTGAAAAGCTCACCAAGTGGCCTGAGGCCACAGAAGTGGCAAGAAGCCACAGGAACCTCAAGAGTTCTTTGGTGAGTTTCTCTCTATGATGTCACCACAAGCGGAGCTCAGCAACAAAATGTAAAGTGAAGCAATATATGCATGAAGAATAGTGAGGCAGAGCAAAGCAAACCAATACATGAGCTTCCTCTGTCTGTGGGGTCATAGTTATATCACTTTATCACGTGTTCTTTCACGTGTCTGCTACAGCAAAACATCCTTTCACTGTGTGCCCCAGCAAAACAGCATTTGACACAACTGACTTTCCAAAGAAACCAGAAGTTTCTACTTAATGTACCTAAGGAAACATATTGTATTACTGTTTTAGATAGGGCTTCTTTTTTTTCTTTTCTTTTCTTTTCTTTTTTTTGGGGGGGGGGTGGTTTCAGGGTTTCACAGGGTTTCTCTGTGTAGTTCTGGCTGTCCTGGAACTCACTCTGTAGACCTCTGTAGGCTGGCCTCGAACTCAGAAATCTGCCAGCCTCTGCCTCCCAAGTGCTGGGATTAAAGGCGTGCGCCACCACGGCCCAGCTGGATAGGGTTTCTATTGTTGCAACAAGACACCATGACCAATAAGCAAGTAGGGGAGGAAAGGGTTTATTCAGCTTACACTTCCACATTGCTGTTCATCACCAAAGGAAGTCAGGACAGGAACTCAGCAGGGCAGGAACCTGGAGGCAGGAACTGATGCAGAGGCCATGGAGGAGTACTATTTATTGACTTGCTCCCTCTTGCTTGCTTATCCTGCTTTCTTATAGAACTCCGGACCACCAGCCCAGGGATGGTACTACCCACAAAGGGTGGCCCTCCCCCACCAATAACTAAGAGAAAACGCCTTATGGCTAGATCATATGGAAGCATCTTTTCAATTAAGGATTCCTTCTTTTGGATAGCTCTAGTTTGTGTGTCAAGTTGACATAAGACTAGCCAGCACAATTACCTTGGGGAGACTGTGATAGCTGGGTCCTGGTGCTGTTCACACTGGAAGCTGAAACAAAAGAATTAAGAGTCTGATGCTAGCCTGGACTAGTTCAAGAACAAAAATAAAAACAGGCTCAGTGGGTTCTGTCAAGCTTGACAACCTGACCACTAGCACATACATGGCAGAGAAAGCCAGCTCCCATGAGTTATTCTATGACCACCATACACATACACATGCCACAATTCACATACACACCTCTGCACTTCTTGTGTTTTGTAAAAGAAAGAAAGAAAGAAAGAAAGAAAGAAAGAAAGAAAGAAAGAAAGAAAGGAGAGGGAGAAAGAGAGAGAGAGAGAGAGAGAGAGAGAGAGAGAGAGAGAGAACCAGGATATGTTTGGTGGAGGCTCGGTATGGTATGAGGGAAGGGAGTATCTCTGAGGGACCACACTGAAGCATCCCTTTCCCCTGAGGTACCAGCCATACCAAGGATACAGTATGCAATAGTTTATTTAGGGTATGAGAAGGGGAATTGAGGAGGGAGTAGAGACAGAGAAGCGCAGAGAGAGAGAGAGAGAGAGAGAGAGAGAGAGAGAGAGAGAGAGAGAGA
>JANHMN010000015.1:48842118-48858237 GCA_030674055.1 Rhabdomys pumilio | reverse complement strand
AGAGAGAGAGAGAGAGAGAGAGAGAGAGAGAGAGAGAGAGAGAGAGACTGGCCAGGAACAAATGGAGACAGAGAGGAGTAAAGGAAATGGGGAGAGAGGGAGAAAGGGATCAGGGAGAGAAGAGACAAAGAGAGTAAGAGAGTTAGGAGGGGGACAAACAACCCCTTTTATATTGAGTCTGGCCTACCTTCCTGCCGCCTGATAA
Organism: Rhabdomys pumilio; assembly: GCA_030674055.1. NCBI lineage: Eukaryota > Metazoa > Chordata > Mammalia > Rodentia > Muridae > Rhabdomys > Rhabdomys pumilio. The sequence goes on along the minus strand of JANHMN010000015.1, from coordinate 48,858,032 downwards.
CTGTGGGAGGAGCCTAGAAGGAATGCTAACACCACCAGTGTTGGTCAGAATGTTTTGACCAGTGGACAAATGTTTCTGGCAGGACAATAGCACACCTGAATAACCATATCTTGAATGAGCACAGGTGTTCTAATTATCCATACTGTGTCTGAAAACACCCTGCATCTGCTCATTCACCCACTGCCCTGGAGGCTGAGACAGTCAGACAGGTTGAGACTCCCTGAATATCAAGTCGCTTGCAGTTAGACTCATGATCATAAATCCTCTCTGTTGACACACTGAGCTAAAGTGGATCCAAAAATAAAACCAGGGAGATTATACATAATGCCCCTTGTGGGCTCACATGTTCAAACACATCGTAGCCATGTGGTGCTGGTGACACTGTTTGGGAAGGTTGGGTTAAATGACCCTTTCACAGGAGTCTCCTCAGATTGTCAGAAAACACAGCTATTCACATTACAATTCAAAGCAGTGGCAGAATCACAGCCGTGACATAACAACAAAAATAATTTTATGGTTGGGGGGTCACCTTTACATGAGGAACTGTATTAACAGGACACAGCATGAGGAAGGTTGGGAACACTGTCTCAGAGGGTTGACTGAACTTCCTGCTCATACTCTTGTTTCAGAATGCAGAAGCAAAGTGACCGACTGCCCTAGCCCTCGGGGAATTCAATGAGGACCTGGGGGAGGGGAGCAGACGAATGAATGGACAAGAGACATAAAGAAGGAGAGCAAGTCGAGGGTTTTGATCAAACTCCCAAATTTTAATTTTAGATGGCAGGTTATAAGGCATAGCAAAACGGGAAGTTTAGGCAAGAATCATTGCTTAAGGCTATCTCACTATGTATCCTCATTGTCGAAGACCATCCCACCACTATTGTAACTTCTGGGAAATACCAGACATTCTTTAAGTTCCTAGGGCCTGAGACCTCAAACGTCCTTTCTTAACCTTGTACTTTAACTGACTAGGTTTTTTCCAGAACAGCAGGTAATTTCATGGGTTTGACTTCCGGCAACCTACCTGCCACCTGACAGCACACCTTCCTTGCCCACTGCCATGTCCTCCCAACCATGAGGGACTGTGTGTCTCTGGAACTGTGAGCCAAAGGAAATGTTCACCTCCTTCAAATGCTTCTGTCAGGACGTTTTATTTCAGCAAGGAGGAAGAGAGGGCCAAGGAATTTTTCAATAGACTTCAAAATGAATCTAAGAAGTTTCCTTCTTTGAGGTTGGTGAGACGACTCAGTGGGGAACACTGCTTGCTGTGGCGCCAGTCTTATGACCGTGTTTGACCTCCAGAATCTTCAAGTGGGAGAAGATAACCAATTCCTGGATTTTGTCCTTCCACACTTATACTGTGGCAATGCATGCCCACAACCACACATGCAGACCACACACAATAACATTCTTCATAATAATCAAACAATAAGTAGAAAAGAAACAAATTAACCAAATATTTAAAAAGAAGTTATTTCTGGCACAAGTAAGAGAAAGATCACTACCCCAAAGCTATTACAATGGCTCACCAGGGCTACCAAGATCTGGACTTCTTCAGCCCTCTCTTGGCTTGTCTAGTCCTTGTTTATGTTGTGTTAATATCACAGCTGCTGATCTTCAGGTATTGCATCTGCGTTATAGTCATAGAGAAAGTATGACATTGTGTGTTCTCGCCTCCCCCTCCCCCAACTCACTTATAACCCAGGTTGACTTTCTCTTAGATTTAATTGCCCAACGTTGTATCACAGTTGTGCCAGGAGCTCAGGTGAACCAGAAGAGGGACTGAGCTGTCAGGGTGGGAGAAAACAATTAAGGTAATGAAGATCCCCAAACTGGGGAGACCCTTACTCAAGTCTTGGGAAGTCACGGCCACCCACAAACTCACAAGACACCATACTTGGATGCAATCAGCAGAGATTTATTAGGGAGGAGAGTTGGCAGCCAACAGTCAAACTGCTCACTTGCGCAGGAGTTGAGTTTGACAAAGCCAGTCAGTCTGAGAAGGGTTTTTAAAGGGGGAAACCACAAACCTGGAGAGTGAGGAGGGGGTGAAAGGTTGCTAAGAAAATACAACATAAAAATATCAGAGAATTCCAGAGAAACCCAATCTAAGTGAATCAGGGTCATGTGGAAAACACTCTGAATTCTCAAAATGTGGTCTTGCCCTGTCACTAGCTTAAGTATTTCTTAGTCTCACCTAGATAACTTGCATTTCTCTTTGTGGTCAGGAATGTGTCTTCCTGCTTTGGGTCTTCCTCACCCACAGGTGGGTTCTCTACCTGAGGCTTGAGGAATGTTAATCTAGCAAGTGTCCTCTGACTCAGGGATAATGTACTCTTCCCGGAATGTATCCCATGGCAGTGAAGGCCTGAAATCTTACATTCAGTTCCGCTTTCTGGAACCTGCATTCTTTTGCTCAGGTCTAGGGGTAAAGTAAAAGCCTGTATATATTTTATAAAATGGTCTTTATGATTTTTCACTCTGTAGTAACAAGGAGTCAGAATGAAAGTTACTTAACAGGGGAACTAGGGTCTCTGCTTCCCTTTCCCCCATGGGAATGCTGCACCTCATGGACTGCCATGGGCTGCGATACAGTGGATCTGTACAGATGTTGGGGCTAGCTCACTCTTGAAGGGACCCCAGAAATGCTCTTGCAGTTTTAATGAGTTTTATGGATCAGAGTCCCTGAGAGATGGTGGTGGAGGCTGAGAAGGTTCACAGCCAGAGTGGAGGAAGGTAGCTGTGTACTCCACAATCTCCACATGGACAAACACTGGCAAAGGAATTCACTGGGTGGCCAGGGAACCTGAACTGTGCCCTCTGGACTGGACTGAGAAGCGGGACTACTGCCTCAGGTCTGTTGAGGAGAGGCTGGTCGGGTAGAGCAGTTCCAACTGTGGTCAGACCTGAAGAACTCACACGGGTTTCCAGTTGATTGACAGACCTTCTGGAGAGTGGACTTGGCTTTATGTGTGCTAGGCAAGCTTGGCACTGAGTACAACCTTGGCCTTTGTTCATTTGGAATTGTTATTATACTACTGGCTTTAGATTTTCAGACAGGGCTGGCCTCAAACTCAGTATAGCTGAGGATAAAGTCAGACTTCTCATCCTCTTGCATTTACTGTCCAGGTAAATGCTGTGATTACAGGAGTGTACCACCAAGCTGTTTCTGAAGTACCGAGGCTCGAACCCAGGGCTCTGTGCATGCTAGGCAGGGACTCTACCAACGGAGCGTCAAATAGGTGTTGCCTGTCAGGCATCACAAATTTCAAGGAGAATGCTCAGTTTTGTTACTGATATTTAAGTGCTTGCTGATTCAACTACAGGTGCTTAAATATAGTTTGTTATGCATATTTATGTTTATATATGTATAAATACGAACAATATCAAGTGGGACTAAGAGGAGAAAATACAGTTTTGAAGAGAGAAATTTTTCAGGAAGGAAGCAATGAGAAGAGGGGAGAGAGGACAGAGATGTGTCCTCTGACATCCCCAAGGATGGGAAGTGAGGTTGGTGACTTGGGACACCAGTTCCTCACACTGAAGGCAGATGGGTGTGGTCTTCATTTAGCTGCGACAACAGGAAGTGTTCTGGTACTGAACCCTTCAGTCATTGCCTGTGTGACCACGAAGTAGATTTCAGTAAGTCAGGAGCAGATGGATGTACTTGTCAGCATGAGAGATTTAGAATCCAAGGTGGTCTTCACAGTTACTTGGACTCTTTCTGGCTCTGTGTGGTTAGTTATCGGCTGGTCATTAGGTTTTCAGTATTGTGGGGTCTTGCTCATGAAAAGAAAGGGGAATGGAGATGGAGGGAGGGAGGAAAGGAAGGAGGGAGGGAGAAAGGAGAGAGGAAGGACGGAAGGGAGAGAGGGTAGGAGAGAAATACAGACAGGAAGAAGGGAGGGAGGGAGAGAGGCAGGGAGGAAGGGAAGGTGGGAGGAGAAATACAGACAAGAAGGAAGGGAGAGAGAAAGAATGGGAGGGAGAGAGGGTGGGAGAGAAAGACAGACAGGAAGAAAGGAGGTAGGGATGGTGGGTGGGAGAGAAAGACAGGAAGGAAGGCAGAAAGAGAGGGAAGACAAGAGGGAAGGAGAGAGTGAAGGAGGGAGAGGGGGAAGGAGAGAAGTATGTAAGGAAAAAAAGAAGGGGAAATGGAATAAAAGGGGAAGGAAAAGGAAGAAAGAAAAAGGAAGGCAGCAGAACAAGAAAGCAAAACCTCTCTGCCTAGTTCATTTCTTTAACATTTTGCTCTTTCTGTCAAAGTCAGAAATGAATTAGCAATTTCTTGGCAACCAATTATCATTCCTAGTAAGCTAATGTCTGACCCTTGGGTCAAAAAACAAGTTCCCTGTATGCCACAGGAGAGCCTCTCTCCTGAGTGTCTAGGAGTAAGGAGAATTCACAGCCTGGTGCAGTGAGTGGGGAGAGGGAGCTTGGCCCCTGAAAGCTGGATTTGCTTCTTAATTCTCTACTTGGTTTTCTCTCCTCTTTGGAAAGAAGGTCCTAGGCATGTCTGTCAGGACACAGCTCCCTTTCACAGTTCTGTGTGAGCTATGGATCAAAATGAGACATGAAGAAGTGTCCGAAGGTCGGCTGTCTGCTGTAGCTCTGAGATGTGATCATTTGACAGAGCTGAGGAGAAACGGGACTGGGACAGCACCGCCAGGTGTTTCTCAGGTGTGGAACCAGGCCAAGGTCGATGTCTTCCTTTCCATGAGCCAGTGGAACACCTGTCTGGTTCAGGAGCCATGAGCGAATCAACACAGTCAGTAGACTTTTCAGCAGCATTTGGAATTTTCCTTTCTTGCAAGATTAGCAAACACTCAAGTTCTCTAGTGATTGACAAATCTTTTGTTGATACTGAATTCTAAGAAAAGAAAATCACCTTTGACTTTAAGTTGTTAAGAGGGTTGGACATATGCAAAGTATCTATATATATGAAGATTTTCCAATATGGAACATCTGTGAAGACAGAATGTGATTCTGATTGCTGTCAATGGAACAGGAGGGGGGGAAACATATATAAAGAAATGCAAATGAGGCTTACTATCGCATGGGGAGGGGAGACGGATGTTAACCTGATCTTTGCAGTTGCTAAAAACCTGACAAGGGAAATGTGAATCTTAACCGCTGCTAAGACACCGTTGGTTATTCATGTGTGACCGGAAAGAAGGGCAAGCTTTAATTTTCTCCTTGTCACTTTTCAACAGGGAGGCTGTCAATCCAGCAAGCATAGCTACTGACCATATTAAAGCAGGGCAGCAGCCAGCCTCGAGATGACATGCAGCTCAGGACAGCTGTGCCATCGCATCTCAGTCTGCCCTGCCCCTGTTACTTGTTCTTGATTGTCCTGACTGGCATCATGTCCCCTGAGCGTTCACATACGGCATTTCTAGTAAGGAAAACAAGAGATGGCATTATGTCACCCGCAATTGCTTTTTTCAGTGGTGAGGGTCAAACCCCGGGACTTTGCGCAGGCTCTGTAAGTGTTCTGTTACTTAGCTCGATCCTCAGCTCTGACACTAGTAATTTTAACCAGCATCGCAAAGAATTCCCATTCCTGGGTCACTACTGGGTGCAACCAAAGGGATTCTATGGTCCCTATTCACAGATCTGGTGCTTGGTTCAGGTTAACTTAACTTAACAAAAACAAAAACAAAAACAAACAAACAAAAAAAGGTAAATTATGTGTTCAGTGCTGCCAAATCATTGGTAAGATGTTAATAGTCACAGACATCTCCCCAAACCTTGTGGTGTTTAAAAAATGTAATACATATCCACCCATTCAATAAATATTTATTACTATTAATTTCTGTAATATTCCTGCTGTAAGACTATAAAATGAGCCGCAGAGATCAAGAGCATCTTTGTGGACAAAGGTAGGAACTATGAACGATAGAGCAGCCAGGACATCGCTCTAAGGCAATGTCTGATCAGAATCCTGAGTGGTGTGACGCAAGCAAAGACAGAGAGAAGAGAAGCAGGTTGACTTGTCAGCCAGAGCAAGCATCTGGAGAACTCACACACACAAGTAGGACCAGGCCCTTTGAACCAATGAGAAAGCTTTAAGGAGACAGACTTCATGATGGCTACCGGAAGCTGTTGGAAAGTTATCAGCTGACTCTTGAGCTCATGAGAGGAAGCCCTGATTGCAGCTGAGAAGTGGTAGAGCAACCTTACAAAATTGTTCTTCACAAAAGAACCTAGACCCTAACCAGGCTCATGCTGAAATTCCAGTTGAGTTGCGTATCGAACACTGGTGTGTGTGTAGCTGGTTTTCACTCACAAATTGAATCGTTACAGCAGTGGAGAATCATGATTCCAATGATTCCCAGAGTTGAGAGCTCTGGAAAGATGTATCCTGACCTGCCTGTGTTGAGTGTGCCATTTGGAAGCACTGTGAGATTTGTGAGAAATGTCTGACAAGAGTCTAACCCCAGACGGGCGGTGGTGGCGCACACCTTTAATCCCAGCACTCGGGAGGCAGAGGCAGGCAGATTTCTGAGTTCAAGGCCAGCCTGGTCTACAGAGTGAGTTCCAGGACAGCCAGGGCTACACAAAGAAACCCTGTCTTGAAAAACCAAAAAAAAAAAAAAAAAAAAAAAAAAAGAGTCTAACCCCAAGGCTAAGCCATGAAAAGTTTATTGGTGAAAATGGTTCTTGAGTCACTCTGTGTTTATGCTGTGTCCCTGGCACTTGGGGCAGAAACCCACATGGACATGTCACAATGTCAGCCTAGGTAGGGATAACGACTCAGCAGGTAAAACTATGTGTCATGACAGCCCAAATGATCTGAGTTTGATCTCTGAGAACCACCTTAGAAAGCTAAACAATAAAAGCAAAAGCAGATGTGCACATCTGTAATACTAGCGTCGCTACGAGAGGTAAAATGTGCAGACATGGGTCAATCACCCATAAACTTGTGGGCCACTTACCCTACTTACAAAGGGCGCCTGAAATAAGAGACTCTGCCTCAGAAGAAGTGGAAAGCAAAACCTGAACCCCCTAAAAGTTGTCCTCTGACTTCCATATAGCAGAATTTCTTAGGCCACCCAGCTGGCAAATAATAACACAGATTTAATTTTATTGTAGATTAAGCCTTAGCTTACGCTACCCTATCTGACTTAATTCACCTAAACTATACTAGTCCATGTACCACCGTGTGGCCTGTTACCCTCCTCCCCAGTCTCCTTTGTGTCCCACTGGCGAATATTTGCACCTGATTCTTCTTCCAGAGACCTTCCCAGACCAGAAGTCCAGCTTTCCCTTTCCTGTCCAGTTAATGGTCATCAACTCTTTAATAAAACCAGTGAGTGAGGAAGTATGTTTGCAAAATACTGAGGCAGGTGAGGAACCGTAAGAGTAACAATACTAAAATCCAGCCAGTACTCAGCTCTCTGCCTGTACAGAATTAACAATTGAAATAATACAAAGACAATCTTCACACGATGCACCCAACACTTCCACATACACTATGATATAGTCATAGCAGGCTCAAGGGTGCATGTGTGCACACAACACAACAAACACTTATGAAAAACCTTCAAAATTACTCCAGTGAGCACTCCTAAATACTACAATTTATCTTCAGCAGCAGAGGACTCTAACCACCCAGAAGTAGCCTTAGGGGTCAGATGTCAAGTTATAACATCTGTCACCCTCGTTGATCACCAGGGTTAGCAGTACAGCCTTAGACGCTAACCTTGGGGTTTAAAGACCATTTAGCGGGAAGAGGCACGAGGGGAATGTCACCTAATCCAGCCTTGATGTGCCAGCATTCAAAGCTTCCTGCTGCTCACAGCTCCCAGAACTACCTGCTGTTGAAGGTCGGTCTGAGTCTACTTCCCATTCCCATGCTCCCAGAAATAAGACTTAGACTCAAAATATATTTACAAATACCTTGGCCATAGAACTAGGCTCTTCTCTGACTAGATATAGCTTAAAAATAACCCATTTACTCTAGCCTACATTCTGCCACAGGGCTGGTTACCCGTGCTCAGAAACCATGCCATCATCTTGTTACATCTTTCTGGATAATCTCCCTCCTGGCTCTATCCCAGAATTCTTTCTCTTCCCGGATGGACCACCTCTTATTTCCTGGCTAAGCCATAGGCCATAGGCTTTGTAATTGACCGATGATTCATCCATACAATACACAGGATATTCCCTCTACCGCCTGCCAATGGGACAAGTCCACATCCAGCTAGTCCTCTTCCCCTTCCACTGCCTCCCATCCTTAGGTCTCATCCTCTAGAGAAACCTTGAAGCTTGCTCACACACAAGGCCTTCCCTGTGGACCCCAGGCCACCATCCTACCTCCCAGCTGCGTTTTTCTCTACCTTCTTTCCCACCCTGCACCAAGACAGGGGAGCCCTTTGTGGGGACCATCAAGCCCTAAATCAGTATTTATATTTCTTGGAGTAAACTTAATGCTGAGAAAAAGTTCTGGAATGACTGCCCCAGGGACTAAGGCCCATCTGGAAACATGAATAATGTGAAATTTATCCCTCCGTGGATTCCCCCACAAGACCAATTACAATATCATCCTTTTCGAGAATTTCTGCCAATTTTTTATGGGGTCACCAGAAAGTTATATGTAAAGTGAAGACTGCGCAGATTTATATAGGGGGTAGTTAACTGGTGGGCCTCGGAATGCAAAAGTAAACTACAGGAAACAGTGATAGTCCACAGATGGAGATGCGTGTAAATTTGGCTCTTTGCTTCAGGAAGTGGAATGGATTTATTCATTTATCAAGAATGACTACTGTGTGTTAGACACTCTTCTAGGCTCTGGGGAGAAAATGTTGGAAGACACTAACACTACCCCCACAGAGCTGGCATTTTAGTGGTATGGGAACACAGGCTATAAAGGGTCCAGTTTGAAATGAATGTTGCCAAAAGGCAGCAAGTGGGTTTTAGCCCTACTTGAAGCTATGCAAAGAAACAGAGTTTCTTGTGTCGGTAGGTCGGTATCCTGAACAGGTGTGCTAGCCTACTTCTTGAGAATGTTGGATGAAATTACACTCATCGTTTGAAAACTCATAGAATAAGAAGGGAAGCAGCGTGTATGTGTTCCCTCAGACTTCTCAAGATGCAAAAAGAAAAAAGTTCAAGTGAGTGGTATTTGGCAGAAGGCCTTTGGCTGAAACACTCACCTGACAATGTGTGTGGTGATCTGAGCCAGCCGGGGTCTAAGGCAACTGGAGCACTTTGATTAGGTGATGAGCACACATTAGCATAAGATTGCAGAGTGGTTGTAATTCATCACATCATGGCCAGAAATTATCTGACTCTTAGGGAAAGTGTCAAAGAGAAGTCATCTTCTTTAGTGTCAGTAGTGCTTAAACCCAAGGACTTGGTGAACGTATCTGTTACAGAATGATCCCAGCCTCTCCCCTACTAGAAATTCAGAATGAGAGGATCTGGGAAATAGTCCAGGTATTTCTATTTTGCCAGTGTACTTGTCGATTCTGCGGCAGGTGGCGCTGCACTTGGAGAAGAGCCACAGTGTGTTTAAACAAGTTGGTCAGAGGGTGAAGCGTACAACCCTCCACCAATTGTAAGAGTTTCTTGGCCAGGATCTCTTCTTTGGAAGAGAAGAAGAAAGAGAAGCTGACTGGAGAAATTCTTGTGACTGATTATAGCGTCTCCCTTCTCTCAGGCATTCAAGCAAACAGTTCAGCAACTGCAGTGGACAAGGTTCAGTTTCCCTCCAGAGGGAGAGTGTCAGAACCATAACTCCCCAACCTCCCCTCCCCCAAACACAGAGCTGACCTGAGGTTCCTTGTCCCTGGACTGTGCCAGGAGCTGGCTCAAACATCCTCTCATTTATTCCTTTCAAGTTTTCCTTCCTCAGTCTCCATAAGTATATATTAGTTTTTTTCATTGCTGTGACCAAATACCTGACAAGAAGCAATGTAAGTCAAAAAGTTTTTATTCTCTCTCCACCATTAAACTGTTATTTTTCTCATTTTTTTCATCACCACAAAAAGCATCTGGCCCTTACACATTATAAGTTCTTATTGAATGAGTGGATTCTGTGATAACAGAGTTAGTATCTCTACAAGTAAGGGAACTGACTCCTGGTAAGGTTAAATATCTTTTGTAGTCATTGATACAAGTAGCATGTGGCAGGGTCGTGGTTGGAATTTAGAACTGTGTGACTTTGAGTCGGTGCTATCACAGCACCGCACCTGTGTTTTTGAAGTGGGTGCAAAGGCACGGGCGGAGTGTGAGAAATGCAGCTCCTTCTGTTGTCAAGTTCTTTACCCAGCTAACTGTCAGGAAGACAAAATCATGCCTCGAGTATCTGTTCCCCTGTGAAGCCTGTTTGGAATACCCACATGCCTGGGGCTAAGGCCTTTGTCTCAGTTGTCTTAGTACTTCCGGTCTTACGTGTCAGTACTTCCGGTACAGCCAGGCTTGCCAAATGTCTGATTACTCTTGTTTTCTCTGATAGGTCGCATGGTCTGAATGAGCAAGCATGACTTCCGTTTTGCTCTCTGTTGTACCATAGACTGTATCTTACAATCCGACTTACATTAGGTACCCAGTGAGGGTTAGTTAATTTAATGAATGAAGGTAATAGAGATTCAGACAGAAGGACTAATTAAGAAACACTCTGGGACATGATTACACAACCCTATAATTCCAGCACTCGGCAAGATGCAGCTGGATGGTTGCCATGAATTTGAGGCCATCTTGGGAGACAGAGTAAGATCCTGCTCAGGGCAGGATCAGTGAAGTGGGGTAAACAGGGCTTGGTGTCCCTGGCACATGAATTAGCAGGGTGAGTGTCTGGAAAGGTGGGCATATAAAGATTCTGGAAGACAACAATGCTCTACAGTAAAAAAAAAAATCGTCTTTGGGAAGTGATTTGGGAACCAAAGAGTTTATGCTGAGCAGAATCACATAAAATCTTCCCTAGAGAAGATTTCTCCGATATGGCTAATGGGTTAGAAGAAGGGCAGAGGCAAAAATCCGCTGTTAAACCAAAAAGGTGTAAAATATCCCAACTTGAATAACGGCAGTGGAATTAGAATCAACAGACACACGAAATATCTTTAGGAGCAATTCTAGGCTTTAGTGAATTACAGGATCTCAAAAGCAAACGAGACCAGAGAATTGAGACAGCTCCCAGGCTGTGAATCAGGGTGGCTGGAAAAATCACCGGTAGGTAGGGTGGGAGGATGAGGGAGGGGGTGAGAGGAATAAGAGAAGGGAGGAGGAGGGAGAGGAATCGGAAATAGGAGATAATTGGATGGAAAGAGAAGGAGTTCGCCCTCAGGCATTTCAAGCTTCAACCATTCACAGTACATTCAAGGGGAGACAACTGAAATGGAAACCCGTAACTAACAATCAAGAGAGCTGCCCCTTATAAATCCTTGCTTAGCTTCTGTGTGTGTGTGTGTGTGTGTGTGTGTGTGTGTGTGTGTGTCTGTGTCTGTGTTAGCTTTTGGGGGAGCTGTTGAGCTGTTTTGAACATTAAAATTTGTTGAGCAATGCTTGGAAAGGTGTCTATCCGAGTAGGTTGTGGTACACCTTTCTACACCTGCTGCCTTTGGAGACTCAGAGCGCTTGATTTGGGCTGGGATGGGTATTAGACCTGTAGACATTTGACAAAATGGTAGAGAGATACACAGTGACAAGCTCAGAAGATTTGTTCAAATACTGAGTGAACATATCATTGGTTGAGCATCAGGTGTCACCCTAGTTATTTTCTGTTGTTGCGATAAACTTCATAACCAAAAGCAACTTAAGGAGAAAAAAGGATTTGTTTCAGTTTACAGGATACAATTCACCATCCAGAGAAGCCAGGGCAGGAACTCAAGGTGAAAAACCCAGAGGCAAGAACTGAAGCGGAGACCTTGAAAGCACCCTGCTTACTGCCTTGCTCTCAGTTACATTCAGCTAACCCTTCTTATATAGCCCAAGGCTAACTGCCTAGGCATGGCACCACTCACAGTAGGCTGGGCCCTCCAGCAACAATCAGTAATTGAGAAAATGGCCCATAGACATGCTCAAGGGCAAGCTATTCTTTGAATGAGATTCCCTCTCCTCAGGTCTTTCAAGTTGACAACCTTGAGATTAGCCATAACAAGGGTTATAGACGCATCTACAGTTTTCATTGTCTGAGGTCTCCAAAGAAGCCACTTTGTACAGCCAGCAAACTACTGAAATTGGATTATTGATGCTTTTCCCTTCACTAAAACACATAAGCAAGGATTTCGTTCTAACCATTATAAAAACACAGTGAGACAAAGTGTTATCCTTTTAAAAAATCTGGGCAGTGGGTGGTTCATATTGTGTTACTCTCTATACTCTGTCAAGTGCTGGAAAGACAGTGATTCCAACTTATCCTTAAAAACCTTCCAAACGAGATATGCAAAGCAGAGCAAAGATTCTGAGGCTCAGGCACGTCTGACAAGATGATCAGAGGAAGTAATGGCGTGACCCTGCTTTCAAACTTCCTGTCCTCTCCAAGAATAAAAGTCCATGTGGGGACCAGAGGGCACGGGATAGAGAGGAGTTAGTAAATTCTTTTCTCATGATGTGCACTGTGTGCTGTCTATAATAATCCTTTGGGGGTTATCTCCAGCTCAGGCAGTCATAACCCCCCTTACATCCCACTGGTAGTTAGAAGTCAACACATTATGGCTTCCAGAATTACTTATTATTTACTCAGACGTGGTAACAGAGGAGCCTTGTCTATGTCCACTCCACACTGTGCCTCCAAGCTCAGGCTTAGTTCAACCGACAAGGTCATTATATCCTTTAATATACGGTGCTTTTCTGAGCAATCATATTGTAAGTAGTTACTTTGTTCATTATTGTGACCAATAACTCAGTAAAAGGAATTTGAAAAGAAAGGTGTCTTAGTTATTGTTCTATTGACTGCAATGGGATACTATGACTAAAGCAACTTTAATAACTAAAGCATTTTACTGGAGACTTGCTTACAGTTTCTGGGTGGGAGGAGGGAGAGAGAGGGGAGAGGGGGGGAAGGGAGAGGGAGAAAGAGAGGGAGAGATGGAGAGAGGGAGAGGGAGAGGGAGAGGGAGAGGGAGAGAGAGAGAGAGAGAGAGAGAGAGAGAGAGAGAGAGAGAGAGAAAGCATACCTGGTTCTCTCAAAGCCCAACCCCACCGACATACCTTCTCTAGCAAGGTCACAACTCCTAATCCTTCCCAAACAGTTCCATTAACTGGGGACTGAGAATTCAAACAGATGAGCCTATAAAGCCCATTCCCATTTCAACCATCACAGAAGGGTTTACTTTGGCTCACAGTTTAAGGGTACAGTCTATCATAGTAGGGAAGTGATGGCCACAGGAATGTCGCATGTGTCTGCAGTCAGGATGTAGAGAGAATCAGATGCTGGTGCTCAACTCTCTTTCTCCTTCTATGCAGTCAGACCCACCAGTTAGGATGAGTCTTCCCACTGCAGAAACATCCTCTCAGACATGCCTACAGGTTTGTCACTAGGTGATTCAAGGTCTTGTCCAGTTGACAACTAATATTATCTACCATATACATCAAAGCATGCTGGGACTCTTGGGAAAAATCAGTCCCCCTTAAGACCTAGGGGAGGTTGAAAAGGACTCAGATGATAAACCCTCCAAAATATACCTACCCTCCATTGTCTTCCTCTGGACAAGCGACAGCATCTTCTAAGGGTTCAAAGCAATCTCCGTGGAGCCACTCCTTCGAGAAACTATCTCATACCAAACCCAGCAACCATCTCCTCTTTCCTTCAAATGCCTCTGAGGACAATATCCAATAGACCTCAGCCACACCAGTGCCTCTTAGACACATGCTGATAGCAACCTTCCAGGAAAATCTGGTTTTCACACCAAAATTCCAACTGAAAGAGAAGGCTATACCCAAGGAACATGTGTGATCCTTAAATGTCTAATAGGAGACAATCTGGGGAGGAAGGAAGATGGGTTTACTTCTTTCAATGCAGAACCTAAGAAATGTTCTTTCAAGAAGCAAGTTTGCCTCTGACTCCTGAAAAGTTTCTGTCTAGGTCACAGCTCAGCCCCTCTAGGACAGACCCTCCCCAGAATCCCCACAAAAGGTTCCTTTGAGCTCCCCACAAGCCCCAATGTTGGGAAAAGTGAATCAATTTAATCTTGGGGCTTTGTATTTCTTCTCTGATCCAGGTTTCTCTGGATCGATGTCTCTTCTGTCACAAGTCTATGTTCTTCCTGCCAGCCCTGCTGATCAATCCCTTCTTCCAGCCAACATGCCACTCTGCAAGTCAGCAGCATCCCCCACCCCCATGTACAATTAGGAACAGTTTCAGGGTTGCCAGCCTCTCTCCTTCCTGTGCCTGTCATTTCCTCACGAACACAAGCTGCTCTGCAGCCTCGTCACATTTATGGCACCATTGCCGAGATAGGTCGGATGTATGGTGCTGATCAAATTCTCTGTACCAAGTTGCCAGCACTTTCTGGAGCAAATAAAATTTTTAACACTCAGCTTCCTTTGGAGAACCCTTGAAACCAGACCTCCTAAAGTCTGCTTCATTTACACTGAAGCATCCGAGTCGCGAATTCCACTGGGGGGGGGATGCATGATCAGGGATTTTAAAAGCCCACGTGGACCACATCTCTTATTTTCTGTTCCCTGGGAGCACATTGCCTACTGGGGTCTTAGGCTTTCAGGTCAGTATCATTGAGTTTTCATTTCTGTCAAGGAGCCTTGGAAAGTTACCAACATATGTTTCTTCTTCTGGGGTAGCCCTTGCTTACCACTCTTTCTATGTATTTTTCCTTTATTAATAATGTATAAGACAAATATTTATCTTCTCTCTCCGTGGCCAATTGTGTGTCCATCACAGAATGCAAATGGCCCTGTGTTCCATTATCATGACTGGCACTTAATGCCAGCGTGGAATCAATACACAGGTTTCTATTGCTTGTCAGTGTAAGAGAATCCGTCTCTATGGGATATCGCTGCGTATGTGAGAGGTCAGGGTCTAGGAACAGAACCTGGCTGTGCAGTTGGCAGAAGAGGAAATGATTTTCCTGTGAATAGTATTAGTTTTCCTGGCAAGGGGGAGAATGGCTGTGCCTGCAGATACATACTCTAAATGCCCTGCATCTTGCAGAGTATGGGAAAATCTACAGGATGTGCTCTGTTTCCTAACCCAAAGCATTGGAAAATTTGAGCTCTCAGATTCAAAACTGTGGCATATCTGCACCACTCTGTCCCGGACGAGGCCTCCAGTGTCACACATACAAGTGCCAAGGGCTTCAGGAGTAACCATTCTACTTAGTGTTGTCATCTTCTTCTTGTCCCAATAATACATAGTATTAATAATAATAATAATAATAATAATAATAATAATAATAATATTCTAAGGACAAAAAGGGGATGCTGCTCAATGCATGTTAGGAACTGACAATACAAAAGAGAAAGTGCAGGTGACAGACAGGAGGGCCATGGTTGCCCTCTTGTTTTTTAAAGCCCTGGCCATATCCTGGTAGCTGTTTCTCTTCGACCTTGTTCAGCATGTTAACAAATCATTGCTAGCATCTCCAAACGTCACAGGACTTGTAAATGGCACGATCTGTTCAGTATCTAATGAAACCCAGAGGCTTTCTAAATTAAATCAACACTCCTTTGTTGGGTTTTATCTTGCTCTGTGGGGCATGGAAAGTCACAGTCCTTCCAACATAAGCGTCTGCCAGCACCAGCTAATACGAGGTAAATGTGTAAATGCGTGGGACCAGCCAGAGTGCTGTGCACGGATTGCTCCCTAAGCCTCTCAGCCTCTCCCAGGCCTGGCTCAGTGTCCTAACAAACCTCCCTAGGCTGCATCTCTAAACATATACAACTCTAGTTACTTTGGCAGCAATTGAGAGAGAGAGAGAGAGAGAGAGAGAGAGAGAGAGAGAGAGAGAGAG
>JANHMN010000015.1:48823267-48842108 GCA_030674055.1 Rhabdomys pumilio | reverse complement strand
AGAGAGAGAGAGAGAGAGAGAGAGAGAGAGAGAGAGAGAGAGAGAGAAACTGGGAGGAGAGAGGGACAGGTTAAGAAAGGTGATGGTTTCAGCATCACTCCTAAAATTCAGGTGGCATTAAAGAGAACAACCTTACAATAGTCCTGATAATAACAATGGATGGTCAGAGATGGGAGCCTCTGTGTTTTGTAGCCACTCAGGTTCACTGCTTCATAGAGAACATCTCAATTCTTAGGCATCCCTCCCAGTGGCCTTGATATTTAATTAGGGATGCTAATACAGAACAGGTCCCAGGTCTATTCCCTTCTGAATGGATGGGAGAAAAGGTAGTTTCACACTAGCTCTGTATATATTTTTTAAACCTCTTTAGTGGTACCTTAGGTAGTCATAAAGCCAGTGACTGTTTCATAAGACAGCCATTGTTGACCTAAGATCTCCCAGGGCCCAAGTCCTTTTCTGGTTGCAACCGTGAAACACATTAACTTTCCCAGGCAGAGTAAAATACACCCTAAAGAGTAACAACTATAATTCCTCCACTAAATGCTGCCGTGGCGGCCTCTCAGTCAGTGTGCTCTCCACTAGCATCTAGCATTTGAATTTGGGAGTGCTGCTGTATTTATGTGTCAGAGTACCACTTTTGCTCATAGACCTTCACAGAGCACCAATGCTGACCAGCCGTTCAATGAAGGAGCATAACACAGATAAAGCATAGAGAGACTTTAGCATCCAGAAAGTCAAGGGAGCAGTAGCCTTGCTCGAGTCTCTTGACACCATCTTAGTGAGGCCATATTGAAGGGACTGCTGTCTGTGTGCTATGAGATTTGATCTGGGAGTGTCTCTGTATGGAGTTATTGCCAGTCTTCTGAATGGAGCAAATAGCATCCAAAAAGGCTCCCACATACTGTTGCCACTCACCCTGCATGGTGGCATGAAGGTACCAGTCTGCATCACAGGATAAATTTGTAACAGGCTTGTGCACCGTAATCACCAACTCTTAAAGCTAAAACCATTTGAAATGTGGAGTTAGAAGGCAGTCTGGGGAACCACATTCTTTCAAATTGTATTGTTTGCAGTAAGGAGAACTTGATAGAAATTATTCCAAATTGAGAAATAACTCTTGAATTCTGAATGGCATTACCAAGGCAAGCTTTACCACTTTACATAAATAAATTTCAATCAACTCAGGTCAAAGAAGGATGTAATGAATCTATTTTCTTTAGAAACGATGTAGTTACAAAATTTTCTTCTTCATAAAGATGACCAAAGAACATCAATCCAAAGAAAGTGGATGAGAGAGTCTAACAGCTATATGGCAGGTAACTAATTCATAAAGTAGTCTATTACTTTATGACATTGAATTGTCAGCTTTTTACAATATATAATTTGTTTGGCTTTCTCTACTTAGTATTTCATAACTAATTTTATACATAATTCTGTATTCTTCTAGTAAAAGGCTCCAGCCCCAACCTCCATGGCCTGTATAACTATCCAAAACCTGGATCCACCTCCACTGCCCCAGCTTATGGAAAGTTCTTGGTAGGTTGTTGAAAGCAAAATGCTTTCAGTGTTTGCTAAATTAAACACAATTTTTTTCCTTGTTAAAAATAATACCTATGGATTAGAGAGATGGCTCAGCAGCTAAGAGCACTGACTGCTCTTCCAGAGGTCCTGAGTTCAATTCCCAGAAACACGGTGGCTCACAATCATCTGTAATAGGATCCAATGCCCTCTTCTGCTGTGTTTGAAGAGAGTGACAATGTATTCACATATATGAAATAAATAAATAAATAAATAAATAAATAAATAAATAAATATTTTTAAAAAGCTAGAAAAAAAAGGTACTATAAAATATAATACCCTTTTGGTGCTGGAGAGATTGGAGAGATGGCTCCGTGGTTAAAACACCTCCAAAACAACTATGAGAACCAAGTTCAAATCCCCAGAACCCATCTAAATGACAGATGGGTGTGGCAACCTGCCTAAAATTCCAGCCTAAGAAGGCAGAGACAGGGTATCCCCCAAAGCAAACTGGCTAGAGAAGCTAACCATGTCAGGGAGATGCATGTTTTATTGAAGTGCCCTAACTCAATGAGTAAGTTAGAAACATGATAGAGAATGATTTCCAGCATCAACTTCCACATACACTTGAACACATATGTGTTCACACACATGTAAACATACAACACAAATATACACAAAGCACACACATGTGAAGACTATAAAAATTAAGAAAAACTCATATCCTCTGGTTTTAATCACTCTCTGATGGACCCACAACTTTTGCTTTTGTTCTTTTCAAGACCAGGTGACTGTGGGGATCCCCTAGGGCACCATCTTCCTATCTGTCATCAGAACCAAAGACTGTGTGAGATGTCTAAAACCCCTACAGAGACCCAAACTGGCAGGGTATGGTGTTTAGGGAAGGAACAGAAGGTAGCTACTAGGAACGAGGGAACCTTTCTCTTGTGACGTACACACTGGCAGCAGCCCTCTTGTTGAAGGTTAGAGAGAGGCACGGCAGATCTCCAAGTCATTACGGGTGTGCAGTCTGTACCAAACTGAAGCATCCTTTCCACTAGGGTTATCTACAGAAAAACACAGTAGAAACCACATGGAACTAGACCAGGCAGATGCCAAGAACAGAAAGGCACTTTCCCTCTGAGACACAAAGCCTTTGTGTCAGGCTACAGAACAAAGCATGACCTCTGTGCTCACTCAGAGATCTACCGCTTGTTACTGGTGCAAGGACAACTTTATACCGCATGAATGTCCATGTGAGTTTGGTGAAGCTTTCCTGAGATCTTTGTGGTTTAAAACAGAGGAATAATAACAAGCACAGTAAGTATATTTGACCTCTAACAGGAACATCTGCCTTCTCACACTTCAGCCAAACCAGGCCTGGGACCAGCTAAATTGATGTCATTTTGACTTGTATTCACATGTTATCTTCCTTTGCTTGGAATAGAGGCATAAGAATTGTCAAAAATTAAAATACTGGTTAAATTTTAATCAGCGTTATTGGCTTTGCCCCCATTGCTCCCATGGCTGTCACTACTAAAGGAGAAGAGAAAGAGCAGAACAAAGCTGGTGTGTGTGTGTGTGTGTGTGTGTGTGTGTGTGTGTGTGTGCACATGAGAGGCAAACTGACATGTAATTCATATCTGAAGTCAGAGTGACTTGAAAGAGCTAGTCACGTGTGTGAGAGAGGAGACTTCTATTTTGAATTCCAAAAAAAAGCTTCAGTTTAAGGTGCTAGTAAAAGCTTGAGGGCCCAGAGCACCGAGTTTATAGACACCGATCTCTAAGCGATACAGATCACGATACAAGGTCATTTCTCCTTTACAAAAGAAAGCAATAAAAATCACTTTCCTGACTACGGGTAGAGGAGACTTAGGATCAAAGCTAGGAAGACAGGAGAAAAATAGGACGAGCTATAGAGATGGATGTATATGTGTACACACGCAGGCAAACACAAGCGCACGCATGCATGTACACACACACATAAATACTCTCATGCAGGCATGCACCCACATGACAATAGACATTGTGGCTTCTACATTGCAGATACTTGGTGCATAGACTGTGAATATATATATGTGAATATATATATATATATATATTCACATATATATATATATATATATATATATATATATATAAGAATTGTCAAAAATTAAAATACTGGTTAAATTTTAATCAAGGTTATTGGCTTTGATATATATATATATATATAGATCTATATCTATATCTATATCTATATCTATATCTATATCTATATCTATATCTATATCTATATCTATATCTATATCTATCATCTATATCATCTATATCTATATCTATATATATCCCTAGGGGAACTATGAGCATCCCCTAAGAGCTGAAATTCTGATGACCTAAGTAGAAGGAAGGGAGTGGAGCAGAAAAAAACGTGGGACTTGTTTCCTCTAAAACCCTCTTGTCCTGCTCTGTTGAACACGGGCTACTTTGGGGGTGGGATGGGTGGGTGGCAGTAGGGGAGACGGTAGGAGGGCAGCTTGGTGCCTGGGATGGAACGGGCCTTAAACAACCACGATCCCTTGGGTTTCTACCTATTACTTTTTTTTTCCTGTGTGGGAAAATCAGGAAAAAAGTCCCGTGACCTTTGAGGGGCATAGAAAGCATCAAGAAAAAAAAAAAAAAAGAGTATGTGAGGACAGGACCAGCCACGACAAAGTGGGGCTGAGAGAGCAGAGAGTACTCACCGTATGCGACCTAGAATGAGAAGAAGGTAAGTAGAGGAAAGGGTAGCCAGGGCGCATCCAGTGGTGAGTTAGGGTGTTAGGGTGAAGGAACTGGAGCAAGTTCAAATCCCGAAGGGATCAAGGAATCCCAAGAAGCTTCCAAGGCAGGAAGAATCAGCTATCCTAATGTGTCAGGCTTGAGTCTCTCCCCCTTTTCTTCCTACTGATAACTGAGAAGCTGAGCGTCATGAGGCATCCGTGTTGTAAGTATCATCTAGAAACGCCATCAGCAATGCCTCCCTGACAGTCCCCCTCCCCCCCACAAACCCGACTGAGCCCCGCCCTGCAGGTATTCAAACCAACATGGCTACTGTGTTTCTCTTTGGCCCTTGAATTGTTTATCTCCTGGTATGTGGGTAAGAGGCTCAGACCAGGCTGTTCAAGTGCCCAGGAGGTAGATACCCTTGTTCTGTGTTTTCTCTGCAGTCATTTCAGTGATTCCTCTCCACTCTCTAGGAAAAAGCTGCTGCACTCAGGACGATCTGAAATAAAAACCTCACAAGCCCTGTAGGTAAAACGGGATGGTCTTTCAGCCTATTGTCGGGTGTAGCTGAAGTATTCAATGGGGAAATGACTGAGAGATTACTGTTTGTGTGGTTTGGTTGCCCCTAAGGAATGGCTTATGTGGGAGGCCAGAGAACACTCTGCTCCCTGGGACAGCATCCATAGCTCTGCTCCGAATCCTTCTTTAAAAGAGGATTAAATTACTAGCAATTTATTTCTTGGTTATTGTGGCCCATGCTCACGGAGTCCAAAACAGACAAGTCCAGGAAGACTATCCCTGGTAGCTGCTTCCAAAGCTTTCCACTGTCACATGGTCACTGTCTTTGAGCTTTTTGTGGACAGACTTATTGAGCCTTGCTGGCCTTGACTCACCCACGAGGTGTTCTTCTTTTTTTTTTTTTTTTTTAAGTCTTCTCTTATCTTAATTTTTTTTCCTAATAATAGTTGCACTCAGGCTGAGTTAGAAGGATGATAAATTTAAGGCTAGCCTGCGTTATATATGGTGACACTGTCTTAAAGAGAAAAAGAAGCTTAACATATTTACAGAGCTAGCTTTCTTACCTTGAAATACCTTGAATGTTTTATGGGGGGGGGAAAGAATCTTAAAGCTGAATGTTCACTTATTGTTGCCCAGCTTCAAGACCCTTCAACAGCATTCTTGTTTGTTTGTTTTTGTTTGTTGTTTGTTTGTTTGTTTGTTTGAGACAGGGTTTCTCTGTGTAGCCCTGACTGTCCTGGAACTCTGTAGACCAGGCTGACCTCTAACTCAGAAATCTGCCTGCCTCTGCCTCCCAAGTGCTAGGATTAAAGGCTTGTGCCACCACTGCCCATCTCAACAGCATTCTTAAATGATAGCTTTTTAGTCTCTTCTCTGACCTATCTCAGAAGCTGTAATTCACTCTATGGACACCTGGGTTGAGCCGTTTTCAGATTGCTCTGAAAAAAGTGTTCAGATGGTAGGCTATACTTTGCTTTAGTGGCCTATCTTACACTTGGAAGATTATCAGTAATTAGAAAGCCCTAACATGGTTGTGCTGTCTAGGGTTGGTTTTGAACCTGAGGATCAAAGCCAGGTCCTTGTGCCCAGGACATAACCAGTTTCTACCACCAAGCTGAGATCCCAATGAAACACATTCTTGATTTTCTGTTTTTGACAGAAAACCCACTAGGTTTTCTATGCTGGCCTTTGAACTTCCTCCTGTCTGAGGAGGCTTCGTGGGCCATCCGGATGACCTGATCCTCGGATAGATCTCAACTTCCAGTGTTCCTGGTAGACTGTGGTACCATAAAATTAGCACAAGCTTCAACCGTGTTCTCTGGAATTCAGATCAAGGCAGAAGGCTTTGTTCTAAACACTACAGATCTGGTAAGCAGCCTGGGGTTTTAATTAGTTTTCTTGGCAACCACATGAAACTATGCCCTGTTTCTTAGCAGCAACTACATGGTTGAGGGGATGGATTTTATAACCCCAGAGCCTGCTATGTTCCATTGAGGTTTTGTTTTGTTTCTGGGTTGTTGCTGTTGTTTCCTACACTGGAGATGGCGCCCAGTGCTCAGTGCATGCTGGGAAAGAGCTCTACACTGACTTTGCTTTCTCCAGGCCCCCAACTGATAGATCTTTAGGGATTTTGATTGTACTGCTAAAGATGTTATCATTCCATATTAGCTCTGTGTCACCTGAAAACAAAATAAGCCTACGGTGGGTCTTTAGTCAAACTAAGGGTTTTGTGTTTATTTTTTTTTTAAATCTTATTCTTGTATCACAAAACCACAAAGTCGTATGTATATGAATAAAAACAAGAAGACTGAGAAGTAAACAGAGTTTGGCTGCAATTCTTCAAATAGCTATAAACCAACCAAACACCCCTTGAGCTATTCTAGTGTGGCAGCCCAGGTCCTGAACCTCCTTTGTACTGGGGAGAATTATCAGCCTTAGGATATTTTAGAAAACAGAAATAACAGTGGAAAGCCACAAAATCCAAGAATATTTGGGCAGGAAAAATTGGCCTGGGTTGAGGGGGGAGAAAAAAGAATGCAAAGCTGGGTGGATATGAAAAGAGTTGATGGAAGGAGGGTAAATATAATCAAAACATGCACTAAGTTCTCAAAATAATAATAATTAAGAAAACAGTAAATTGCTTACTAAATAGAGAAAATTGTCGGCTCTCCTAGCACCCACGTAGCTAACATTTAGCAGTGTCTTCTGGGTTCAGGAAGAGATTACATGAGCTTTGAGTCAGGAGGTAGAGATGCAAAGAAGTGGGAACTTTAAGGAATCTGCTTGAGACTGGTGATGGCTGTATGCCATCTGGAGGATATCAGCATCAATGGGTCATCTGGGCAAACTATGATGCTGTTTGGGTGTGGTTCTGGTATGTGACAGCTAAGCCTGGCTGCCTACCCTATTCAGGGGTATATAAACCCTCCTACTATTTAACTTGACATTGCTTCTGTTATTTTCGACATAAACGGAAGTGACAGTTCATTGCTCCACCTCATCCCCAAGGTCCTGGAGTGGCCATATCAGATTCCCTCCAGAAATGTAAACACACAACGCAAATCTACTTCCCAAGTTTCTCAGCGAAATAAACATGTAAGCAAGGATGAAACTTTCTCCGTTTCATTTTCCTTTGAGACAGGGTCTAACTATGTAGCCAAGCTAGCCTCAAATTTGTAATCCTCCCGCCTCTCTCTCACATAGCTGGGATTACCAGAATGTACCGTTCACCCAGCATTTACAGTTTGTCCTTGCTCCCCTTGCTAAGAGCTACATTATTTCAAAAATAATGTAGTCTTCTCTTTGGGAAACTTGCTAACAATCAGCATCATGTTCACTACCCGGTTTCCTAGAATCTGCCTCCCTTATCCTTTTGAAACAAAATAAGGAAGCCGCGATGCATTTCAGTATTGAAAGAATGCTTGCTTAGCATACAAGAAGCTCTGGGTCTGATCCCTGTCACTTCAGGAAACATATGGTGACATTCAGTTTGAATCCTGTTGCTTGAGATGCGGAGGGAAGAACACCATGAGTTCAAGGTCATCCTCAACTAGGCAGTGTAATTTGAGGCCACTGTGTCTCAAAGAAAGAAAAGAAAATTAGAATGACCTTCTTCCTATAGATGCTGGCTTTGGCGTTTTATAATTCCTCAGAGATTATCCCGAAGATCCCCACATGTGAGGATTGGTAATCATATCTGCAAATTCTCTCAATAGCCTGAAATCCTTTCTAAGGATATATTCTCATAAAACACTTTGTGTTGATTTGTAGCTTTGTGTCTGAAGAATGCACCCCCCTCCCCAGCGAAGGAAAAGCAACACTCTGGGCCTGGGTATCTGGGTGAGGTATCTACAATCTGTTCTAAGATGCACAGCTCCTACAAAGGAGAGTCACTCTAGGCTGAATTTGACAGCAGAAGACACAGGCTTCAAGGAAAGAGTCAACCATTGTGTCATCCCTTCTACTGAGGAAACACAACCCATCCCTACTACTTGGCTGTCTCTGGCCACCGCAATTCAGATACCCTCAACCAATGAAGTAATGACAAGGATTTTAATAGGTTTGGTTCACAGTCTCTGGGGACAGTGTCATTCATTTATTCCTTGGCTAAGATGACAATAATCAATGAAAGGTTTTTAACTGGAAGACCTATATTAGTTAGGGTTTCTATTGCTGTGAAGAGACACCATGACCATGGCAACTCTTATAGAGAAAATATTTAACTGGGGCTGGCTTATGGTTCAGAGGTTTCATCCATTATCATCATAGCTGGAAGCATGGCAGCGTGCACACAGACATGGTTCTGGGAAGGTAGCTGAGAATTCTATATCTAGGTCAGCAGGCAGCAGGAAGAGAGAATAACTCTGGGCTTGAACATCTGAAGCCTCAGATCCCACCCCTCTGTGACACACTTCCTCCAACAAGGCCACACCTACAAATAGTGCCATTCCCTGTGGGTCTATGAGGCTGTTTTTATTCAAACCACCACAAGGTACCATAGCCAAAAGAGAAGGGTTGAAAATGTGAGATCCAATTCTGTAGTAGATGCTGCCTCATTCCTGGATACCTTGGCCCCTGGATACCTAGGTGAGTTTGGCTTTGTATTGGTGTGATAAAAATCACCATGGCCAAAATCAACTTGGGGAAGAAATGGTTTGTTTCATCTCACAGGACCCAATTACAGATCATCAGGAAGGGAAGTCAGGTAGAAACTCAAGTCAGGAACCTGGAGGCAGGAACTGAAGCAGAGACTATGGAGGAGTGTTGATAACTGGCTTTCTCTCCATGGCGTTCAAAGCCTGCTTTCTTACAGCTCCTAGGATTGTCAGCTAAGGGGTGATGATAAGCACACGCAATGAGCCGAGTTCTCCCACGCTGCTGAGTCCCTCTTCACAGATGACTCTAGTTTGGGTCACATTGACCTAAACCTAGCCTGTACTCACGGCGTGTGCAGCCTCAAGTGGCAATATCAGGCCATCCCATCATCTGCTCTTCACCCTACCTGTATAGTCACACAGGATAAATCTATTTAGAACTAGAGCTCCTGAGAACTCAGGGACAGATAAGAAGGGGAGAGAGAGAGAGAAAGGGCATCCAGGAAGACTGTCTTCTGAAATTCTTGTGCTTTAGGGAGGCAGCTCCTGAACATTTGCTACCTGGAACGAAACTGTTTGTCTTATTTCTAATCACAATTTAGACCCAAAGGATCTGGCTATGGATTGATGTCTATATGCAAGTGAGGGCAGGCACAAGATACGGTGGGAGCCTATGATTGGTCAGTGGAAAAGGAAGGCAAGTGGAGAGTTTTTAGAGA
The DNA here is from genome assembly GCA_030674055.1 of Rhabdomys pumilio. Lineage (NCBI taxonomy): Eukaryota > Metazoa > Chordata > Mammalia > Rodentia > Muridae > Rhabdomys > Rhabdomys pumilio. The sequence goes on along the minus strand of JANHMN010000015.1, from coordinate 48,832,513 downwards.
TGGGAGAGAGAGGACAGAGAGGAGAAGGAAGGAAGATGGAGGAAGAGAAAGACATCCAGCTTCTGCATGACTTTAAATAGCCACAGATAGCTATGACTATCTTATAAGGGATGGATAATTACAGGACAATTTGTCTTATCTAGGTGGGCAATTTATATCAATGTCAACTGGCTCTGAGTTCATTGTGTGGGCATTTTGTGCGGTGAGAATTTACTGATATAAATCTGGCTAATACATCACAAGCTTCTAGAGTTTTGATTTTACCGGGTTACTGGGATTTGGGACCATTGAACACATGGCTGAGAATGTGAGCAGAATCCTCGGCAAGAGAACTTCGAGATGGGCAGTCACTGCTTGGGGCTAGCCGTGAGGCAGCAGGGTCTCTGGGGCCAGATAGTAGTGTGGGATGGTGCATTTTTTAATATTTCCCGCAATATCTGGCTGCCTTTGGTACCAACAGCTTTCCTCAGATTGTCATCCATATCTGTAAGATGACAAAGGAAAAACAAAATAAAACAAAAACAAAACAACACCGCCAATCTAACCATTTCCCTTCTACTGTTTCAAGCAGAATACACTTTATTTTAAGGGACTATATTTAATTCCCATTGCCAAACACACAAGCTTCCCTGTGGTAGTTTGAATGGGAATGGCCCCCATAGGTTCATGTGTTTGATTTCTTGCTCATTAAAGAGCGGCAGTAATTGACAGGAATCAGGAGGCGTGGCCTTGTTGGAGTAGGTGTGGTCTTGTAGGTATGGAGTAGGTGTGGAGGAAGTGTGTCACAGGGAGTGAGCTTTGTGGCCCCAAGCCAGGTTTAGTGGCTCTCTCTTCCTGATGACTGTGGATTCAAATGTAGAACTCTTGATTTCTCCAACACCATGTCTGCCTGCATGCTGCCATGCTTCCCACCATGATAATAAAGGACTAAACCTCCGAAACTGTAAGCAAGACTCAATTAGATGCTTTTTTAAAATAAGAGTTGCCGTGGTCATGGCGTCCCTTCATAGCAATAAAACACAGAGGACAGAGGACCTCTGAGATGCCAGTGACTCATTCAAACATACTGCAGACAAAAACAAACACAAAACCACAGGAGAATTGTTTTAAAAAAAGAAAAATTATTTTTAGAAGTTCTCATGTATGTCTGATAGCCTACAACTCACTGTGCAGCAAAATAATGACCGTGAATATCGAAAACCCAGCCTCTACCTCCCAAGTGCTGGGATTATAGGAATGCGCCATCATGCTTAGTCTATGTGACAGAACCCAAGGCTTTAATGCGTGTTAGGCAAGCACTCTGCCAAGAGAGCTACATCTTTAGCCCCCAAGTTTATTTTTAATGAGTAATTACAAAAGAAAAAAAGCAAGAGTCTCCAAATACTCTCCCTGAAGTGTTCTTCAAAACCTTCATCACCCACAGGAAGGGGATGGGAGCTGAGTCTGGGCAGTTGAACTGGCACCCAATCTGTGCAATGGCGCTCCACCCTCCACCCTGAGTTACACAGTGTTGTAGCACTGCTGTAAAGCAGTTGAGGCAAATACACACACACACACACACACACACACACACACATAGAGTATATATACATATATATGCATTAAACTATGTATGTATATGTGTGTATATACATGTATATCTTCAATTTTATTTCTTTTTATATGTATGAATGCTTTGTCTGCATGTACTTATGTGCCCCACACATATGCCTGGTGCCCGTGGAGTTATGGATGATTGTGAGCTGGGAAACGAACATAGGTCCTCTTCAAGAGTATTCAGTGCTCTGAGCTGCTTTCTCTAGCACCTCACTCCCCTCAGTGCTTTCTGGCAGGTAACAAAGTGGAAACATCATCCAGAAAATGTTTGGAAGAGAAAGGATGTTTATTTTATGATGACTAGTGGTGGCTGGGAAGCAGAAAGAGACAGGAAGAGAACAAAGGCAGATTCTTCCCTTTGAGGTGAGTCCTCAGTGACTTAATTCTACCAACTCCACCCTCACCTCCTAACAACCCAATCAGTTTGAACTCATCAACAGATAATTAATTCACTGATTCAGTCAGCACCTTGATGGGCCAATCACTTCTCAGGGCTTGGGAGCCAAGCCCTGAGCACACTAGCTTGTTCATTTGTTTGCTTGTTTTTGAAGACATGTTTTCTCTGTGTGTGGTCCTGGCTGTCCTACAACTTTCTCTGTAGACCAGGCTGGCTTTGGACTCACAGAGATCTACCTGGTCTGTCTCACAAGTGCTGGGATTGAAGGCATGCACCACCATGCCTAGGATACATCTTATCTAAATCACTGCACTAGCTAACCCTTCGTAGGTTGCTTATCCCAGAATCCACTGTCTGCCCCTTTCTTTGTCAGGAATGTTAGTAACTGATTAACCCAGGCAGAAGAAAGCAATCAAAAGTGTGTCGCCAGTGAGGATCTTGAGTCCTTGCCTATGACTCAGTTGGCCCCAGGATGGAAGTTACACTCTTCCAACATTTGCACAATTCGAGACCAACGAATGCGAGCTGGCTTTGACTTGCTAACTCTGCAGATCAGCAAAGGATGCTCTAATTCCTAGGACATCCATCTTCCCTGCAAGGAGAAATAAGCAGTTCCAGTAGTCTTCATTTTGCCCTGTCAGAAAAAGACCATTTTCAAAAATCATCCCATGTTCTTGATCCCAAGAAGTCAGCAGCAGCAGTGCTAACAGATCGCCAGCCCCCTAGAATCAACAACAGCGTGTGTTCCCTCCCTCCCGGTGGCCAGATGCCCAGAAGGAGAGATGTAACATAAGAAGCAGAGAAAATTATTAGAGATGGAAAAAAATCACATAAATACAGTGACTGGCCAAGATTCCGACCCAAATAAAAACTGGGGATGCTTTAAGAGTTTGCAGCAGCAAGTGTCTGCTACAGTTGCTGCTTGAACAGAATGTGACTTCTTAACGTACATCATAGAACAGCACTGTAAGCCAGAGTGAAATGTGCCTGTTCTCAGAAATGAATTTATTACACACACACACACACACACACACACACACACACACACACACACAATGTAAGGAAAAATCATTGCCCTATTTAGACATCAAGCATCATGCTGTGTTCAGTGGGTGTTTTATATGATTTTTAAAGACAGCCTTTCAATGTGTTAACCTCTCATGACCTGCAGGCAGGATTTACACACCACTGCACAATCACATCACATTATGGGAAGATTACAGAAACTGCATTTCAACAGGGAATGGGCCGGCAAGGTCCCTGCACTCTTCTCCTGAGGAGGAATTGTAGCATTTTTTTTTCCTTAAAAAGAAGAAATTAATAATAAGAGGGTCACAGTGGCTGCCAAGAACTGCTTGGCTTGTTTCCACTGTCTTCTGCACAGAATCTCTCAAAAATGGGGCATCCCATTCAGGGATCTGGAGAAGAGTCCAGGAAGTAGGAAGTCTTGTTTCCTTCTTCTCTCTACTGAAAGAAAGGTCACTTAAACTTCTGCTGCTTGGCTCACCTTGATGGACTCTTCCTGTCCTGGTTCTCCAGAAAACATGGTCTCACTGCCCAGTCTTCATGCTGCTGGTGTTCTGAGACCATTTCAAACTGTCGCCATTATCCACTTACCTAAGCACACTCTTTTTAAAAAGTGTTTGTGTGTGTGTGTGTGTGTGTGTGTGTGTGTGTGTGTGTGTGTGTTCCTACAGAGGCCAGAAAGAAACATCAAATCCCTTGAAGTTCTGCCTGGAGTTGCAGGCAGTTGTGAGTTGCCCAGTGTGGGCTCTGGGAGCTGAACTTGGGTCCTCTGGAAGAGCAAAATGCACTCGTAACTGCTACACTCCTGTGATTTTTCACTGAGACAAGGGCTCATGTAGCCAAGGCTATTCTCACACTCCATATGTTGCTGAGGTTGATCTTAAGCTTCTGGTTCTCCTGAAGCTTAGAGACCTCAGTGCTGGCATTACAAGCGTGCACCATCACTCCCTGCTTATGTATTGTGGGAGTCTGAATTCAGGGCCTTGTACATGTTAGACGAGCACTCTACCAACTGAGCTATGCCCAAGTCCCTATACACCCTTCTATTTTAAAGTTAGAAGTTAAAATTCCAACTTAGATAAGGACAAGTGAATCATAGGCAGAGTCATAGCGACCTGACCCCTAAATCTTCACCCAGCTGATACCCTGTTCTGAAAGATATCTGTACTCCCCCTGAACACCTATGCTCCTGTGTCATCCCCTTCCCCACATCCTACATTTTTCTGTTTATAACCCCTGTGTTAAAAAGTAAAAATTATGATTTGATAATTAAAAAAAAGAAGAAGTTAGCTAGTTGGTATTTATCTGTCACCCCACACGAATGCAATTTCACGTGTTTTGCTTTATACAAGACATTTAGTTTCAGCCCACAGCATCATTCAACCACAATATTTCTAAAATAAAACCTACCCTAAAAACATTTCTTACACCACCTGTGCAACTGTTTCAAAGAACCCCATTATTGCCACAGCTTTCTGATATGAAATTTAGTGTCAAATTGATTTATATTTTGGTTTGGTTTCATAGACACGGTCTCACTGTATAGCCCAGGGTGGCTTTGAACTCACATTCCTGCCTCAGTCTTGGAAATATTGGAGTTATAGGTATGTGCCAGCATCCTCAATTTATTTGTGTTTAATCTCCTGCTTTTCCTGTATGCACTCAGCCACGAATCCCTACTGGTTCTCACTTGCCTCGTCCTGTTGTTTTTAACAAAATCCAATTGTTCAATTTTATCAATGAAGACTTGGGAGCCGGATCCTGGTATGAAAGCCTGCTAGCTCAGAGAGGCAGACAAAGCACCCAGCTGACCTTCCTCCTCAGCCAACATCCCAAAAGCAAGTTCTCCTTCTCGATGTCATCTCAAAAACCCTTCAAACTCAATGTCCCTCCTTTCTACTTCCTGTGCGTCTCTCTATCCATCTTCCCGACTTCCTCCTACTCTCTATGGTTTTTTTCCTATGTTCACTCCCTGTCAACTGGTTGCTTGCTCTGCCTCTTGACCTATGGTTGACTTTATGTAATACTGTTTACAGTAAACAGAAAGCTCTTGGATTAAAGGTATGTGTTAGGGCTGAGCCACACCACAACTAGAAACAGGTTTTTTTGTTTTTTTTTCCTAGTAAGTAACGCAATCTCATGGTTCACGATGTGATCAAATATCCTGCAACATCTTCCAGTTCTACTTGTGCCTGTTCTTCCTTGCATAGTGCTCTATAGCTCCCACCCTGTCTGAAGTTCCTACGTCCTCAGCATCACTGCGTGCTCTCTATCACTCTTCCCCAGGCTGGCTGTTCTCCTGTGTTTTCTAGGTGTCTATTAGGAAACCTGCCAGGTATCAAGATGAAACTTCTGCTTGGCAGCAGGCATGGCAGGCATGGCAAGCATGGCAGGTGTCCATAAGCTCCATGGTACCCACAGTTTTATGGGCCTTGGAGTAGATTCTACACTTATAGTCTTCACCTTGAAGTTATGGGAACAACACATTGTTTTCTAGTGTGATGTTTTTTTTTTTTTTTTTCCTCTCGAAAGGCCGCATGTATCCCAGGCTGCCTTTGAACTTCCTATGTGGTCAAGGATGACCCAAACTTCTGATTCACCTATTTCTTCCCTCCTAATGCTGGAATTTCAGGTGTGTACCACCATGCCCAGTTTATGCTGCACTGGGGACTGGACCCAGGGCTTGCTGAATGCTAGGTAAGTAAATACTCTGCCTCCCTTCCTCACTCTCTCCTTTCCTTACCTTTTCTTTCTTTCCTTCCTCCCTCCCTCCCTTCCTCTTTCCCTCCCTTCCTTCTTCCTTTCCCCCCTCCCTCCTTCTCTTCCTTCTTTCCTTTCTTCTCTCTATTACTTTCTTCCTGTTATTTTTTTCCTTGCTGGAAACTGAACATAACCCCAGAACTGGACTCATCCTGCCAGTGAGACACCACTTAGACTCTTAACGTTTCTTACAGTTTTTAATTTGTATTACCTCCCGACACATTGTCATCTGGAGGGCAAGGATAGTGTCCTTGTTTTTGCTTATCTCTTCTCGTGAGTCTATTGATTTTTCTCCAATCCATATCTATTTTTACTTTTCCATCTTAATGCTTATATTCTGGTAAGTCACCTCCAACCATTTGTGAAATAAAAAAGTATTTCTGGGAAAGCAGGATGGCTCAGCCCTGATGACTCAGTTTGGGACTCACATAGTGGAAGAGACTCACATCCTGCTAGTTGTCCTCTCTCTCTCTCTCTCTCTCTCTCTCTCTCTCTCTCTCTCTCTCCCTCTCTCTCTCTCTCCTCCTTCCTCTCTCTCTCTCTCTCTCTCTCTCTCACACACACACACACACACACACACTACTATACTCAGATGAATGCATGTACACACATACTATAAGTAAATGTCACTAAAATATTTCAAGCATTTCTCCTGTGTCTTCATAGCAGTCCTTACCTTTGTTAAACAAACAGTGACATCAGAAAACTCAGTCAATATATTTGAAACATAGTAATGCACATGTGAATTTATCTCAGGCAAATAAAAAAAAAACCTTTAAGTTCTATAAGAATCTGGATGTAGCTGGGCCTGGTGGCACACCCCTTTAATCTCAGCACTCAGGAGGCAGAAGCAGACAGATCTCTATGAGTTTGAGGTTGGCTTGGAACTGGGCCCAGACTGATAACACTCATTTATAATCTCAGTATCGGCTGTGGGAAAGAGCTGAGAGTTCAAGGCAAGTCTGGAACACATAGTAAGACATTGTCTCAAAAAATTAAAACAACAAAGACAACCACTCAACCACCACCTTCCTTCTACACAGAGAACGTAAGGGAAGTGTCCCATTTCTAAACAGGGACATTCATTTATGGGTGAGTCCACTGCACATCAAGTTCTGTTACCCCAAATAGCTACCCATGAGAGTGAAGCACCTGGGCAGAGGGGTGAGGCACAGAAGACAGACAAAGATGGTGACATAAGAAATGGAGAAAGTAATGTACACGTAGTATTTTAAGAAGAAAAGAAACTGCATTGTTTGGAATATGGGTGTGGTGGTTTGAATATGCTTGACCCAGGGAGTGGCACTATTAGGAGGTGTGGCCTTGTTGGAGGAAGTGTATCACTTTGGGGGTGGGCTTTAAGACTCTTCGCTTAGCTGCCTAGAATACAGTTCTCTCCTGACTACTGTTAGATCAAGATACAGAACTCTCCGCTCCTTCTCTAGTACCATGTCTGCCTGAATTCTGCCATGCCTCCTGCCATGATGATAATGGACTAAACTTCTGACACTATAAAACCAGACCCAAGTAAATGTTGTCTCAATATAAGAGTTGCCTTGGTCATGAAAACCCTAAGACAATGGGAAAGGTCACGACCAAAGGCTATTGGTCTGATTCTAAAGTTGTACATCTGCTCCCTTTAGTTCTAAGTCACTGGATGAAGTCAGCTGGCAGGAAGAGACCGAGACAACCTCCCTCCTCCCAGCATTCTCCATTCTCAAGTCTTCATTGACTCGGGCTTTATTATAGGCCCTGGATGATACTATGCCAATCCCACAATGTGTCTTGGGCAAAGAAATCACAGGAAAGAATCATTTCAGCTTAAAGGGTAGAAACTCAATCTCGACTTTGATTTCTGTAAACCATTACCACATCACAGGAATCCACAATTGCTACTCCAGGAGAGTGAGCCAGTGGTGTGGCTATCTATGGAGGCTGCCCTCTTGCTGTGGTGGCTGAGCAGGAAAAGGGGAGGCAGCCAGCTGGACAAACCTCTGCAGACACAGCAGAGCTCTCTCCCTGCAGTCAGGAATGAAAGACTCTGCCCTTCTTTTCTCAGGCTCATGTCCTTGCACGTTGCTATTTTTCATGGGCTTGGCTGTTTGAACGCCCTGGGGGCCAATTTAATAAATGAGGCACTTTCAAGCACTAGGTTCCTAAATTCCTTTCTTTATCCGTCTCTCTTTACTGTGCAGAGGAGGGTTTCAATAGCTGAGGTGGTCTTTTGTGATGCGGAGCCTCGAAAGCCTGTGTGTTTTTTTTTGCATAAAAAGACCCATAGGCCTTGGTGGCACTATTATTGCATATCTAAACCAGAAAAGGGGTTTTACTCACAGAGTCCCTGCCACCACACCAATTCCAAATGAGAAATTAGAGTTACTTTATTTGTGTGTGTGTGTGTGTGTGTGTGTGTGTGTGTGTGTGTGTGTGCGCGAGAGAGCGTGCGCTGAAGACTGAATGGAGGGCCCGGTGCATGCTAAGTCTGTGCTGTACCACAGAGCTTAGAGAGAGCCAGAGTCAATCTTTACCTAGAGATTTTTTTTTTTTAAACAAAACCTTGGTAGGAAAGGGAAAATAAAGAGGAATTACAAATTAAGCCATGGGGGATGGTTGAATTAGCTTGTATTAAAGAGTGAGCTGGCAGCACGATCAGCCTTTACAGCCATAAGGGAGTTTGTTGAATGTGCATTTGTGAGATAATTTATAAGGAAATTGGTGTTACTCAAAAGGACATTTTTTGCTTTATGTGTTGTAGCACCCTTGAGTGAGAGGGGGGGGGGAGAAAGGGGGTAATTCCATTACGCTTTCAATTTCCACTGGCAAAAGGAATGAACGAGATAGGATCGGAAGATAAGGTGCTGGCAGCTAGCCTTCACTCCCCTGACCTTGCTCCAGGGGTTGGGAATAAGAATCCAAGTCTTTGTGCCAGAGATGTCACACCGTGTTTAATTAGGGGGCTGAAGTGCCATTGTTCCCCCTCTGTGTGCCCCGTCTCAATTTGCTGAGAAGATGTCCATTCTGTTCACGGTGGGCTGATCATGTGACTATCAGCCCAGCAGCCCAGAGAAGCCCATGCTCGTTCTGGGGCTCTAGTGGACCAAAGATCATAGTGAATGTGAAACTCAGGACATACGGGAAGAGATCTGACCTGACATTTGCAGAACTGTCCATCTGTGTCTGTCTGGCTGTCCACAGTTCACTTAGACAGAGTGCAGGGCTTTAGGAATAGATGTCACCATTTCTTCCCCACCGCGTTTTTAAAATTACAATTTATGTATGAATGCATAGGTCAGGGAATGTGTCACTGCACATGTGTGGAGGTCAGAGGACATTACAGGACTGTGTTCTCTCCTTCTGCCACAACGGGGCCTAGGATGACTCAGGTTACCAGGCTTGGTGGCTGGGCAGATACCTGGCTGTGCTATAGTGCCACCCCCAACCCTGATCTAGTTCTTTTTTTTTTTTTT
>JANHMN010000015.1:48782250-48823257 GCA_030674055.1 Rhabdomys pumilio | reverse complement strand
AAAAAAAAAACAAAACAGATTTTACATTTTAACAAAACATACAGAAGGGTCACAAGTTTATTATGAAACAGTAGCCGAATGTCATTGCTTGTAAAAGGAGAAGAGTAAGACACTGGGATAGGCCGGGAAGAGGACATTCCGACACACAGACCCAAAGCTAGTGTCTAAGTGAAATGCAGTCATCTCTCTCTGTGGCTGAAACAGGAGAAATGGTCTTTAGTAACACCAGGCAGATTATTTTTCTCCCTCTCTGCACTGGGTGAATATGTGTTAGACAGAGGGAATGCCTGATTAAATCAGACTCCTCGATGCTGCTTGGTCTTGTGGATGGGAAAATGACCGGGCTCTCTGAATGCAGAGCTGCGATATACCAGGAAGCTCGGCGGATTGCTTTTTAAACAGCCTCAACTGCAAAAACCTGGTCCAGTGGAAGTTCAAAAGGTGATCCACCCTGCACTGTGCTGTGGAAAGTTTGCTATCTTGTAAGACCTGACATCTCTATAGAGAAGAACTAGAACCTTTCATATACTAAGACCTGAGCTGGAGACCTGCCTATTATACTGGAGTCTGGGCCAGCAGAGGCAGTATATACCCTTTACCAGCAAAAACACAAAACAAACAAACTTTTCTGTTGTTGCTATGGATGTCCTAGCAACAACATGGGCAAGGTGGCTCCTGCCTGTAATCCCAGCACTGGGGAGGCTGAGGAGAAGAGGATCATGGGCTCAAGGCCTGTTTGAACAATATAGTGACCTAGGTCAACCTGGGCTGCACAGCTAGACACTACCTTGAAAACTGAAACACAAAATATATATAATAAAGAAAAACATTTGCTCATACCCTACCCCTCATCCTAATTTTCAACTCTCCTGCCAAAGACGTCCCTTCCACGTCCCAAAGTGCCAAGGTTCGTGGTCTCCACCTGTGCCCTACTGTAATATATCACTGGGGATCAAACCTGGGGTTTCATGCATGGTAAGTAGGCAGTCTAGCAACTGAGTGATAACCACAACCCTAATGTTTCTTCACATGCACGCACACGCATGCGTGCGTGCAAACTAAATCTCATCACCCAAGTACTTGAAAAGGAAAGGCAGGAGGAGCAGAAGTTCAAGGATATCTCCAACTACAATAGTGAGTTTAAGGCCAGCCTGGGCTACATGAGATACTGTCTCAAAAAGGAGTAGGAAGAGGAGGAAAAAAAAATTAAACATGGTTTCTAGACTTTCAGAATTCAACCTATTTGTAAGCTGCTGTGGGCAGTCAGTATTTGGCCTTTAATGATGGGGCTGTCTCGTGACAGTTTGCATCTAAACACACCACACAATTACTCGTTGGCAATTAGTAATCACCCATTGTGTACTTTCCTCTGCTGCTGCACCGGAGATAGAGGACTAAGATCTTCAGCTTCCTCTTCCCACAAAACAAGTCAACAACAACAACAACAACAACAACAACAAGCAGTTATTATTAATAGGCTTATGCCTGAATCAACAGCCGTGACACTTCTGCTCATGATGGAAGAGACAGAACATTCTCACTGTTGAGTGTGAAACGTTAGAGACATATGCTCATAAATAACTTCATTCTGCATAAAAGATTTAAAAGTCTCAATTTATGAAAAAAAAAGCACTGGAAGTAATTTACATTTCCTATCCCAGGGGTGACATTTACTTCCTATACATCCATAACACGAAAAGCCCGTCTTTTTTTATTTTGTCCTACCAAGCTACATACGATCGCCATGATAACAACATCTCCTGAAATGCTTCAGATTTTAAATAGAATCCTTGTTACAATTAACTGGAGGTACCAAGGGCCTCATGTGCTATTGAGAGTTTCCTATGCAAAACCAACATTAAATCCACGGCATGTCTGCCAACCTACCAGAGATTTTGAGATCTACTCTTTTCTCTGGATGACAGAAAAGCCTGTTTATAATTAGTTTTTCATTAAATGGAGCTGGCACGCAGTAGACAGTGTTTAATAAATCTCTCTTGCTTAATATGCAGTCTTTCTTATAAAAATCCTAGAATAAAAATGACTGAGCATGAATTAATTTTATATGCTCTCCTGTGGCCTATTCCATTGATTTGCCCCTGAGTCAACCCCCAGCAAAGAACTGGCCATTTACTACATTATAAAATTTTCAGTTCACAAGGGCTAAAACTCAGTCAGCCTTATATCTTTTACACTAATTAATTTTTCTAAAGTCAGTCTTCCCTTTCCCCCTTAAGACATGGAGTTAAGACTGCTTCCACGCACGGGAGTCATCTGGAACGGAAATACACTGTGGTTATATGTGTTGGTGGGAAAGAAAAAGAAGTTGCTCCCCTGGAGATTAGAGGGCAGGATGGGTTACGAAATTTGGCTTTAGTGAAACCTCTGTGGCTAACTGAGTCTTATGGAAACCACATTTAATAAATGTTAACTAAAATCCATCTTTTCCCCAGATGAACCGAGGCCATGTCTCCTACACTAAGCAGCTGTATTATCAAGGAAGCTGTAAGCTCTCAGGGAGCATTTAAAAAGAGAAAAACAAATCCAATAACTTTAACCTCTGAGTAGAAGGCACCGGCGTCCATTTAAACAGAAGAACATGATTTATTCTGTGAACGTCTCGAGAAGTCTAAGTGAAGTCAGATACTAATAGCAGTTATTTATGCCCCACCTTGATTTAAAACTCAGCTTTTAATTAATTATGAAATGTATCAAGCCAAAATTAATACTGAGGAAAAGGAAGACAATAAAATTAGACGGATTCAATATATTGAGTCGTATCGGTATACTGTGTTGTGTGGCTCTGGCTACAAACTCAGCTTTAAGAAACCTAGCAGAGGAAAATATCTTTATAACACACATAAAATCTACAGCCTAGAAACAAACCAGCTGCTTAGAAGCATCTGTGACTGGTACTAGCTGTCTTCTCTGGCTCGCTCATCTATTTTTCTTAGATAGCCCAGGCCTGCTGCCCAGGGATGGTATGTTCCACAATAGGCTGGGCCTCCTGTACCAATCAATAATCAAGAAGATGCCCTACAGACATGTCTCTTCCTATGTATGTCTAGGTTCGTGTCAAGTAGATAAAAGCCAACTGGCACAGATGATGAGGCTGAAAGATGTTGAGTAACTTTCCCAGGGTCACATGACAAATAAAATGGCTGAATGAACCAAGCTTAAACCTAGTCTTTCCATCACAAACCTAAAACCCTCCAATGGACCACACTGTCTCTCTGAGAGAACCAACAGATACTCTAGGTGCAGAATCAGGGAGGGCGGTGCTGGAATCCAGACACCGGGCAGTCTGACTGAATGATTTCTACTGAGTGCTGGAATACTCCGAAATAGCAACAGTCTGAAAGTGTAACCAAGATATTAGCCCGAATGAGAGATTTCTCATATTTTCTAGTTCCTTGCTGCTCAGTGGGTTGTGATTTCAGGAAGCAAAGGGGCTGTTTTTCTGTTATCTCAAGGGTATATTTGCTTGTTTTTCTCCACAGTTATTCTTGTTTTACATCCATCTCCCTTGACTGTTATGATTCTCCAGGTCACCCCTTCCCCCCCATTCAGATGTCTTTATGCAACTGATGTTTAGAGTCTATCTGTGGGATGCCAAGTTTTTAGAAGAAAAATCAACACACTCTAAAAGACTCTCCCAGGACAGCAGGGACCTTGAAAGAGTCACTATGAGCTACAAAGTAGTAAAACTAGAGATGAATCTTAAAAACAGACATTTGGTATCAATTTATTCTGTGAATAAAATAAAACCATTTAGCCTGGAAAGGCCCGTGTCTTCAGAATTTCTATAAATCTATCTCTAAACAATTAAATAAATAAGCAGGATCTGGAAACCCCAAAGAAATAGAGGTTAAGCCTTCGGGAAATCAAACTGAACTTCAACAATATTACATGTAGCTTTCAGAGTTCTCTTAGCTTCGGGCCCCTGATTGCCACCATTAACAATTTTGCAGGCTGCTGGCAAGAAACAGTCTTTTCTGTGAGATCAGCAGGGATCGTGGACGAAAGGCAATCCCACCTAGCAGCGTCACATACACCGCAGGTGTTGGCTGGAATCTGGCAGACCATTAAGACTAAAGACCTCAAAAAGAAATAAAGACACAGAAATAATACTTACTCCAAGGGCAGCTTGGTAGGGGACATCTGACGGGAACGTGAACGAAGGGCCAGTTGTCACTGGGCTGCTAGGGGGTGGGGTCACAATTAACCCAGTGGTGCTTATATGAACCTGTCAAGGAAAACAGTTTATTAAGAAGACAGCTGTGCTTTTAATAAATCTACCTGTCTGTCTCTTCCAACCGCGCGCACATGCATGTGCCTGTGTGTGTGCGTGCAGGTAAGTCATGGTGCCATGTGGAAGTCAGAGGACAATCTCTGATGCTGGTCCTTGCCATCTACTTAAGCCAGGGCCTCTTTTTCACCCACAGTTACTTATGCCAGACAAGTTGACCTGTGGGTTTCTGGGACTTTCCAGTCTGCCTCCTCCCTTTCTGTAGGAGCATGCTGTAACTATCTTGTGTCTTGGCTTTATCTATATTCTGTGAATCAGAACTCAGGTCAATAAGCTTACAAACTGTACTGAGCCCATCCCTGCGACTCAAGTTCACCATATTTAACACAAAAGATTATCCTGGACCAAGTCATATAAACAAGAGATCTATATATGAAGTTATCCAGGGAAGGCAGAATCCTTTTCTTTATAGTCTGTCCCCAACTATCTAAAGACTCATTGTGTACCAGATATGCCAGTCAGTATATTGTGTTATATACAGAGTGCCGTTGGCTAGCACATAACATGATACTTCCTCATTTTATATTCTACCATGAATCAAACTGTTCAGACAGTCAGCCTGGGGCTAAACTAGCTTCACGTTCTCACGAAGACCCTGCAAAGGCAAGCTGGGGCTCCACATTCATCTCTCTACTGATAGGTCAAATCTATTTAAAATTATGGAGGCACTTCTGTATTTTCAAGCTCATTCTTTCTTACTTCGAGCTTTCAGTGAGGATCAGCCATCAAAGATGAAGCAGCCTGGCTGTGCCTATGGCAGAAAATTCATTATAGAACCTTTAAGAAATAATGTCAATCCAAATTGTGTTCAAAGGTGTCATCCACGAGACTACCCGGGATTAATTTACGAGAAGGAAATTGAATTATTTAGGTCATTTCACTGCGTCCAATTACTTGATCAATTTCCCTCAGGTTGCAGGGCAGATACAGCTGTGGAATATGAGAGTGTTGCTTGATGCTGCAGACACCGGCAGAGTAGATATCCCAACAGACGGGATGTCTTTTCCTCAGCACAGAGAACGTGCCATTGTTTCCCCACAGAACCAGACATTAGTTAGTCTCCTCTATAAGAAGGGTTTAGGAAAGCAGGGAGAGTTGGGGAGAGAAAACAGGAGCAATCAGATGGGCTTTCTTGCTTCCCTTGAGGACAAGGGCAATATAAAAATATCTCAGATACAAACAACATTATAAACCATGCCTCGGGATGTCATAAGCACAGGTATAATGGATATGACTGAGGGCAGACCAAATGTCTTCATGTGCTTTATGGATGTCAGTCACAGAGACCCTGTGATCATGTGTGTTGGGGATCTACCTGCAGGCCACAGCTCAGAAGTGATTTCCTAGCTTCTACCTTTTCAAGTTCAGTCCTCACTCTACAGCCACCAAATACAAGCAAGCAAGCCCTCTGACCCTTGGCCATCCTGTGACTGTTATATCCAGAGTCTCCATCATCAGAAGAGAGGTTGGAGGTGCCCCATTTCCTAAGTACCACAGGATCAGCACTCAACTGCCTATGCAGCTGTATCCAGGAGTTCTTGTTCAGACGGGAGACCCATGTGAATACTGACTTGCTTAGGTTTGCTTCTTAAAAATGAAATGAAAGAGCATCAAAGCTAAAGGTAAGTGTGAATTAGGAAAATTAAAAAAATCATGATAGTGGCAAAGGCAGCTTCTGAGACAACTTCTCTTGGGGCAGGCCTACTTGAAGCAGCGTCTCCTGGCCATTCCCTATATGGACTCGTCTCTATGACAAGGACCATGTATGTGCCTGTTGAGTGGACAGCATACACTCAAAGCTTCCTTGTGGACCCAGGGCCCCTCCATCGTGCAAGGTGCCCTAGATAAGTGATGTTTTCCGTAAACCTCAGCGGGAGAACCAGGCAGTACTTCACACACCTCCTATCCTCTGCTAGAAATAACTTCTCCCTGAGGCAACACACCACCACTAAAAAACAACCAGTTGGTTACAGAAGGGAGGAGCCGGGAGGGGGAGGAAGAGGGCGCAGTTTCAAGGAAACAGAAAGCATCTTGCTTCCTAAAGCACTCAGATTCAAACAAGAGTAGGCACACTTTCACAGCCTTTGTCCCCAGCTGTGGTGTGTTACTGTGGGACAAACTGACACCTGAGCTCTCCATAGGACACTCGGTTTAGCTTACCTTCCTTTTCCTTTTAACTTTCTCCACTACCAAAGAAAAAGCACAGTCCACTATTTTAAATCCTTTCTCGTGCTGTCAGCGTGCCACACACGAGCCTGCTTCTGTGTCAAGAAAACCCTATCGCGCAAATGTTGCTACAGCTTCATCACACACAAAACAAACGCATTCAGAATGATTTGCTTTGTGCTAGGGGTTCTTAACCAACCCCTTCTCCAGATGCTTACTCAAACATCCACGGAGTCTCCCCGGGTTCTCTGGGACTCTGAACTCTGATCCACAATCTAGCTTCATTCTCTGATCTGAAACCCATGTCTATTTTCATGAGATCACTGGTTATGTGAAAGGTAAGGGCCTTTCCCTCCCCACCTAGTTTTCAAGTAACTCATCCATTGAAGGAGCCTTTGAGTGTTTGCTTGTGTATGCCACACTCAATGCTATCAGTGACCAAAATGAAGACCCCCCTATACTAATGTCATGTATTGTGTATGTTCTATTTTTCTTCACTAAAATCAAGAGTTCTATAACCTTATCACTTGCAATAAATAAATAAGTAAATAAAGCTCCCCCCCCCAAGCCCATGCTCTCATTCAGAGCAAATACATTTAATTCCTGACTTGCTATGTCAATCCAGAGATGTTGAATGGCATAAATAACAAAAACAACTTTTAAATAAAACTAGCCAGGAATGGCCAACTTTTAGTCTGCAATGTCATAGAGAAACGTATTAAACTATATAAACTTCTTCAGAACCAGGATTATATATTTTTTTAAACTTTTTTTTCTTTAATGGGAATTTCATTTTTATATTTTAAGGAAAAACAACCCAAAGCTGTATTGTGGAAAAAATCCGCAGGAAATAAAATGATACCTAAGCCTACACAGAAATTCTTCCTGCTGTGTCAGGCTGCTTGGGACAGTGCTCTCTGACCTTCAGGCTGAGCAAAGTTCAGCTGTTCTCTAAGTGGATGACACAGTCTTTTCCCTCTGGGAAAGTGCCACAATTAGATCCACTCTGCAGATCAGAATAAGGCCGTCATAAAGAAGGCCTGTATTCTATATATCTCATTACACACCGTGCCAAGGGTCTAATAATACAATATCCAACAATCAATTGCCACACGAATGAGTGAATACTTGCAATCGGCATTTTTAACACACAAATAACACGTGGCCGTGTTTTAAGGTAGTCCAGATGAATTACGGAGCCTTTTAAAATTGCAGGGTCAAATTTCTAAGTTGAATGTTTCTGTCCTTTGTTTTCTTGCTCTGTTATTCGGATGGGAAACCTAAGTACCAAGGTGTGAGAAGTTCCAAATGTCCCGAGCATCAAACTCAGGAGTGTGGTCGTGAACAGAGACAAAGTTTGTAGCACTGGGAAATTTTGTAAACCGAGTGAATGCGAAATTGATAAGCAATGCTTTCCACACCTTGTAGGTTCTAATACTGCTTCTCAGTCCTTACTTTGGAATGAACTCAAGCTCGCCTTTCCTACGTATACTGTTCTGCTTTGAATGTGAAATGTCCCCCATAGGCTCCTGTGTTTGAACGCTTGGTTCCTGGTTGGAAGTGCTGTGTGGAAAAGTTATGGCATCTTTAAGAGACCGGTGCTAGAGGGAATGGATTTCTGGGAAATCAGGCCTTGAGGCTTAGTAGCTGGACCCCCACTTCCTGTTCACTCTAAGCTTCCTGGGCATGGCTGTAACGAGCCCTCTCAGCCTCCTGCTCTTGAAACCTTCCCTGTTGTCATATCTTCCCATCATGATGGACCCCATCTCCCTGGATCTGCAAGCCAAACCCTTTCTCTCTCAAGTTGCTTTTGCGAGGTATTTATCACAGCAGTGGGAATGTAACTAAGGCAAATATAAAGGAGACAGCAAGGAAAGCTACCATCATCAGGGATTTTACCGCTGGTGAGCCCACGCACGCTTCGGCGGCTGACCCTGCCTGTGTACCTGAGACGGGGCGCTGCAGGAGAGCCCGGACAGTTCGCTGATGCGGGCTGCGGCTGTGGGATTGCTGGAGCTGATAAGCACAGGAGGGCTGATCTCCATGGAGTGGCGGTGCTGGGATGCCTGGGAAGACTTGTTGGCCATGGTGAGGGAAGTGAAGGAGTGTCGCTTCCTGGTGTTCTTCTTGGTGTCGGAGTGCTTTGAGGCAGAGCTGCTCTGTGCTGTCGCGGAGGGGCATTCTGCCGTGTCCACTCCTGGCACGGGAGGCTTATCCCACTCTATCAGCTGCTTGGCAGCTGAGTTAAACTGGAAAGGAAAGCCAGCAGAGCACCACAAGGTTAGACCATTCTCAGGGTTCAACGCGATATATTCCCTCCAAGTGTTTTAATCTATAATTCAAAGCCACCACGTTAGTACTTGCATATACATGTTACGTTTCTTCCATGTGAGATGCCCTTCTCACTGTAACTACGTCACAGGTAGATATCAACTGAAGAATAAATAATTCCAAAGGAAGACTGAAAAGGTAAAGGCATGTTTCTAATAATGGGGGAGAGGAGAGGCGTAGGTAATTTTGGCATTTGCTAGTAATCAAAGATTTCAGTTTACTGATGAAATCTGTGGAGCAGCGGCGGAAGAGTATAAGCATTCATCTGCTTGAACCCAATAATGAGTGGCTCAGAGCTGAAGAACTGATGAGTTTGGTACAAGCAGAGAAGGAAAGAAAGAAAACCGCACGATACTGATGTGTGTACCCCCAAACAAGTTAACTCCCCTTGTTTCTCTCTGCATAGTTTGAGGGAATCTCAGTCAGTTGAAATCCTCGTGGTTGTGTTGCTGCTGCTGTTGTTTTTTTTCCTTCCTCAGACATTCTGTCCGTTATCAACACAAGTGCTCAAAATCAGAGCAAGGGAAGAGCTGAAATCCAAGGCCAGCTGGCATGCTAGCTTGGTGTATCTGAAGTCTCCGGGTAAAGTGAGAGTACAAGGGTACAGAATACGTGTGCCGGACTGATCAGATCGGCAGGAACGGGGAGAACATTAGCCTTTTGTTTTCCCTGAGGTAAAATGAAACATTTCCGGAAAGGCCTCGATGATAAAAGGCTGCCTATCTTACTATTGGGATGAGAAACTGCACAGTGCACGAAAATACAGGAAACTTGAAACGAACCCCACACATCTGAGAGGAGTTACTGAGGACAAAGGAGGTCTTCCCAACATTGCACTCAGCCCTGCACAGCTAGCTTGATATGAAGTAACATCATCTAATGTCCGTTTTCTATTTATCTCAATTGTTCAATCCATGTCTTCTCCCCCTGTTGATGAGACTCCCCTACCAGGAGAGAGGATATCCTGCTGGTCAGTATTTAAAGGAGGAAGAGAGCCTGTTTCGCACAGCTACAAAGCAGGGTCAACCATAGCCCAGCAGCCCAGAGCTCCTACAGATGACTGTAAATCGACTGGCAATTTGTTCCTGTGGCTCTCTGGGGACTCAAGGTCAGGTGGACTGTCTGACACAATTAGTAGGGCAACCTTTTTTCAAACGTAAGCACCTCTCCTTTAGCCTTTTTAAAGAGTGTTCACGGGATAAAGTTTCCCTGCATAGGCAGCCATACCTTACCAACAAATAAAGGAATGGCAGGAAGAGGGGATGGTAAAGACTGGAATAGGATGTACTTAAAGATACAGGAACATTATAAAAGGGAGACCCACAATCTGTAAATCCTATTTTGATCTAGATTTCTTCCTCTTCTTCAAGGTAGGGGCAGAAGAGAGTCAAATGCTCCAAAGAAGCAATTCAATGTTGGTTATTCTGATGGGACACACAGTTCTGAGACCTCCAGTGAACTTCCATGAGCCCAGGGAGACAGAGTCCTCTTTTATACACAGCCAAGCAGACTAAGGAGTTACTTCTCTTACCACTCCAACCAAGCTCAGGGCTCATATGAAAGGCAAGGCGAGGCAAGGCAGTGCCGCCAGCAAGGCAGGAGCAATGGAGTCGGAAGATGCTTCTTCTGTGCTATTAATTATTTCCATCCCTATACCACAAATCCTCCAAGTAGGAACCTAAATAGCACTAGAGAGAGAAAACACAGCTCTGCGTGCCTGCTCTGTTGAGTAAGAAATGGGATAAACTAGAGATTTCTTTCTCATGGGAGCCAAAAAATTAATCCAGGAAACAAATGCACCTATTGATATTACATTTAAATGAATTCTGGAGCCAAATCTAAGCTGTTCCTTTTAAAATATACTAATTTACACATTTTGTCTGTATATGTGGGTGGCTATACATGTGTATGGGTACACAGATGTTAGGGTACATTGGTGGAGGTCAGAACAATTTTCAGGGGTTGGCTCTATCCTTCAAACTGTGGGTCCTACGACCAGACACAGGTCATCAAGCTTGGTGGCAAAGACCTGCTGAGACATCTTGCCTGACCACCTGCATTTTGAAATAACGTGAAATATTCCCATAACCTCGTCAAGGTTGTACCTAACCAAATGTTGGTTATAACTGAGTTAACATGATTGGTTTCCATCTGCTGTGCTCCGATATAAATGTCTTGCTGGTTTGTCATGAATTATACTGAGTCCCTCTTACGTCTTTTTCCATATCCTCCCTCCAGGAGATAAATACAACTTGAGAACACTCTATGGAGTGTAAATTGCTTGATGCTGGAAATTTACTAATGGAGAGAAATGGTCAGAAGGGGTTTATAAACTGACTCAAAAACAACGGCGTGCGTTCTATAATTTCCACTTTTGTTCCCCCTTTGAAGGTTATCCACACTACTCAACGAAGCCAACACTCTTTCCTGTTAATTGTGATAAAAGGTAATTCTATACTTGTCCATCAGCTCTCTTCCCTCACATCTTCCAACGGATTTTTGCCTATGAAGCACATGACTACCAGGAGTGATCTACGTTAAGTTTGGTGGGCACAAACCCTCACATACATAAGCAGGAACGTGCAGGTCCAGGAGGGTGTGGCTGGGATAGTAAATGGGGAATGGACTGCAACTCGGGGGCTGGCACAGCTATCGGCCAACTCTAGGGCAGAGATAGCCACGGTGCAGCCTACTGATCGAAACTCCTCATGCCCAGTGAAGAAACACAAAGAGGCCCACAACTTCAATGCTCCTTTAGCTCTCTCACTTTAAAGGGACATAGCTCAATTCCTGCTTCATTTCTAGTCCTCTAAACAGCCTAGTGTATTTCCCCTGCATTTTATTTTGACACGTGACAGTAATGTTTGCTAGCAAGATGTTTTCATGCTTTAAAATTACTTTAGGTTTTTTTTTTTTTTTTTTTTTTTTTCTGGAACAGCAGAGGTTGGTATTAATAGCATGGCTTTTTCCTTTTTTTTTCTCTCCCCCTAAATTCCAGAGAAAATCATCTAGTGAAAAGCCAGAGTGGAGCATGAGGTAAACCTGGCAGAAAGTGAAAACGCCTTCTGCTGTGAGTATTCCTGAACCTTGGTGACAACAGGGAGCCAAGGATCTGACAGCTTTTAATGGAATTTTGATAAAATTTAAGAAATGTCTGCTTGAGCTCAGTGGGCATGGGCTGCCTCTGACATTTATCTCGGTGTGACCTTTAAAGTTAAAAGTGCACTCATGACCAGCAAAACAGACCCAAGCCCTGAAAGACCTACCCGGCTTGTGATAAGGACCTCACGTAAGGCTTAAGTCGCACACACAGTAAAACTCAGCATTCTAGAGCTAGACGGAAGGGAAAGAGATTTCCTTATCTTAAACTTCCCATGACCTTTTACATTTTTTTCTGTTATTTTACTTATTATTTACTATTATTTATTAACTCCCGTGGTGCCAGAGATTGGGTACAGGGTCTTTTGCATGCTGGGCAAGTTCTGTGCTACTGAGCTATCTCTCTAGCCTTCTTACTTATGTTTTCGAGGAAGATCCTCAAGCAAATCAGAGAGGAAATACTGATAAAAATAATTAATTAAGATAAAACACCCATCCTGCCCCTTCCTAAAAAAGGGAAATTGTTTTGGCAGTCACTCTTTCATAAGAACTATTATACAAGAGTAAGTCTCTAGCTTTTGGATATTAAATAATGCCAGCCAACAGAAGGTATGAGAGAAAACTATTGTAATTTATAATCCACCAGAGTAGAGTATTACTGAAGCTTTTTCCTTCCCAAAGGCAGATAAAACCTTTAAAATATATCATAAAAGTAATTAGCCAGCCAGTCCTGGTGGCTCACATCTGTGATCCTGGCATTGGGGTGGGGGCTGGACACTCTGGAAGGAGAAGTGTCACAAATTCAAGGCCAGCCCAGTTTACATAGTAATTTCCATGCTAGCCTGCACTACAGACTGAGAGTCCATCTCAGAAGAACAAGAAGGTAATTAGTTATCTTTAAAAATGAAGCATGTGGCATAAAATATTCTGGGATAAAACATCAAAGATCTATGCCCGTGTCTCTTCCCAATCCACTTATGTTTAACAGTTTGCACCATCACCATCTATAGATCTGAAGTAATACTGCCACATATGCATCTGCTTTATTAATTTCATGACCATGGATGAATGCAGACAAAGCACATTATTACTTAACAGCTTATGAACATCCTCCCATGGCCATAGGAACAAGCATGGCCTTCCACTATAGAGAAAGGATACCATCATTTGCTACATTAGTGACATGCTTGTAACAGGCTATCTATGGGGTAAATTCCTAAAACTCAAACTGTTACATTAATGTGTACATCTAAAAATTTTTGAAAAAATAGGTGCAGTGAACCCCAAAGAAATCTCAACTTCCACCACTTTGTTTCATGAATATTATCCTTAGTGATCGTTGTTTAAGTCTCTAGTGGATGAGAGATATTATTTAACTTGTATTTCTCTTAATGAGATTAAACAGAGCTTCTCTTCTTGTAATGTTTTCTATACTTTATCCATAGTTCTATTAGGTTTTTGATATTCTTTTTTTTTTACAAATTTGCATTACAATACTGTTATATTAATCAAGCACTCTTTACTTAATACATGTGAATGAATACATGCATTTGTGTGCATCTCTAAATTAGAATATTGGTCCATATTAATATGTTATGAGTTTTTATTTTATACTCCAAATATACCTATATTTTCTACGATAGAAATTCAACTAAATGTCATGATCTCGAGCTCTCTTATTACAGTTGGGTGAGGTTATTCAGGCCTGTAATCCCAGCAGCCAGAAGGTGAAGGGGCGGGGGGGTTGGTTATTCAGTGAGTTTCTGGGCAAATAATGCTATTCAGTGTACATAATGAGACTGTCTCAAAAAAAAATTATCTCAAAGTTAATATTTCAGGGAGCTCTACTTTTTCCGAGTATTTGAGTCCTATCCCCCCTCTTTTTCCATCTCTGCTGCTGAGCAGTAGAGCCATATGAGTTACTATGAAGAATGTGGCAGAGACAGGAATAGGTTTATTTCACACGGCTCAGCGGTTGTCACTGCTGAAAGAGCCATCTACCGTTCCCTCTCTGCTGCAAAATACAACCTTTATAAATCCAGGTTGTCAATGCAGCCCTTCACCATTCCAGCATCCGAACATCTACTGTTCCTTCCCCAGACAGAGCCAACACTCTGGAGAAACCAAGACAGAAACTCAAGCCCACCTGCAACTCCTTAGAAGAAATGACAACACAGCCTCGCATCGCTGTCCCCTGTGAACGCTTCTTAAATAACTGCACGAACAGTTCAGATCCCCTGATAGTCTTTGATCTTACTCCCCTGCAGTTTGGGTAACAAGTTTTTTAGGTTTCGCTTGACCAGACATAAAAATCAAACGCAACCTTCATTTACAATACAAGACTCACACACGAGAGACTGATTAACCGTGAGTTCTATAAAATTGGTAAGAGAGCCTCCGCTAGGCTAGAATACCACTTAAGTCTTTACAAATGTTTGTGGTGGATAAAAAAAAAAAGTCTCTTAGAATTAACAAGGGAAGGGAGGTCTGCCTTTGGGCCAGCACTGGACAACTTAAATGTAATATAAATTTTATAGATAATTTAAATTTCCCAAATAGCTACATTTAGAAGAATTAAAAAGAAAAGAAACTATCAGTTATTTTTAATATATTTTATCTTGCCCAATATAAACGAAATATTATCACTTCAACATATAACTAATCCAAACCAAGACACACGTGCAAGACCCTGCTTTCAATTTTAAAAACGGTACCAGGTCTTTGAAACCTAGGTGGGTCAAGTCTTCACATGCCATGTCTGTGGGGCCGGGCCACATTCCAGCTTGCTCAGTAGTGATGTGAGTACATTGGTAGTTCAGCTCTTGTCCCTTGAAAGCTCTTCAGGCGAAAGAGAGGCCATGCCTTAGGGAGCTGTCCCTGAATGGCTCATGAACTACCCCTGACCTCCCAGAGCCCACAGTTCTGAAGCTCCCTGAGCCCTGAGAAATCACAGGGACAAGAAGCAGCAGTGGCCTCAAACCTCACCCCACCTGCCAGGAAAAGGGGGTTCAAAAAATAACTGGAATGCCTCAGGGGGGGAGGCCTGGAGGTCAGTGAGAAGCTTATCATAGTGACAATCGATTTTATTAGGCCCAGCTGTTGGAACAAAAATAAATCAAAACTCTCCTTTTCAGCCTTCTGGTTTTGAAGGAGAGGTATAAAGGAAAGACACATGTTCAAAAACCTAAAACAAATTTAAGTTTAGCAAGGCTAAGGGAGATACTGTCTGAGGAGAACCACAGGAGGAGCCTGGAACTTGAAGTCAAACAGGTTAGCCTAGGGTCAGGTGTCCATGCTCACTGGCTGAGTCATTACTTGTCCTGACTTCGGTCTCCTTAGCTGTATACAGAAAGGTAGCATCACTCCTGTGTGCCTCACACACAAATGAGTACGAACCAGCATGTTCTGCAGCCTGTAAAATCCAGTCCAAATATGTATTATTGTAATGACTCAGAACCCAAGCTTAGCATTCACTTACTCTGTCGCCTCGGGCAGGTCACCTTTTCCCTACATGCTTCCAATTTCTCTTATGTAATATGAAGCTGGATTTTATGAACTATAAAGTTTTATTCCTAAGTAAACCTTTCCTCACCCCAAACACAAACGTCCCCTCAGAATACTCACCAGGCAGACCTCTCAGTCGGGTCTAGAGGCCATGGGCCATGACTGACCAGAGTCAGAACAAATGGAGATTGGAATCATTCTGTGGGTTTGTTTTTCTTTAATTCTTTTTCTTTCTGTGACTATTCCAAGCCAGGCACTGCCTTGGATTGGAAAGAGCGGCACACCCCTCTGACTCATGAGAAGAAAGGGCTTGGGAAACGAAACAGGTTCCTAACAGAGTAGAAGATGCACACTGGCAAGTCTGCAGAGCACAGGCAGGTGAGTCAATAAAGGCCAGACAGACTAACTCTGGGTGACACAGTTGGTGACCCAGAGAGAGCGTTTAAACTTTCTACAGCAACTGCTTAGCACTGACAGCCCGCTCTCTGTTTGGAAAAAGAAAGCTAGAGATAAGCCTTAAGAAAAATCTCCTGATTCTATACCTGACCAAGCAATTATACCAAAAGCATTTACAGGTCAACCGTGGGAGTCATCCTGGGGTTATACTTGGGTGGTCTCTGATTCACCGAGGGGGAAGAAGAAAAATAGCGGTTACGGGAAGAAAACTACAAAGCATCCCAGGCTAACGAAAGACCTTGCTGTGTGTTCCCAACCCACCGCCAACCCAACACACTGGAAATGAAAAGGGATTGCTAAGTGGTAGATGTGACTGAGGGGACAGAATCGGGGCTAAGAAAGGAGAGTTAGTGACAACCAAGATGGTGACTTCAGACCCGAAGGAGCCAAAAACTAACCGCAAAGACAAGCAGGCAAAGACAGTGAGAGGGGTAAGTGGACCCTTTGAGCATTATAGCAAAAAATAAAAATAAAAAAAATTGCTAGAGCTACAAGCTAAGGTGAATATAATCACATCATTGATTTTTCAGGAGAATGAACCAAGGGAAAGGAAATAAGTGGCATGCACGGCAGAAAAGAGAGATGATATGATCAGATTCCTAGAGGATGAAAAGCCCGGGGAAGACAGTGAGTTCACAGCCGGAGAAGCTGCTCACAGCCAGAGTACAGAAGAACCTACAAGACAGACAGACAGACACAAGCACAATCCCAAGACTCGGGAGGTGCTGGTACCTAACAGTTCTAAAGCAGTACACCCACAACTAATCACGGTGCTGAGAAGACAGACCGGCGCACATCTTTACAGCTGAGATTGGTTGATGCCCGTGTCCTGAGGGAACCAGCAATACACACCGCCTGTATGTGTTTCTATTGTATATACATGCACACATCATAAATCAGAGAAGCCCATTAACCACCAGGAGGATACATTCCAACAACACATTTTATTTTCCAGAACCTCATTACCAGACACAGGATCGCAACAGTGGAAATACCTAGATCCCAAGAGGTACAGAGCATGGAATTGTCATTAAATTCTAAGTAAAGTTTAGTCAATGAGAAATGACACGCAGACAGAAATTCCACAGCGATGTGTACTCGGTTAATAAATCAGTGAGCGAGCATTCCCCATGTCCTAGATTCCTACAGTGTGAGGATGTGGAGATGCACAGGGGTGGAGGAGGAAGGGTAGTTACAAAGCGGAGCCCAGGGTGGTGAGCATCCAAACAGCACATCTGTCTACAGCTTTGTAGCTCACAGAGATTCTGCTCCCTGCATGTGTGCACAGCCCAGGCTATACTGTACAGGAGATTTTTATTATAACAATTAACATTGCTTTACACCACTCAGGAAAAGATGTTTCTGGATGTTTCTATTGCATTACACAGAAGATTCTTCTCCCAATTATTTTACCATCAAAATGGTTCTGTTCAAGACATCCACACACCACACGCCATACACGCACACAAATGCCCAGAACATTACAAAGAATCCATTTAGTTCTTCTCCATATGAGATCAAACTGGGTCTACATTGCTTTGTAAAGCTTTAGTTACTAGCAATATTTAAAATGTATACGACACTATAACAAATCTATTTTTAAAAATAAAGTTTAACATATTTCAAAATATTATGGCTCTGAGTCATATTCCTGTAACAAAGGCAGCCTCAGACTTTGGCGTTGAGCAATCAGTCATTCTGAGAACAAACATTCAAGAAGTCAGAATGCTTTCGTAGTTTTACGAAAAATAAAAATCTCTATACACCTAAGTGAAGTGGGGTCTGAGTCCCATCTGAAGGCTCCTTATCACATGTCCTCTGAAGTGAGGGAAGCAAGAACCTAGAGCAAATTACAGGCGGGTCACTCAGCAGTGACTGGCCATTTTCTTTAAGCAAGACACTTGTCTGAAAGTGGTAAAAATTACATAAGTTAGAGTTTACCTACTCTTTCTTATATAGTTTTTTTTTTTTTTTTAATATGGATTATTGGTACTACCATCATGTGGAGAGAGATAGAGCAATGTAATGCTGTTAAAACATACTGAAGAAGAAAGGGCTATTTATCTAGTTTTCTATGTGATGCACCAAGGCTTATTCATCTCCTCCTCGTGCAAAACAGTTAAAATAGACTGTGTGTGACTGTGTTTTCAAGGGAGTCAGGAAAAGAATGAATAGCCTACACACATTACCAGTGCTGTAGCCCATGCCTACCAGGGATGGTGCAAACTTAGCATTACAGAAGTAACATGCAGACAGGGATGCTTGGATTGGATTTCATGGAATGTATTTCGTTGTATGGAAGAATTAGAAAGAAAGACTTCCTGAGAACTGACTGATCTACTCAGATCTTAGAAGAGTGATTTTCTATAGGCACACAGACAAAGAAATGTCCCAGATGGGCAAGCCAGCAATTCCAAAGTGGGTTTCTAGAATCAGCAGCAAAACTTGGCTTGCGTTCTTGTCCCTGCAGGGGAATGGCCAGGATGAAGAATCAGGGGATCCTTTGGGGAATCGTGGTGATTATTAGACCCAACCTTTAGTCATTATCTCAAGGCTCTGATTAAGGCTCGCCAGGAGATCTGAATTTGTACGTCCTATAAAACTGCCTGGGGTATCACTGACTATTCATTCATGCAGTGAAGACTCAATCAGCATTAACTGACCTCTGGACTCTGCACTCTCTGAATGTTCTCCTGATGGGAAACTCTTAAATTAGCAGAGGATGCTGAATCACAGATGGAACAGAAACTGCTCATCACCAACCCTCAGCAGGTCCCTTCGGATGGAGTCTCTGGCCACCTTGGCTGAGGAAGGGTTGGTGGAGCTCACAGCACACTGCTCTTGTCCTACTCCAGGAACCAGTGCTTGTTGTCCCTTCCTCATTGGGACAGAAATAAAAGCAATAGGTATGTGAGGCTGGAAGCCTAACATCTCCATGTGTTAGGAGGTGAATGTGGCCCACAGTGCCTACTGGAAAATTGCTTCTCAGAGTCAGACCCAAGGTACTGGGTCTGCCAGTCAGAATTAAGGAAGAAAGAATGGTGCTAAGAATATAGTAATTCTCCCTTTCTGGTTTCTCAAAAACATCTCTAAATTTCACTTCTAAAAACAAGCTGACTTCAGAGCTGCAAAAGAAACTTGGATGCTAATCAATACAGTAACTCTCCCTCCAAACTTTCTAACAATCGCCCCAATTTTCTTTATAAACATTGATTATGCTTTTTAATTTTAAAGGGGAAAAACATCAAAAATATAAATGATAGAAAAATCTTTTATGTACCTCCACCAAGTCTTTGATTACTAGATTAAAGACGATTACTGTGCCCTTCTGCTCTTATTATTCTTTAGAGAAAGGCTTTAACAAAATAAATCATAATAAAGTCAACAATGCCATCCTAAGCTCTGTTGAGATCACCTTAGCAACATCCAACCCTGGCATTAAATGCCCATCTCTTACCCTTTGAAACAGGAGCAATGCCCTGGACTCTACAGAACCAAGGAAGGTCCTCTCCAGTGCTATCTCTGCTCTACTCAGTATAGTTAATTTCTCATGGTCACAGCTGATAGCTCAGTGTATGTCACAACCAGAAGACCTTATCCCTTTCCACTAAAGTTTTACAACCTTTGACCAACATTTCCCCAGCCCTGCCCCTCTACCAGGAAATTTTCCTGCATGGAAGTTCCAGATTTAATCTAGCAAAACCATTATTACCATTTTACCCTGGGAAAATTCTAAAAGTAGTTAAGCACTCACGTCAGTTTTATTTTCCAACTTATTTATTATTTTCAGGGTTTTGTTGAACTGTTTTAATTTTATATATTCGAGATGGAGTTTTGCTAGGCGCCCAACCAGGCCTGTAACATTTGATCTTCCTGTGTAGACTCCTGAGTACTGGGGTTAGAAGTTTATGTCACTACACCTACCCAACTGTAGTCTAGTTACAAAAAACAAAACCTAGAGAAGGAGGGTTGTATATGGTAGCACATATTTATGAACCCAGGACTGAGGCAGGGGAATCACTGCAAGTTTGAGTGGGCTGGGCTAAAAATAAATGATCTCACTTGGGTCACATGTACCTCTCCAGTGGCTCCTAGGCATGTAACATCCTGATGTAATGACAAGAGAAACCTGTAATAAATATCTGCCAGGCAGTGTAAGATGAGAAACGCAGCTGAAAAGTTTACAATGTACAAAATCTACAAACCAGTTTCATTTGGGCTTAGAAAGTTTTGTTCTACAATTTTCTTAGACTGTCCATTTATTCACTAAAGCAAAATTTACTGAGAGTCTGCCATGAACAACACTTTTTTTTTTCTTTTTCTTTTTGGTTTTTTCAAGACAGGGTTTCTCTCTGTAGCCCTGGCTGTCCTGGAACTCACTCTGTAGACGAGGCTGGCCTCGAACTCAGAAGTCCACCTACCTCTGCCTCCCAAGTGCTGGGATTAAAGGTGTGCACCACCACCGCCTGGCGCCATGGACAAGACTTAATGAAAGAACACTGGGAGACTTCAGAAAGCTATAAGGACAAAGGACTGCCACCTCAATCCCCATTCTGATGTGAGAAGGGAGTCTAAGAAACAGTGGCTGTGGTGGTTTGATTATGCTTGGCTCAGGGAGTGGCACTATTTGGAAGCATGGAATTGTTGGAGTAGGTGTGGCCTTGTTGGAGTGAGTGTGGCCTTGTTGGAGTAGGTGTGGCCTTGTTGGAGTAGGTATGGCCTTGTTGGAGTAGGTATGGCCTTGTTGGAGTTGGTGTGACCTTGTTGGAGTAGGTGTGTCACTGTGGATGTGGGCTTTGAAACCCTCATCCTAGCTGCCTGGAAGCTAGTATTCTGCTAGCAGCCTTCAGATGAAGATGTAGAATTCTCAGCTCCTTCTGCACCATGCCTGTCTGGATACTGCCATGTTCCTGCCTTGATGATAATGGACTGAACCTCTGAACCTGTAAGCCAGCCTCAATTAAATGTTGTCCTTATAAGAGTTGCCTTGGTCACGGTGTCTGTTCACAGCAGCAAAACCCTAACTAAGACAGTGGTCAGTTTCTACAGCAGATAACTAGACAGAAAGCTGACAGGCAGCAAAGTGCAGTGAAGGAATAACAGTGACAGTGGTGACCGTGATCACTAATGGGCCACACTCCGATCTTCAGGGTCTGTGGGCTCAACAATGAGAAGAGAAGAGCAGGCAGTCATACAGAATTACTGGATGGGACACCAGTTCCATCCTGGCTACTGGGCTCCAGATCCCCAGTTTTCCCCTCTATCACACCATATTCATTAACATAAGGCAAGTGGAGAGGAGGGCGTGCCTTAGGCATGATGACAGAAGACTGTCATCTGGAAGATGGCGGCAGAATGAGCTGCATACAGCCTTCCTTCAGGCAGGGATGGAAATGTAAAAACACTTGTCTGCTAATCCACTCCTACCCTACTGTACGTCACTGACACGTAAATAATGCACATCTTCAAATTACCTATGACAAAACCACCAAGCACTACACAGCCTTTTTATTTGTTTAAAAACTTGGGTGAATGAATTGTGCTAATGACTAGTCAATGAAACTAAAGAAGGAAACTGAATAAAAATGTGATTCAAAGTTGACATAAAACTAACCAGCATATCTTATTTGAATTATATCCCCGGAGCAATTAAGGTGGGGTAGCAAAAGCTACATGCTACAGGCTATATAAAATATATTATGTTAATGGCATGGAACCATTGGTCTTATTGTACAACCCCCTTAGAGTTATTGGCTGACCAATAGCTTTGTCAGTGAATAGTAATATTCATAAGCAACTTTTTTTTTTCTGAACAGTATGTTTCAACAGAGCAATTAAAATATTCAACATTTCAAATAAAAAAAAAAAACAAAAAAACCTATGGTTCAATACTAACTTACAATGCACAATAATGACTGAGAAATGCTCTAGATTCCATGGTTAGCATCATCTTCAACCAAACTTTCTGGTTGCTGAGAATCACATCATCTTTGTCCAAATTACTGCGAAAACTAACCAAGTCAGTTGGGAACTAGTGGGATTGCTAAAATCTAAAATCGTCTTATCTAGTCTGCAGGCAACTGGACTATTTGAACAAAGCGAAGCAGGGTACTGATATCTTCCTTCTGACCGCAATCAGTCCTTGATACACATCCTGAAGTGGTGTCTTCAAGAATCCCTTAGGCTTCCATAAGAATCTCTTATCCTTAACTGCTTTCTAGGTTGCTCAAGTCAAAAAGAGACTGGCTATATAAAACACAACGTACAGCCTTCAAGGTGTGTCCACACAGGGATCTGGGAAGAGACTGCCTTCGGGGAAATGGTTAAGTCAGATCTGAGCAAAAGAATTGTTATCAGAAGAAGTCCATACAACTGACAAGGTCTTATAAATCTCAATATGGCCTAGGATTTGGGTTTCTGTTCCTCCTGCCTCCTCTTCCTGGGTCCTGAGATAACGGATGTTCACTACTGTAGGTGGCCTTAAGCAGCACTGGGGCTCCAACCCAGGCACAATAGATGAGCGCTTTATCTGCTGAATTACATCCTCAGCCCTCTAGTCGATCATTGACGATTTTCGTATTTTAATTAGAAGACATTTGCTAGACAATTATAACATCATTGCTACTACTTTATCCTTTTACTTCAACACAAGTAGGTGAGCCAACTATTCCAATGGTGTTTTCTTTTTCCTCCTTCCCATTTTCTCTTGTGTGTGTGTGTATATGTGGGGAATGTGTGTGCGCGCGTGCGTGCTGGGAATCATCCTCAATTACTTCTCCACATTATTCACTGAAACAGGGTGTCTTAATCACACCAACATCTCACTGATATGGCTAGCCTCACTAGCCAGGGTTGCTCTGAGGATCTTCCATCTCCACCTGTACATTTTACCTGCGGTCTATGGATCTAAACTCCAGATCTCATGTTTGTGCATCAAGTGTTTAAACCACTGAGCTCTTTCTTCCCTGCCTTTCTGGGACCATTTCTTACAGCTTCCCCTTCCTTCCCCCACTCAGTCCTCTCCCTACCTTCAACAGTCAGCTCTTTTCACATGACCATGGCCCCTTGAATCTCACAGCCGACTTACCGATTCCACAACTCTAGACTCCAACCCCCAGGCCCTTCCTGTGTTCCCCGAGCATATCTATTACCCATGCCAACTAGAGAAGCTGGATTGGAGGGGGGTGGTATTGTAATGGGATGGGGTTAGGGTCTCTTAGAATGGGATAGAGTCGGAATGTGTTTCCTTGGGACTTCAAACTCAGTTCTGAGATTATTCCTTGTTGTGCATGGTGGCAAAGGTCTTTTATGTAACCATGGCTATTCTCTAGCAAACTAAGGGACAGATGTTGGTTTATTAAAAAACAAGAAAAATATTAAGTATGATGGTACAAACCTATAAACCAAGCACTTAGGAGGCCGAAGCAGGCAGATGATGAGTTCATGTCAGCCTACAAAGTTACTTCCAGGCCAGCTTAGGCTCCACGGAGAGACCCTGGTCCCAACACCCAATCCCTTAAAAAATGTCTACAAGTGTAATACAGAAGTGTTTAAACTGGGCATTCTCTGAGTTCTAAAGCCGGCCGCATTTGAAAGGTTTACAGAGCAAGAGAAGGTGTCATTTAGGAAAAGGCCTGGGTTTTTCTGGCTGTATACTTTGTTTTATCACATCTGACACTGCCCTGAGACAGCCTCCACAACTGAGACAGCCAGGGTTCAGTTGGCTGTGGCTGAACTCTTCCTCCACTTAGGCCCCAATGGCTGAATGAACCAGGTGTCACTAAGCCCCAGGCTCTCTGCTCCCCCACCAGGCAGTTCAATTTGACAGCACAACATCAAAGTCTGTTCACAGGCTCCCACAGACAGTTGATTTACTTCAAGTCCTCACTAGAGAAGTTCTGGTTCAAATAAGGAAAATGTTCATGACTGAGGGGGGTGGGGGTGGGGGTGGGAGTGGGGAAGCAAACACTTTCCTTGTGTACTTTAATTTAACAGCTTAAGTCAGAGTAAACAATCATATGATTCAAATGACTGGAAATAACTGACCTTTCCGTGGGTGGATTTTTTTTTATGACTATTGAATGATTTGATACCTGTCCTATGTCACCATTATCATCAGCAACAGGATTACATAGCATTACCTTTTCACACATGCCAGACCAAGCATCAGCATGCACCAGTACCGCACATGTAAAGACAGGCTTCCTTTACTAAACAGTGCTTGCTTGCCCACACCCTTTAGCATAACTATTCAAATACTTGGAGGTGCCAGTAGTTTTCCACAACCCACACTTAGGACGGACACAAATCATATACAGAAAGGGTTGCTTGTTAAGGATTTGATTTTTCTTCTGTTGTCTTCTTCTAACGCTAGAGAAAACATCTTAATAAAAGGAACATTTGAAAATGTAGACTGTACTCAAGAGAAGTAGCTTGCCTGGGTTTCTGCCCAATGGATACACAGTAACATCATATCAATGTTTTAGGAAACTCTGGCCATCTTACTATGTAAGGGGGAGACTGGGGGCTGACTACAATGACAGTTTGCCATTTTAACCTTCAGAATCATGTCAAAACAAATATCTCAGATAAAAAGAAGGCAAGATAAGTGATAGCAGTTTTTTTAAACATGCTTTTTTTTTTTAAAAAAACATGATAGACACTTTGATGATCTGAACAACAGAATTGCCTTTAATTCCCCGGTCTGTGCTCTCTTTTGCCTTTTGGGTTCTGCACACACAGGCCTCTCCACCTGGGTGTTCCTCCTGCTTATAGTAAACACACTCCTCCATCTCTCTAACATCTATGTATACATCATACAGATACCAACCTCTTTCCACAGGTTGATCTCAGCAACTCAGTGTGGATGTTTGGCCGCTGGTGGTTGCATGTTTCAAAATAATGCCATCGATTTTGTTCTCAGCAAGAAATGCTTATCACTCACTGACAGTTTAGGACATACAATATAATGAGGGTCTGCTCTGAGCTCCCCTGTTCAGTGTGTATGTGTGTGTGTGTGTGTGTGTGTGTGTGTGTGTGTGTGTGTGTGTGTGCATACATGTGTATGGGTACACATGGATATGTGTACGTATGGAGGTCAGAGATTCACATCTGGTTTCTTCCTCAACTACTGCTTGCCTTACAGAAACACAATCTCGTACTGAACCCAGGCTGGCCACTTGGTTCCACGATAGCTGGGACTAAGGGCACGCACTATCACTCCTCTTTAAGTAGGTTTTAGGGACCAGCTTTAGTGCTTCATGCTTATTCGGCAAACACTTTACTAACTGAACCATGTCTCCACACCCCTTCCCCCCCATTCACTTCTCAATTTTATTTCATTTAGAATAATCTAAGTGTGCTGTTTCATGTATATAAAAAGACTTCATTTAGTCAGGTTTGGCCACAGGCTTTCTGAACAATGCTAAGTAATGATAAAGGGACCTAAAATGTCACTGGAATCTGATAGCGAATAGTCATTCACTTAGTAAATGTTTAATCAAAGGATTACTATGGGAATCATGTTCTAGTTCTGATGCTGTGGCGGATTAAGAAAGAAGTCTGTAAGCAAGGGTGGATACAGGTGCTTGCCATTGAGATTACCCACCCGAGTTCCAGCCCTTGGACACACAAGGTGGAAAGAAATGGCTCCCAAAGGTGTCCTCTGACCCATTGCTTACACACACTTAAACACACACACAGAATAAATGCAATAAAAGCGTAAGAAATAGGCAAACGAGCAAAATGAGAACATTAACTTCTCATGTGACTTGGGGACTTTACAGATTGTCTGATCCTCGCCCAAAGTAGCAAGCGGAAGAGAAAACCAGATCATACTGGTGATGGGCAGGAAGTATGCAGTCTCTTTAACAAGTCACAGGGACGCTTTTAGAAGTGATACCAAGAGTCACATTTTATGATCCTCAGTAACTGAAGGATACAAAGAAGGAAGTCTTTCTAATCCAACAGCAGAAACTTTCAAAGCCACAGCTGATGCCCTGGGCCATGAGCATCTCTTAATACCTAATCTGCACAATTGAGACTTATTTACGAAGCCGAACATGATTCAAGACTGTACAAACTAACTTACCTCAACGTATGAAATTGGAAATATTCCTATTTTATCTGCCAGCATTCCCTCAGCCCAGTTTTCGTCTACTCTGCGGATCACGGTCAGTACGTCGTCCTGAAGAAACAACAAGCCGTGAGTCTTTCTGATCCCCGTTACATGCACCACTTAAGTAAGCATCCTCAATTAAGGGACTGACGTTTTAACAACAGGTGAATAAAAATTCTGAAACATACCTTCAGTACACCAAACTATAATCTTGTCATAAACCAGGCAGTAACTGCTGGTTAACCCGGTGTTCTTTAAAACTTTTTGATATATCCATTTGTCATGGTGATGGGGCAAGCAATAGCGTGCATGTGGGGGAGGACAGAGGACAGTTTTGATGAGGTGGTTTTTTTCCTACCATGTGAGTTCTGGTGCTCAAACTCAGCTCACCTGTCAGGCTTGGCAACAAGTCCCTTCATCATCTGAGACATCGTGCCAAGCCCAAGTACTCGGGAATGACGGAGGAAAGCTAAAAGCAAACCCGTGGATACTGTACCTTTGCAAAGGGAAGGCAATCTTTGTCAGCTTCCTTGTCTTTCACTTCAAAGTCATAAAGTGCTTTGCACTGAGGCGGGGGCTGAGGTAAAGGTTTGATGATCTGCACAAAGTTGGTGGGGAAAAAGCCGTGGACCCCGTTGACTTCCCCATGGTACCAATTTTCATCCACTTGTCGGCGCAAAATGATGATGTCACCTTTGCTGAACTTAAGGTCTCCAGGCTCTTTTCCTTCGTAGTTATATAATGCTTTGGCACACGGTAACTGAGGTATTCCCTTAAAGAAAGAGAGGGATTTCAATGAAATAACGGTCAGGTAATGCCTCTGAAAATATAAACTGCATTCTTGTTGTCTTTTAAGTCAAGATCAGATTTGCCAACTTGGCCCTTGGAAGAAAATCTTACATAAAAACGTAACTTCGCTTTATTACAATACAAATACAAAGTACATGGTATCCCTGTATCATCCCCAGTGCAGCCTCTATACCTAAATTTAATATAGGCTTTGTTTGCTTAGGATTACCGTTGGAGTCTGTTTCTCGATATGAAATTTAAAATTCGTAAAATCTAAACTTAGTTTTTATGTTAATAATTTATTCATCAAAATAGATGATATACTTGATCTAGGGGTAGAAGTCCCCTCTTTTAGGTTGGGTGGAGATGAGATTTGGGAACACCCTGCTTATACACTGAAGGCCTAAAATCAGCCATAAGCCTAAAATCAGCAATAGGCCTGACATACATGCCTACTAACACAAACTCTTGGGTCTCTGCGGAAAAACACTGAAACAGATGGCTATAAGCTATTGTAAACAGGCAGATTCTGTGGAAATTTACCAGCCTGAGTAGTCATAGACCTTGTAAATAGGCAGCCATGGTGGATAGTACCAACTTAGTAAGGAAAAGTGAATCATAGCAGAGTCATAGTGCCCTGTCTCCTGAACCTTCACCCAGCTGATACCCTGTTCTGAAAGATATCTGTACTCCCCCTGAACACTTATGCTCCTATGTCATCCGCTTCCCCACATCCCGCATTTTTGTGTTTATAACCCCTGTGTTAAAAAGTAAAAATTATGATTTGATAATATAAAAAATAAAAATAAAAACTGCTTTGCTGAAAAAAAAATAGATGAATATGGGTAGAGAGGAAAAATTTAAACCAAAGCCTAATTCATCAACTTCATAACAGATTAGATTTTGGGCAAATATTTTTCTGATGTGGTTTTGAACGTAGGCACTAGGTCATAATCTTTTATGAACTCAGTAAGTATGTATTAAGACTCCTTTCTATTACCAAATATGGAATACAGCAGTAAGACTACCTCAGAGTCTGAGTGTAGTAGTTAACACTACTGTCAACTTGATTCAGCCTAAAGCCACCTGGAAAATGTCTCAGTTGAGCACTTGTCTTTATGAGGTTTGTCTGTGAGCATGTTGCAGGGGACTGCCTTAATTAATTTTAGGAGTTTGTCTTTGTGGGGTTGTCTTGATTGTTAAGTGTTGGTCTGTGTAGGACTGTCTTGATTGTTAAATGTTTGTCTGTGTGGGATTGTCTTGATTGTTAAGAATTGGCCTTTGTAAATTGTCTTGATTGTTAAGTGTTGGTCTGTGAAGGACTGTCTTGATCATTAAATGTTGATCCATGTGGGATTGTCTTGATTGTTAAGGGTTGGTCTGTGTGGGATTGTCTTGATTGTTAAGGGTTGGTCTGTGTAGGGTTGTCTTGATTGTTAAGGGTTGGTGTGTGTGGGGTTGTCTTCATTATTAAGGGTTGATCTGTGTAGATTGTCTTGATTCTTAATTAATATAAGAGGGTCTGGCCCAGTACGGGCAGCACCATTTCATAAACACAGTCCTGAGCTGTATAAAATGCCAGGTAAGGAGGAGCCTGTGAGCAAGCCAGTCATCTGTCAGCTCTCCTCCACAGTTTCTGTTTCAAATTCTATTTGACTCTTACCCAGGGTGTAAGCCAAATTAATCCTTACTTGTTGCTTTTGGCCAGAATGTCTTATCACAGCAACAGAAAGGACTCTAGAACACTACCCCCTTAGGCTTTATAATCTCTAAGTGTTCAGACATGGTCTTCTACCATTTAAAATATTCAACATGATCTTCCTGGTTAAATAGCACAGTGAGACCGAGAAGCAGAGAGATGAGGTTTTAAACATTACAATCTAGTTTTAAATGGCAAGTTAAAAATTGCCTGCTCCTGCACGACAATTTAATCATCCTTATGGATTCAGTATGACATGACTTAATGGCTCTTGGTGCCCATTTGTGAACGTTAGTCAGCACTTTAAGATTCTTGGCTTTCCTTCTGCCTATCACGGATACA
The DNA here is from genome assembly GCA_030674055.1 of Rhabdomys pumilio. Taxonomy (NCBI): domain Eukaryota; kingdom Metazoa; phylum Chordata; class Mammalia; order Rodentia; family Muridae; genus Rhabdomys; species Rhabdomys pumilio. Next base: position 48,794,445 of record JANHMN010000015.1, on the reverse strand, counting down.
GAGGATAAACAGTGAGTCAAATACATCTCTAATAATTTGCAGAATTAGATTACAGCCTTCTGCTCCTCATATCCTCAGCCATGTATTCATCCATGTGGAAGACATTCATCAAGCTTTCGTAACCAGGCAATGTGCTAGAACTGAAGATTCTAAAAAGAAAGAACGCACAGTTCTCCTCCTTGGGAGACAAGGTAGGTAAAGAAATGATAATGCAGTGGCCAATGGATTCAAGGAAATGTCCACTGCTTATGGGAAGAGAGAACTTGGGGCTTAGCAGATGGGAAAAAATGAACTATTTCCCCAAGTTTTCATGGAAACCTAAGGGGTTAGCTTAGCAATGTTGGGATAGGGAGATGAAAGGGAAAGTGGGAACATTCCATACACAGGGGACAGAACTAGCAAGGAGCACTATCAGGGACACAGGTGCTGGAAGAGCATTGGCGGCGTAAGGTTCATGGGGGGCCAGTGGTGTCAAGTTTACAGTGGGACTGGAACATTGTTAACCATCTTGAGTCAATGGGTCCTTCAAGCAACAGTCAAGTGTTTGAAGCACAGGTGGATATGTCACACTGTGGACCAGGCAGATGGGGCTGGAACTAAAAGAGATTATGGGTTGGCAAGTGAATGGATGACAGCTACATGTGAAGCAGAGTTAATTTTTTTAATAAGTTTAATCTTTCCAGGTAAGTAAAGCAGAGCACATGTTCACTCTCTCCACAGTCTACTCACGTACACAGATCAACCTTGAACACTCTTACAATAGTTTCCAACAACTAGCTTGTTTTATAATCAGTCCACCCAAACTTTTTTGCTAAATATTTCTGTTTGAATTAAGGCAAATAGTGATTCGTTCTCTCAAGATGCTACCTTGCCTTCACTTGGTCCATGTGATGTTAATTAAAATGGTTCTGAAAGTCAACATACACTCGTTGAGCCATCTAGATACTGATGCCCTCCTGTGTCCTTTTGAATCCTGCCTTAAGTCTTAGCTTTTAACAGCACAGTTCCAGTTGCTTGACCTTGATATGACCTTGTAAAGAAACATCTGCTGCCATGTCCTCTGGTTCTTCCCACATGCTCTTCGGGAACTCTGACTACAGTCTACTTAACATCCAATTTTGTGGAAGGTAGAATTCCAATCTTCGTCTATCCTCACATATGGTCTACTCAGTTCTTTTCTATATTATGTATTTCTCAAAGACTGGTCGTCACAGCTTAACAAGACTTCCTAAAGCCAAGCTTGAGGAAAAAGAGTGTAAATCAGCATAGCAGTGAGTGTTGCTGGGTGTGGGTGTGGGACGGAAAGGACTGGCAAGGGCATGGCAAGGAACCAGAGTTAACTCTTGCAGCCAATGAGACTGTGATAAGGCTATGGGGGAATGGAAACTTTCCACAGTCAGAACATCAGCTCAGTTGCTTATTGGCTGTGCAACCTTAGGCAGGTCAGCTCTCCTGTGCCCTGGCATTGATATCTGAAATTGTTGTGAGAATTTGGTGAGTCTGTCCATTTAAATTTCACAAAATGTCCTAGGAAGAACTAAATGCTACATTCACGAACTGGCATCATCATCATCACCATCATCATCGCCACCACCACCACCACCACCATGACCACCACCACTGTCATCATCATTATTCATCAGTGTGAAAAGCCTTGTCACCAGTGAAATGGGGCACTTGACAATGCATTTGTTTTTATGCAGCTGAACTCTTTCCTTTTGAAGGGATTTACACAGCAATCATATTTTATATGTATATGTATATATGTATATGTATATATGTATGTACATATATACATATATATATATATACATATATATATATATATATATATATATATATATATATTCATATATTCACTGTACAACAAAGAAAAGAATGTTCCTCCCAGGAAGTGCTCAACAATTTCAAAATGCACTCTTCTGAGGCCCACATTTGTTTTCTGAGCCAAATCCATTCATCTTCCGGTTGCACAGAAGAAATTACAAATTCCCCGACATGCACCGTTTAATGGGGAGTGGCATTTTAGATGTGGCTGTAGTTCATCTTGACAGGCCTAATGTAAGGCATTGGAAGGCTGCATGAATTAATTGGAAATCCTATTACAGACTCAGTGACAAATAACTCTATTCACCATTATGGCCGTTCTCCACCCCTCCCCCCCCCAACACCTCAATTAGCTGTTTGGCCACCTCCACCCTAGATTCATGCCAGATGAATCCATACACCAAGATTCAGATGTGGTGCTCTTAGAAACCGTTTTTTAACGGCTCTTTGAAGAGATCTGTAAGGTCCCAAACGGCCCGCAGTAAGGTGCTTTTGTGATATGCTGATGCGGGAATAGAGGGAATTTATTTCTTTACAGATCATTTCCACACCCCAGTGGCCTAATGGACTTATTAACTTTTCCACAAAGCGAATCTATTAAGTGCTCCTAAAATCATCAAGCATCCTTAATAGAACGAGTAGCAACGGGAAAACCTATTAAGATGATGGCGCTATGCATTATGGTTAGCCCGGGGTAACTGGCCCCCATGCAACCAAAACTTCATTAATTCACACTGACTTGCTAAATGTTGACTGCCACGGTTATTTCCGTGATCAATAACCACAGAGAAAGAGTCATAAAGCTTATGGCAACTGAACCCACGAGCACACAGTTGTGCATCTGGCAGTGTTTTTCTATGGTGTTCTTTTTCAATTAAATTCTAAGACACTAGAAAGCCAGTTTGTGTCAAGTTTCTCAAAGGAAGGTTTCCCACATTAAATAAAAATGAATTCTCTTCTGATTTCAAATCGAGCAAAGTTCAGCGATCTTTAGAAAACTTATTCCCACACAGACTGCAGATGATTAAGGATAAATGGTTTAACGACTTGGAAGAGCAATAAAAGAACGCATTTTCCTGCAACATCTGAAGGAAAAAAGCCAAAACAATTGGTTTGAAAAACCCTAGAACTTGTCTTGTGAGTAAAATAAGCCCCAGCCCAGGGAGGCCAGGCCTGCTCATTCATCTCCTCCAAAAGGTCTGAGAGCGGTGTCATCACCCGGGCCTCTGCCCTCTGTGCCTTCAGCTGCTTGTCTTTTGGATCCTCACGTTGGGCCAGGGCCCCTGAGGAACCGCAGGGCTTAGATTTCACTTGGAGACTTTCACTTGGCTACACATGAAAGGGAGGCTTAAAAGGAGAGAAAGCCAGAGAGAAACCACACTGCAGCCCAACCTGGGGTATGTGGCTGTCACTCAGGCCTCCAGCTTTATCAAAAACCTCGGTAACTGAGACAGGCAGAGTATTAGAACGATTCCTCACCAGCGATGACTTCAACAAATACTGAATTATTATTTTGTTCATGAAAAATGTTCAGGATAGTGGACCACTCTACCTCACCATTAATGTTTGCTTCTGAATCACACGTTCAAGTTGCCACGGATGACATTAAAATCCTCACACGAGCTTCATGCAGATATCTGCGATTAAATGCTCTCCGCTTCCATTGCTGCACCATCAAGCACATTCCAATTTATCTGGCGAGATGCTGCCTGATGAGCCAGCCAGGAGACCAACAGGTAAATAAAACCCTCACTGCCAATTTATTTCATGGACTCAAAATGCCAATGCCCAGATATACATGCAAGGCAGCCTCTCTCTAAACTCAGAGGCCTTCATGCACTTCTTACTGCGCCATAAAGCAAAACAGACTCAACGACCTACCGAAAGGAGAGCCTGGGTGATTCTCTTACAGCAGGAATGGCTATAAAATCTGAATTCAGTTATATCCAAATTGGCATTAACCCTGCCTGATTCCATCCAACTCAACTTCCAAAAACTTTTCAGAAAGAACCGAGGAACAAAGAAATGAGAGCCGGCACCACACAGAGAGAAGCAAGCTACATAGTGGATTCAGAAATCCTTTTTTAAGGTCCCTTTATTTATTTGGGTATATAGGCATTTGTGCATCTTGTGTGAGCTCCTGTGGGTATGTGTGTCATGACAAGCATGTAGAGGCCAAAGGACAATTAATTCTGGGGAGTTGGTTCTCATCTTTCACCATGTGGGTCCTGGGGATTGAACTCGGGTCACCAGTCATGCAGAGCAAATGCCTTTACCCACTGTGCCATCTCACCAACCCAATACAATGCACTAAATGGTTATTAAATACAAGGCTTTGGTGTCAGGGTGTCTAAGTTAGATCATTACTCAAACATAATTTGAAATGTATCAATTTTAATATCATGCCCCATAATTACTGTAAGTATTGGGAGTCTCAAATCTCCCTTTCCTTTGTCATTTCCTTTAGCATTTATTGGTAAAGAATGTCGTGCTACAAGATTTTTATCTGGTGACCAATTCTTTAAGTTTCTGAAATCTCACTTATTGCACCTCTGAAGCTCCAAATATCCTAATCATAACTTAAAACCTGCCAGTGCTTTGTAAATAATCAGCACTTAAAGGGGAAAAATTCCTCACATAAATTTATTTTTTATTTCTATTTTAAGGCTCCTGGGAACTAACACGGGGCCTGGTCCATAGCAGGTAAGCGCTCAACCACCAAGACACCCCAACCCTACACTGATTTATCCATTAATCCTATTATCCTAGCACCCCCTTCCCTTAGACAGCTACTTTCTTCAACTTTCTCTTGAAGCACACCTCTTTATCTAACCGATCCTTCTCCTCAATCCAGATCTGGTTCCAATTTTACTCCAGTTCAAGAATGTGGGCTAACCCAGGCCAGCCTAAGGGGGCACAGAAGCAGCTCGTGTGAAAGCTGCTATAGAGGAAGGGCATGGACAGCAGAATCCTCTTTGACAAAACCCTTACATCTAGGAAACAGGAAAAAAAAAAAACAAATCCTAGGATGGAGAGGTACAAAGAATGAGCAAGAGAAACCACAGTAGCAAGAATAATTCCTGAAACATGGCCTTGTCGACATCAACAATGTCTTCACAATCTAGCGATGGTTCCCAGTGACCTCTTAAATCAAATTAATGTTCTAAATCATCGGTTTTATGGCCCTCCGTTTGGGTTGACCGTTCCACCTCGTATTTTCTACCCTCAGCAAGCAAAGCAGCAGCTGCTGTCATCACCTCCGGGCTCACGCTTGCCATTCCTCCAGCACCAGAACATACTGAGAGCAGCCTATGTCTCCTATCCCAACCCTGGTCCCCAGCCAGGTTTATTTCACTGTCTACCTGCAGTTGATAACTGCACATCGTTGCTTTTGCTAGGATGCCCACTGTTGATGGCTGCTTGTTGTTTGGGGTAGGATAATTGAGGCCAGGACCAGAGATCCAGTTCTGGTGTGGGTCAACAGGCCATCCAGGCACTGTTTCCTTGCGAAGATTCTCCCCACCCCATCTGACAGAGGTGCTGTTCTTTGGTGTATCCAGATTGCCCTAGTCAACTGATGTCCTATTATCTCAGTCAGTGTAGATCCCATTTGCCCTGGACTAAAGCATCCCGTACTGTGGGACTCTACATTACTCATCCTGATGCCCTGAGCACCTACCTCAGTGTCTGTTAATAAATTCTTGCTGGAAAAGCTAACGACAAAAGACACTGTTGTCCCGAGTGGACTAAGTGGTAACACGTGGATGGACAAGTGGAAGAAAATGATATTCAAGGAGAAGCAACTAAAAAGACAGTTAGCTGTGAAGGTAGATTCACCAGCTTCTTGTATACTGTACAATACACACAGCCACAGATGTATGCGTCCCCAGGATTGACTGCTACATGGTCCTTTTGACGTTATCTTCAGTGCATTCTCTGTGCAGGCTACATGGTGGGTGTGAGATTCTGAAATGTAAATGGTGGAGGAATACTGAGGGAGGAGGGAAATTCTGCTCTAGGGATTCTGGGAGACCTGAGGTCCTCAGAAGTATTCCAGAGAGACCTGGGGAACTGTGATCAAGTGTTTCCAATTGGCATCCACGTCCACGTACAGAAGGCATGGCGGACGTGAACAACTGGATGTTTTCTGCAAAGCAAATCCTGCCATTTGAAGAATGTCAAACAAACTATGTAGCAAACCACAACAAACAAATATTTTCCTTACAAATTCATTCGGCCGTTATGAGGAAATAGTCCTATAGCTGATTTATTGGTTTCTCTTGGATGGCCTTAAAAGGGGGAGTGTCCAACTGACAGATGAAACTCTACAACAAATCTTATGAATGTCTTTACGGAAATAGAGCAATTGAGAATGTAATTCACTGAAGTAAAACTACAGGAAATTCATGTCACTCATTGTCCTGAATGTTCGTTTGCTATTTCACTCCGTGCTCAATAACTGTGAGAGCATTTTGCAAAGAACACAGAAATTTACTGGAGAAATCCCCTGCAGTGACTTGAGTTACTAGCTAATACCCTTAAAGTGTGATGGGAAATGTTTTCTGGTAAAATTCTAAGTTTCTGCCTATTTGAAAGCAGTTTGGTTTGTGGTAAAGCAACTGCCCTGTCTCCATCCCTGCCCTATACTAAGCATCTCACCTGGCTTGGGGCTGAGGGTTAGAAAGGCAGGAATGACCACACAGAAGGAACTCTGCATTCTAACAGAAACCTAGGTAAGGAAGGGCAGGGAGAGTGTGTGGGAGCAGGCTGTGCTCCATAAAAATCTGAGAAGAATTCAACCAAATCCCATGATGATTTGATTTCAGATTTGTGTCTGAGTGTCTCCATCTTTTTGTTTTAGGACCTTGGAGAAAGTATGCCCACATAGCTTAAACAATGAGTGTAAAAAATAGTTCACAATTTCCTACTAAAGCAACAATGCAGTAGACCCAGGCTCATGCAGTCAGTGGACCAACGTTCCAAGGCAATTCGACTGTAGAACGGATAAGCTTTTCCAAAGGTGATTCTAAAACAATAGAGATGGGATTAGACATTCTCCTATCTCAGATCATATGGGAATAAAAAGCTAATCTCAGATGATTTTCATAATCAGATGGATAGGTTGAAACTTTGATGCTCTCTGAGGGGAAGGAAACAAAAAAATAAACAAAGACTATCCATAAAAGCTGATAAACTCAATTTTCTTAGGATCAGATAGTTCTGTTTACCCAAAGACATGATGAAGAAGAAAATAAAAACCTAAGTGACAGGTTAAGAAACTACTTTCAATGCTAACATCTAACAAAAGGCTCAGTCCAGAAACTCAAAAACTCCTGTGCATCAACCATTCGGTTTTTAAAAGGGATAGAACAGAAACTGGAGAGATGACTCAGAAGTCAGTAGCTCACACTGCCTTTGCAGAGGACTGGAGTCTGGTTCCCAGCCTCCAGGTAGCTCACAACCACTGCTGTCCAACTCCACGGAAACCTAGTGCCTCTGGCCTTCATGGAATCTACACTCAAGAGCATATACCTACCTACAGATACACATGTACACATGCATAATCAAAAATAATAAAAGCAAATCTTTTTTTTAAACTGAAGATCTAAATATACAAAAGGGAAGTGTTCTATAAGGTCATGATCGGGACCCAACAACTTGAGTAGTAATGGAATCTAAAATAGCACTAAAATGAGGTATTATCTCACGTTTATTAGACTGATGAATATTTAAGGATGACTGGGTTAAGGCTCAATGGCTGAGTACTTGCTCAGCGTGGCGAGGCTCTGGGTTCATTCCCTAGGACCAACGATACCAACACCACCAAAAGGAGTAGGTGAACGAATAAAGAGCGACAACAGAAAGTGCCAAAAAAGGAGAAATTAGAATTCCCATATATTACAAGCAGGAGTCAGAAACTGACAAATTCTTATAAACATGGATAGTTTACTCTGTGAGCTAACTTTCCTGTAGTAGCCAACAAGAAATGGAAACATGCTAATACCAAATACCAAACACCAAAAATAATTCAAATGTCCATCACGATGAGAAAAAAACAACGGGACATTACCCAACTATAGCACTGGAGGATGAGGGTGCAACTCAGTAGTACCATTGGTTTTAGATGCTGGAGCCTGAGTCTACCCAGCACCACCATCAACCTAACTACACCAGTGAAGATACCCAACATAAACAGCATGAGATTATGCTGATACAGCATTCAGGAACAAGCAAGATGTACCAACCGTGACAGAAGTCAGAATAGCAGATCCCTGTGAGATGAGAAATGTGTAGCAGGGGGGCATTGGGAAGATTTTCAAGAGTATATTCTGCATCTTGGTCAGGACATGCAGTACCTGGGCCAATATGTACCAAATGTAATTGGTTGTTCTCTTGCGATCCATACTTCATATATAGAAATTTTACTTGTTTTTTTTTTTTGTTTGTTTGTTTTTTAAATAATTTGAGACAAAATCAGAAGCAGCACTTAGATAAGAAATCAAGAATGGCTGAATACACCAGGCATGTTTCCATGTATGAACACAGACGGGGAAATGTGGAAGTTCAAAGTGAACGAGCTATACTGCTCATCAACAGAATGGAAAAGCTGAGAAACAAGAACTATAAAGTATGAGACGGGCAGGTCCAACTTTCTGGCACTATAACATGCACCATGAGTTTCGCCCTAAAATATCCATGTTTGAGAAACGCAAGTAACAAAAAAACCACCACCACCACCAACAACAAAAAACCCACAAACACACACACACCCTACATAATATTCTAAGTGAGTACAAATTTTGTGTTGGGCCACATCCAATATCTACCCTTGGCTGCATGTGACATAGGGGTTTCAGGCTAGACCAACCCCAGAGGACAGACCCTATTCCAAAAGAAAAGCTATCTCCAAGCAGACAAGGGTACAGATGACACAGAATGTCTGCTCTAACCTGACTCCTCACTGAGAACCAGGTTGCCTCTCTAGCCCACGTCTGAGATTTTACTCTGAATCTCATGAACAAAGGAAGAGAGAACTGTGGTGTGCATGGTCACTGGGGACAGATAAAAGATGATAAAGGTATGGGAAAATATTATGATGGACAAGCCGTGGGACTGAGATGCATTAATAGGGTAGTGTTCAGAGTTCAGCTTTCAACACTACCAAAGGGTCTCACACAAAGAGAGCAAGACCAATCGGTTCATAGTCACTGAAGGAAAAACACAGCTCAGACCGATGCATGCATTATTTAAGATGGATAAAAGAATTTCCTGACAGGGAGGGTTGTTAAATATTGCAATGGATTATGACAGTTCCTTCACCGGAGACTTGTAAAAATAGGACCGTCTCACAGCTTGGCTCTGCCTAAAGGCACATTACAAGGGGTTTCTAGGAATACTATGAGCTCTTTAGCAATTCAACTATTTGAAAAGAATTATTATTGATTTTGTCCTATTTCTCTAAGAAGGGTTGCTCTCAAGAATAAGGATACTGGCTAGTCTTTTTTTTGCCAACTTGGCACAAGCTACAGTTACCGGAGAAGAGCAACCTCAATTGAAAAAATGACCTCATCACAATGGCCTGTGAGCAAGTCTATGAGGGGAATTTTCCTGATTAATGATTGATGCAGCAAGGCCCAACCCACTGGGGACAGCTCCGTCCCTGGGCAGGTGGTCCTGTGTTGTATAAAAATGTAAGCTAAGCAAGCCACGGGGAGCAAGCCAGTAGTAAGCAGCAATCCTCCATGGCTTCTTCTTCAGTTCCTGTGTCGGCTTCCCATGATGACGGAGCTGTGGTGTTTTCTCATAACAACAGAAAGTATCTAAGACAATAAGCGCAGGAGGTAGGCAAGGAGGACACATTTAGAAAGAAGACAGACATCGAACTCAAGGAAACAAAATCTAGACAGCCTGGATCCTTCAAACCTGTGGCAACCCACCACAGTGTCATTAGGAAAAGCTGGGAGTGCTGTGGTCAGACAGACTTGATGCCTTTTATCTAGCTGTTCGAGCTCTGAGCCAGTCATACGGGGTGTGAACTTAGCAGCATTCCTGCTCTTCAAAGGGGTGCACTGACAGTCAATTAAACGTGGAGCCACAGAGCAAAGGCTGAATAATTACCTTACAATAACCACCTCTTGGTTTCAAATAAATTCATTACAAGGACAATAAAATCAAACTCCCAATATAGAACCAAGGTCTTTAAAATATAATTAAGTATCTTCATGTAAAAAAAAAAAAAAAAAAAAAAAAAAAAAAAAAAAAAAAAAAAAAGCTCCCATATCCTATACATGCATAAGGTTTGCAATTCTGGTTTTTCAGAAAGGAATAACGAAAAACTGTAGTTCAACCCCCTTAGCGCTCTCCCGGCTGAGCTCCTCCTGCCACTGTGGGAAATGTTGCTTGAAAAACACTCTGGAAATAGTCTGTGGTAATAAAATGAATGTTACTTAAAGACACTGGCTGCCACTACCCTCTGCTCCCTCTGTGGAGGTAAAGAAAAAAAAAGGTCTCTTGCGATGAACAACTAAGCAGCTGGTATATGCAGGTTTCACTGGCGCATCCTCTGAACAAAGTAGTCCAGCTGAAGAATGACAATCACCTTGAATTAAGGATAAAGAAAGAAAGCAGCGAAGGGGGGTGGGGGAGTCTTTAGTAAGGACACTGGGTCTCCAGGTCCTGTTGTATTCTAAATAACTGGACAATGAGGTATGAACTAGAGATGTTTCCAACCAAAACAAATGATTTATATGAACAATTTCCTTCCTCTCACTCTCCCCTACCCACTATCCTCCTCCTCCTTTTTGTACAAATGTATGAGGTGCAGACTAGGGGGTTGAGACTTGAAGCCCTTCCCCCCTCTCTCCCTCTCCTCCCCTCCAACCACCCCCTTCTCCCTCCTTCTTTTCTTTGTTTTTGAGGCAGTGTCTTGCTAAGTAGTTCAGGTTAGCTTCAAACATACCATGTCATATAGACTAATAATAATCCTCCTGCCTCAGTCTCCTGAGCACTGGGATTGTAGGCACGCACCACTCACCTGAGCTCTTATGAATTTATCTTTTTTTGTATAGCAAAGCTTGTAAAACGAAGCGAGCCTCTGTGCACATTTGAGGCTGCTTTTCTTAAGCACATACTATAAACCTCACATGACAGTCACATATCCCAAGAACAGCAGCAGGAACAGGGGACCCAGCACAGGCCACAGAGAACACCCAGCAGTCACTCCTCACCTGATTTTTTTTTTTTTTTTTTTTTTTGAGGCAAGCACTCTTTCTGAACCTGATAAGCTAGACTAGCTGACTAGTTAACCCCAGGAATCCTCCTGTCTCTGCTTCTTGAGTGCTGATTTTACAAGTGAGTACACCTGGCATTTTACTTAGATTCTGAGAATCTGGTCTTGGGCCTTGCACAATACTGACTTAAACATCTCCCCAGCACCAGGAATATATTTTTGAAGGCAATATACTAACAAGTAGAACTAATGGGCAGAGAACACACATACACACTTGTGAGAGAGAAGAAACACGCATGTGCTATCATAAACAGACTAGCCTGCTTCAGGAGGAATTCTGTACATGAAATGCTAATGCCCTGGCTATAAATTTCCATAGATTACATTTGAATAAATGCATATAGAGACAACCAAAAGTATAAAGGGTAACTTTTTAAACTCACTTGAGAAACAAAACATTTTAAAAGCAATCAAAGCCTACTGCATTTTATTTCACCAATGATACGCAAGGTGAGCATCAAAAAGAGATGAGAAGCTGACTCCTTTCTGTCAGTCTTCCCCTTTGTCCCACTGCATACTGCTCCTAACTATTCTTGATTAGAATATTCAGCTGCATGAATGATCGGCAACTTTCATGATGTGTCAATGGCCTCAATTTTGCTGTCCTGAGTTCCTTTATGGATCTGAGAAAAACTAGTAGTGAAGAAACACAATACAACCAAAAGACCAAGGAAGGAAAAGGGAATAGGACACAGACTGTCTCCATGATCATGTCCCCTGTTTCTACGGACCGTGTGACCACGTGTGACTCAAGATTTCCCTTTGAGGGCTTATGTGGACAGTGTGATCCAGTGTGTGATCCAACAGCACTGATGATCTCGGAGCCTGGGGGTCAAGTGTATTAACTGTGGGGAAATAACGAAAGCCTAGACACCATCCCTGAATCCCAGAGGGGTTAGTTCACTGAACTTGGACACACGTGGAAATCACCTGACACATCTCCTTTAAAAAGTAACTCCTTCTCATACAAGGTCAGAGGTCAAAATATGATCCTAAACACTTTTAAGGTGAAGATAGTAAGTCAAATTGCTGGTGTGTGTGTGTGTGTGTGTGTGTGTGTGTGTGTGTGTGTGTGTGTG
>JANHMN010000015.1:48736362-48782240 GCA_030674055.1 Rhabdomys pumilio | reverse complement strand
TGTGTGTGTGTGTGTGTGTGTGTGTGTGTGTGTGTGTGTGTGTGTGTCTGTCTGTCTCTTTCTCTGACTCTGTCTCTCTCTGTGTCTCTGTCTGTCTCTCTGTCTCTGTCTCTCTCTCTGTGTATGTGTATCTGTCTGTCTCTGTCTGTCTCTGTCTCTTTCTTTGACTCTCTGTCTCTGTCTGTCTGTCTGTCTGTCTCTGTCTCTCTGTCTCTGTGTGTGTGTGTGTGTGTGTGTGTGTGTGTGTGTAAGAGCAGGGAGAGAATGAATGAACTAGATTCATCCCTGAACAGAAGCAGCCCAGCCCTGGAACCTGCTTAATAAAACTCTTGTTCAATGCATACTGTCATTCAATAGACCAGGATGAGGCTTGTGGCTTCTGCATTTTTAGGAGCTGCCAGTTCCTGAAGCCACAATTCCAGCAGCAAAGGAATCAAGGGGCAGGATCCTTCCCAAACTTCTCTGCTGGTAGGTCTTCCTTTTCAGTTGCCTCAGGGCGGGCTCCATCACTGAGTTCTTTTACAATCTAAAGTCACTCCTGAGATGATGAGGTCATATACGGTCCTCCTTTAAAACCATGTTATAAAAGCCTTTTCCAGCCACAGCTACATACTAAAATCAACTAGGAAATTTTTGGTTTCCTCCTCCTCCCCTCTTCCTTTCCCTCCCTTATCCCTCCTCCTCATCGATTAAATGAATATCTCTAGGGTTGGTCAGAAGCCTGCTCCTGGATGACCCCCCACAGACAGCTAACTACATCTGGTCCACCTAACTGCTGGTTTACCTCACAATACCTCCCAGATCTGATCCCAGCTATTACTTCTTCCCTGAGCTCTGAGTATCGTCCTCATACCTCAATTTATCCCAAGCTGCCATGTCCAAAACAGACTTCTGGATTTCCACTGCCCCTCTACCAGTGTCCCCCACACATCCCCATTCTTCACCTCGATGCCTTGGCCAAACGACCAAGCTTTACCGTGGTGGCCCCGTCTCTGGTCTTCCCCAGCTCACACCCAATCCTTCGGCAAGCCTACTGGCTCTAACTTCTAAACAGACTCCGCATCCGTCCGGTGCTTGCCACTTCCACTGCCCCCAGCCTAAGTCAGCAACACTGCTTCCACATTGCTATGCTTGCCCCGCCCCCTGCATCTTCTACCTTTCACATCTGTCAGTCTCATGGTGGCTTTGCACTCAAACCCAAGCAAGCCTCTTCCCATGGGCCTTCGAGCTTTCTACCCTGAAGCCCCGTTGACTACAACCCACACCTCGATCTTACACTTTCTAGCGTCTAGAATGATGAAAATGTAGAATATCACAACCTTTAAACTACTTAATCACATGTTGGCTCTAGAGTTTAAAACATAAACAACAGAAGGAAGTTATTACACAAGGTCCAAGCTCATTTTCAATGTCAGAGCTGAGGAATTTCTCTGATCATGAGCTTCCTATCAACATGGAGACCAGCTAACCACCCACCAGTGTGCCTCGTGGTGGAACTTCGGGTCCCCTCCTCCTCTCAGTATTATTTTTTAGCCATTTATTCCTCCTTCCTCTCCCAACAACACTTCAAACCCAGAGCAAAGAATGCTGAATGGCAATTTTCACAGTCTTTTGAAGGTACGGTGGTTAGCTACATTTGCAAGGATTATAAGCCATCTTTAAGTACAGCACTGTTATACAATTCAGCTATTGTAAGACAAATATGGGAATTATATTGTTGATGTCAGCTGTACACACCACCACTGGGAAGGCAGAAACACATTCATTATTATGTTTTTACTTATGGCTGAATCCTGTCACTTTAAATTCTTTTAGACAACACGCATCTTTGCCTAACAGCTTACACAGCAGAGGATCTTTACAAATACCCATTTGTAACAAAGGAAACAGTCTTTATTCGCTAAGATATAAACTAAATGAAAGCCAAGATGTTCAGGAAGAGAGACAATGATAGTACAGAGTTGAGCACTGAGGGCTGGGAGCAGACGCGTCCTGAATGAATGTGTACAGTTAACGTGAGCGCGCCGTGTCCAGGATGCCAACACCGCAGACCCTGGCAGGACTCGGACGCTGACAGAAAATACCAACCGCAGCTTTCTCCTCTCATGACTACAGTCCAAGAACACACCCCACAGACACCCCCTATGAGATTAGCTAAACCTTCCTCCTTGTTCAGCTGTATGCAAGAAAGCTGCCTCCTCAATTCAGATGTACAATATAAACACGCTGAGTGTTCAATCTGCTGGCACACCTCCATGAGATCACACAGCCCACGTGACCCCAACTTTTCTATTGTGTCAGTGTGCCTCGTCATTTCTTCACCCCCTCATTACCTCAAGCAGATCAGTCCCTAAAGCTGTGCAGGCTGTGGCACTGAAGGGTACCCACAGTGACTTGAATAAACACACTTTGGAAATGCTACAAAAGTGCACTCAATGGGCAAGAAGACGACCATCTACAACCCATTCTCTGTGTCCTTGTCACTTAAGAGTAGCCTAGCAGAAGCTGCATTGTGACTTAGTGTTACAATTAGGCACATTTAAGCTATGTCAATTGTCCAATTCACTCATTAAGCGAAACAGTTACTCAAATGTTTTCGTGGCTCTATATTTTTATCTTATTTATATACATATATTATAAATATCTATGTATGTATAAATGGGTTTCCATAGAATTTAAGGATTAAAAGAGGAAATATTCTGTATGTACTTAACAAATATTATGTCATTATATATCCAAGTGACAAGGTATAGGTATATATATATATATATATATATATATATATATATACACATATTGAGAACATACATATAGAGAGGAGAGAGAGGATGAAGATAAAAATGCTAAAAACTTTAGTTTTCACAGGAAAGAGCCTTGAGACTTTTGTTTTCTCAGGAAGTATGTATGGAGGGCAGTGGGGGACAGCTTAGTCAGCAAAGTGCGTGCTGCACAGGTCCCGAGGATCTGAGTCTGTGCATATTTGTACACATGCTGGCACACCGAGTGCTCGAACATACACACAATCATGTGCACGCACAAGAAAAAAAAAAAAAGAAAGAAAAAAGGTGGGTGGATGAATGGACGATTGGATAGATGGACAGACAGATGGACAGATGGACAAATGGATGGATGGATGGACTACTATGTCTAGGCCCTTTCTTAATGCATTAAATCATAGGAATTTGGGCTGAAAGAGACCTAAAGGATTATTTAGCCCCATTTCCTCGCCCTAGGAGAAGGAAGCAAATTTACCGCCCAGAGCTGAGCACAGCTAGCTAGGAGTTATGCCCAGATGGGGGTGTAGACTTAGGTAACAGGGCTCCAGAAATCAGGCTCTGATGTGGGAACGGAGGGTCTGAGAGCACGCTAAAGAGTATAAACTATGTTTGTGGTACTCAGATGTAAATGCTTTATCCCTTTCTCGTGTGATGTGTAGGGGAATCAGTGGAATCAGGCTCAGATTGGGTGTGTGTGAACAAGCATGGTATTACAGACTGCTTCCTCATTTCCAGTGTCTCAGACTTCCTTCATCATGCCCCTGTCTCCTTAGACACACAATGAGCACAAAAACCCTTAAACCATTGCCTCTACTCTTGAAAATTATGCTTTTAGGAGATTATATGAATAGCTTAATATTCTTGTTCAACTCTCTTAGTCTACATGGCAACAGGGACTTTATACAAGGAAACGGTCTCCTGGATTATCTGGGTGCGCTCAAACAGATGCAATAGTTGCTGGCTTTGAAGATGGCAGAATAGGACCATAAACCCTGAGAGGGAAAGTATTCTCCCCTGGAGCCACCAGAAAGTAATGCAGTCCCACCTACACCCTGGTTCTGGCTCAGGAAGACCCATGTGAGATGTCTGCTCCATCCGAGGGTTAATAAGTGCAGTTTGAGGCCGCTCAGCTCACTGGAATTCGTTTCAGAAGCAAGGGGAAACTAATACCCACCACCAGCCACCATTCTCAGCCGTCCAGTCTGAGGAACAAGGACATATGGAAGAAATCTAGCCTCGTACTTTTGAGGACCTTCCCACCGTCTTCAGGTTATATGAGGGTAACTTTAGAACGGTGCACAGCTTGACAACAGAGATGGAGGCTCCTGAAAGCCGGACAAAGACAACAGCGCACAAACTTTGAACAACTTAAGCCGAACTGTTTACTGTAGCATACTCTTTGAACTCCATGTGCTTCCAAGGGAAACAAAATTTACTTTGAATAAATTTTACAGTCTTCTACTTGAAACAGCTGGTTGGAGTTTTCAAAAAAGCATCTTGTCAGAATTATGCATTTTTTTTCCTTAAGACATATTCCACCCACTAAGTCATACCAGAAGCCTTGGTAATCACGGAAAGTGGCCTCGTGAACATGAATCCCTTCGCTCTTCAGTCTGCAATAAGCATTTTGGAGAAAGGGACAAATACACCGAATGCCTTATATGTAATCCTGAAGAAACCTACACAGGTCACATCATCTCCATAGCGTGGGGGAGTGAGCAGGGATTGTAGTTAGGGATGAAGAAAGCCAGGATGACCCCACGATGGCAAATTCAGCTAGACGCAGCCCAATCTTTTAACAGACTCCTTCCAATCTCCAGCAGAATGTGTCACAATCTGGAAAGAGATTTCCCATGAAGAATATAGTACAGAAGAGAAAAAGAAAAGCAGGGGGAGGAGGAAAGGGGAATTCAAGAAAAAAAAAAGTTAAACCTGAATACCTACAGAGAAAAATGTGCCCAAACCAGAGTCTGAGGCTTATGTTCCCAGTCTGGTTTAAATGAATACGGAGCCTCCACCTCAGCCAATTGTTGACATTACGTAATTAGCCGGTTACAATAATAACACTGCAGCTTAACACACTGCCACAACTGGAGGAATTTTAACTACTTTGGTGAATTGCCTGTCACCAGCTACATCTGTGCTGGTCTTCAAAGCAAAAGTGGAGGAAGAAAGAGATGAATGCTTAGTATGCAGACGGCCACGGAGCAAGACAAGAAGGGCCTGGCCCCTCAAGAAGTGGGGGTTTGGGGCTATTTACTCCACTCCCATCTGGTCTTTATTTGTATTTAGTTAGTCCAGCCTTTGCTTGTTGCCTTAAGTAAATAAGATTCAGTCAAGTACCTCACATAAGCTGGGAACGAGTTTAAAAAAAAGAAGAAAAAGCTGCATCAAGGTTATTGTCTGCCCAAAACTCAGATCTTTGATTTTTCAAAGCCATAAATATTAACATACACTCAAACACTTAAGCCAAGCACTTTCAGAGATTTCTATTCTCCCATTTAAAAAAAGCCTGTAACCTAAATAAATAATAAGATACTTCTAAAAGAACTCCTCCGACAGCTTCGGAACCTATTAACAGTCGGAGCATTTGCCAAAGAAAGTTTCACCTGCTGGGGACCCTTTCTTTCTTTCCTTATTCACACATTCACTCTGGGGACTGGAGGGTGCTATATTCTTTTCTTAGTCGAATAAATGGCATCTGAAATACAGCCTGACCCAGGAGCTCAGGCAAATCCCAGAATTCTAAACATGAGACACACTGAACACAAATGTCCAGACCTGCACTGGGATGGACATTAGGTAATTCTTTCTAGGTGTCTGAGAACACATTTTCAAACTACTAAATTTGGAAGGAACCTCAGAAATTACTTATTTCACTCTTGGTTTACAAAAGAGAATCCTCCTCTATTGCAATTCAAACATAGAACCCTGTAGTGTGGATATTTTGAGATAGGATAGTTCCTCCTGCTTCTCCAGAGGATGGGCAGAAGGATGCTGTTCTGCTCCTCCAAGGCAGCCACACGGAGACTAACAGCCTCTCTGTGGTACATGCCCTGATCCTTGCCCCCCTCTTCTCCCCTCCCCCCACGTTCGAGATTTACCCTTTTCCTCATCCTGACACCTTAACTCCAAAGTTCTTGAGCAAACTTAAAGCTTTCACTTTTGAAGATTAAGAATAAAATCTTTCTGATCCCCATGCAATTTAAAATCAGGGTGATGATGTATGTGTGTGTGTGTGTGGGGGGGTCTCCTGACATGGTCCATCTATATTATGTAGATAACTATCTGTTACAGACATGTAAATTTAATACTTTCCTGTTCAATCTTTAATATGTTACATCCTCTCTGCCCTTTGGGGAACCTTACTACTGTGGTCGCTGGTCTTTTATTCTAAATGATATGCCATCAGAGAGTGAATATAGCATCCAATAAGCATGGCCCATGGCTACACAAATTCCCTTAGCTACCTTGCGTTTGTTTTCTTCATAGTAGTTCTCCCATCTCTAATTAACCATAGAAGTGCCATTTTGTTATATATTTATTTTTGGTGTTTACTGCTTGTCTTTCCACTTTAATCAGGAAAAGAAGTACATTTAATATTGTACTGTTAGTATCTAGAACTGTGCTGGACACACCGCAGGAGTTAGATCATTTTTGATGAATGAATACATAGGTTTTGGTGACTGGCATGCTGGGTTGGGGGGGATGTGAAATACAGAAAATTAAGGAAAATCCAAACATGTACTTCCCAAATTTATACTAGATCTCCTTCATTCAGTGCAACCAACTTAATAATTTTGAATCTATCTGCACCTTACTCTGTGACTGAAAAACACGGTACATTATCTCAGGTGATTTGTCAAAAATAACTGACTTTTCTACGCAACGCAGGTAAAACACAATCACAAACGACAACAAAAACATATTAAGTAACTGCTGGTATATGAGAAAACAATGTTTCTACACAGGGTACAATTAGCTATAAGTGTCAAAATAGTCTTTTTCCAATTTGCTCTTAATTTCTCAGTATCACAAAGGAAACTTGACGCTTCATTCAATATTATGATAGACAATTGGTGGTTACAAAAGCAGATTAGCAGAAAAGCTAACCTCTAAGATGAAGGGAGTTTACTGGTCTCCATCAGAGCGATTTCGTAACTTTTGATCTGTCTTACAGGAAATGTTTTTCAGAGACACAAATGGTTGGTTTCACTGTTAATCATTCATTCGCCTTTCCTTCATTGCCTCTCTTTAGCGCAGGCTAAACTGCAGAAGGGCGTACAAAGGAGAGAGTGCTCAGATGCAGAGAATATCAATATATTTAACCATCCAGATACTAGGACAATTTTATGTCCTTAGAGAGATTATACTAGACAGTAGATATGTTAGATAAAGAATTACTTTTCTCCTAACACACAAAGAAGCAAGATACCTTTAGAAATGTTTAAAGAAAAAAAAAAAAAAGAAAAGAAAAGAAACAAGACAAGGTACCACTGTGAGTGGGAATCTTCCTTGGATAATAGAAATATAGAAAGAACCCCTTTCTCCACTTCTATAAAATCAGGACGTTTATGGGGCTACAAAGATAAAGCTGCCAGACTGTCTCCATAGTGTGGCTCCCAGGGAGCTCTGTCTGTTTTTAAAGCAGTAAGAGCTGATGTCATTCTTTTTACTTAAATGTATTACCTGGGCCGTGGCAGCAGAAGAGGCAGGAGTTGTTAACAAACAGTCCTTGGTGGCTAATGAAAATCCACTCTCAGGACTGCTGCAGTACACAGGAGGTGCCGGACCTTGGGAGTACACCCATCAGCAGTCTGACTGGAGCGCCGCAGCCCCTACCTCTAAAATCCACTCAGTAGAGCCTGTCTGTGCACACCATCTGTGTTACCAGGGCAAACTCTCTGCCAACTGCTTTCCACCTACATTCTTTGCTTAATTCTTCTCAAAATTTAAGTTGTTGCTAGTTCCATGGGCAAAACCAGAGGACATCATGCAAGCATATACAGAAACAGGCCTGATGTTCCTCACTGGAAGACTCTAGAAATCACAGGGGCTATGAAGTAGGACCTGGGCCAGAATCCAGGTCGCTCCAATTTGTCCCAAGTTACTTCACTTCCCCTGGTCTCTCATGAAGAAAGCTATCCAAATTTAACAGAGTAATAATAATCCGGAAGAGAACATCATGATTTTAACCTCGTGTCCATGGCAACCACTAATAAACCACTAATAAATACTATGGGAAAGGAATCTTGATTGGAAAGAAGACTGAAAGAAGGCCAGTGGTACAGGTTCCTACCATCCTACCTAGGCAGAGTAGGAGGAGTTGTGTTGGTTTTTGCACACTGGCTAAGTGTAGGGGATGCCAAGATCAAGCATGTGCTAGCAGATGCAAACTAAATTATCCCTTGAATAACATCATCCAGGACTAAGGGAGACCAGGAGCTCTGGGGACAGCAGTGGGCAAGACTGTATTTGTAAGTGATCATTAGTGAGAGATAAAGGGTTTTGCTTCCTGACTCAAAGCAAAAGGTGTCTCTTTCAAGCAGTGTCACTCCAGGACCAGGAGGATGAAGGTGTCCTTATTCTTGACATCTTGCAATTGAGACCAGGAGTTTATCTGCTTCTCAGTTTGACACTTCCTTCAAAAGGACAAACTGTTAACAAGAGTTTGCAGCCTTCCTCCCTTCTGGGTTATGCAAATCACTATCTAAAAGGATGACTCTTCCATTTTCTTCATTTGTGCCACAAATATTTATGAGGGCCCCACCACAGACCAAGCACCAGACTAAACAGGAGAATAAAGTGAAAAATGAGGCAGATATGGCTTCTGCAGACCAGAACTCACCCCTGAAGGTGAGCTAGTGGAGAAACGGAGATGGAGCTGCAGAGAAACAGGGCAGGAGGAAAGATAACCCTCTAACATGAGTGCTTATGTGTTTAATTATGTGTTTAATCTCACTGACATCTTTAGCTGAAAAAAGAAATGGTACTTAATGGTGGTTTGATAGGATTGGCCCCCACAGAGTCAAGTTTTTGAATGCTTAGCTCATAAGGAGGGGCACTGTTAGGAGGTGTGGCCTTGGTGGAGGAAGTATATGTGATGGTTTGTATATGCCTGGCCCAGGAGGTGGCATTATTAGGGGGTGTGGCCCTGTTGGAGTAGGTGTGTCACTGTGGGCATGGGCTTAAGACCCTCATTCTAGCTGCCTGGAAGTTAGTCTTCCACTAGCAGCCTTCAGATGAAGATGCTGAACCTTCAGCTCCACCTGCACCATACCTGTGTGGATGATGCCATGTTCCTGCCTTGAAGATAATGGACTGAACCTCTGAACTGTAAGTCAGCCCCTAATTAAATAATTAAATGTTTTCTTTTATAAGAGTTGCCTTGGTCATGGTGTCTCTTTACAGCAATGAAACCAAAACAAAAGACAAAACTTCTGGTGAGCATTATCTGTTCTATTAGGAAGATACTTTAATTGTCCTAAGGTGACAGACAACTTCCTGTCCCCATCTTCAAAGTTTAGACAGAAGAAAAGGAAGAGAGGAGGGAAAATGGGTCAGGCTAGAGGCAGATGACCACACCCCAGCCATAGCCCAATCCAAGAAGGTTCCAACAGCCATAAGAGCTTGAGGGCATGAGAGAGTTCATTTTAAAACTATGCCCCTAGGTCAGCCTCCTTTGTCCCTTGTGTCCTCAGTGGCGACTGACTGCAGTACTAGCACTTTTGAATAAACACTGTTTTGAGGAATGAAAGGCTGGGACATTTTCCTGAGGCCGCATGGTGAGAGAAGGCAGCAATCAAAGCTATAGAGAAGCTGAGTTAGAAACCGGAAAACAGCATCGCTGAGCTCCCTCACACAGGCCTTCACTCCCTACTGCCCACTGCCCACTGTGCCCCCAGGATTCCTCAGAAACATGCAGGACACTGGACCCACCACACTGTGAGATGGGTGTCAGCTCATTATCAGTAAAGAAAGAGACGTTGGTCTGGAGAGATGGTTCAGCCACTAAGAACACTAGCTGCTCTTCCAGAGGACCCAGATTCAATTCCCAGCACCCACATGGTGGCACGAGTGTCAAAATCTCCAGTCCCATGAGGTCTGAAGTGTTCTGGCCTGGCACATATGTAGTGACAGACATACACGCAGAAAAGGAAGCAAAGTCACGAAACTATAAGAGTTCAGAACTGGCAACTTACAGGGAAAGTTTAGTATAAGAAATGGGAACTCCTTCAGCAGAAGGATAATCGGCCACTTTCCAACCAGAAACTAACAAAGCGTTAAGTAAAGTGGCGTTTCAAAGCGCCTGCACTCACAGCTAGAAATTTATGTGATTCATTTTATTAAAATTATAGTATTTCTCAGACTGACTATAAAATAATTGCTATATCCAATCTTATTTTCTTTCTGATTCCACTATAAAACTTCTTGTTCCTGAAGCCACACAAAAACTGTTAAAAAATTAAATTATTATAAAAGGAATTTTGGGGGCAGAGATGGCTCAGTGGATAATGGTAGTTGCTGCCAAGCCTGAAGACCTGGTTTCCATCCCTGAGACCCAGATAGAGGGGAAAGAGAGAAATGAATTCTGCAAGTTGTTCTCTTACTTCCACACATGCATCGTGGCATGTCTACCCACATCCATCCATCCATCCATCCATCCATCCATCCATCCATCCATCCATCCAGACACACACACACACACACACACACACACACACACACACACACACAGAGAGAGAGAGAGAGAGAGAGAGAGAGAGAGAGAGAGAGAGAGAGAGATTCCTTGTGATACTTCAAACTATTAGGGCTTCTAGAGTTATATTCAGTTATATTCCTACTTTCTAGTTGAAAGACAACTTGTCTAAGTAGCATTTTAATGACAAATATTTTTGTATTTCCTGTGTGTGTGTGTATGTGTGTGTGTGTGTGTGTGTGTGTTCACGTGCGTGCGTGCGCGTATCTCCATTTATCTGAAGCCCTTTCTCTTTCTCCTTCTCCTCCCCATATTGATATATAACTCTTAATTTTTTTTTAATTTCTGCTGTTGCTTTAGGAGTTTGCTTGTTTCTTTGTTTTTTTTTTCCCCTTTCATAGACAGGGTTTCACATAGCACAGTCTAGCCTCAAACTTGCTATGTAGCAGAGAGCCAAGGATAATGAACTCCTAAGCCTCCTGCCTCCACCTTCAAGATGCTAGGATTCTGGTTATACAGCCTGGAGACCAGCTGATGTGCAGCCTTCAAGGCGTATTTTCCTTTTGTTAGCTAAGTCTCCATCAACAAGAAAGTAATGAAGACTTTTTACAACTTTATTATCCAAGCAAGCACCTGAATCTATAACAATGTTATCCTGAGTTCAGATTGGCTGTAATAGTCACCATTGGAAAGAAATAAATGTAAAGACATGGCTCAACCTATAACAGAGCTGAGTCCAGAGTGTGAGAACCCAGTAGCCAAGGAAAAACAAGACAAGGCAACAATGACAACTGCATTAGGGCATGTGTTGTTCTTGCAGGAGATCTGGGTTAGATTCTTAGCACACACATAATAACTCACAACATCCATAACTCCAGGGGATCCAATGCCTTCTTCTGGCCTCTGTCAGTGCCTAGTGTACATGTAGACCACATACATATACATATATACATTACATATACATATACATATATACATACATGAATACATGCATGCATGCATGCATGTATACAAGCAAGCGAAGCAGCCATACAAGGAAAACAAAGTAAATAAATCTTCAAATATTAAAGAAAATAAAAGTGTGCCTTTGTATGTGGCAAAAATATCTGCACTGTAGTAGAGACGGAAGGATTACAGGGGCTTGTTGGCTGGCAGGCCTGCTCAATGCCTGCTCAGATTCAATGAATCTAAGCAGATTCCCTGTCTCAAGGGAATAAGATCAAAAGCCATAGAGCAGGATACCCAACATCCTCTTCTAGACCTCATTAGGACCACATGTATACCGTGTATATTTGTTCATACACCATACAGACACACACACACACACACACACACACACACACACACACACAAACTAAATGGGCTTTCAAACAAACAGGGATGGTTGGTTAGCATCAACCTTTCTTCTAAAGTTCATTTTAACTTAGAACCTCAGAATTCAACATTATTTTGGTATATGGTCTTTGAGTTGAGTCCCACTGATTCAAATAGCCCATATGGCTAGTATCTAGCATCCTTACAAGGAAGTCATGAGAAGACACAGCTAATCAGAGCAAAGAAAGACAGGTAACAAAGGTAGATATCATAGTAATACAAGTAAAAAGCCAAAGAATGTTAAACGTGGCTGGTACCAACCTGAAACTAAGGATGGAGAAAGGATTCTTCCCAAAAGCCTTCATCATGGCCTGGCCTACACTTAGGTTTCAGACCTCTAGACTCCACATCCCTGGGAATAAATGTCTGTTTGAAGCTATTCAGTCTGTG
Source organism: Rhabdomys pumilio (assembly GCA_030674055.1). NCBI lineage: Eukaryota > Metazoa > Chordata > Mammalia > Rodentia > Muridae > Rhabdomys > Rhabdomys pumilio. The sequence goes on along the minus strand of JANHMN010000015.1, from coordinate 48,770,000 downwards.
ACAATTAGTTATGGCAGCCCCAGGAAAATCACACAGTATCATTAACTAAAAGGCATGATTGCAGAAAACCAGTATTCCCATGACCCATTCATTCTTAAAGTGAAGACACACAGGACCAGCCCAGATCCCATTTAAGAACACAGGCCTCATGTTTCCTTCCTTGTGGAATAAACCAGGATGTCCACACATTCAGGAATCACTGTGCCCCAGAGCACTTCCAGGTAGACATTGAATTTCACTACAACAAAGAAAGGCCCTGTGCAGAGACAGCGTCTAACGGCCTGACCAGGAAGAAAGGGCGCACTGTTCCCTAATCATTTCTGAAAGCCCTCCCCTTATTGACGGCAAAGGAGTAATGAAAACGTTGTTGCAATCATTATAATTCACTGGAAATCTGACAGGGGAAGAAAAGCGCACATGTAAAAACACCGACACGCTCAAAGCCTTTCAAGCTCCTCTGTCTTGTTTAACAGTTCCAGCCTGCCTGCCACAGTTCAATAAATCCTAAATGAAAAGCTTTGTATAGAAGTGGCCAACACTGGCAAAATAATCTCTTCCATATTTCCTATATCAATTTTGCGCGTATGTGCGCGCGTGCGTCAAGCCTCCTGCACGGAGTGTTAAACATGTGCTCCTTTCTTCGCCAATAGATTTAGGTGGCCGCATCACAAAGGAAACAGTTCATCAAAGACTATTGGTGCTCGTAGCTGACTCTTTCAGTGGAGCTACGCAATTGCCTTGACGTCTTCAACAAGTTACATACAGCAGAAAGGGGAAAATAATCAGAGTGGAAATTCCTGGGGATAAAAATTCAACTGTTATTCTAGTGAAGATAAAAAGAGCTTTGGCTTAAATGGTTCTTCTGAAGAGACTCTTACTGATTCAAGTGGAACCTTCTCTGGAACATCGGGTATGTGGTTTTCAGGGGTTCTATCTCCCTTGATGATTCAAGGGTACCTACAAGAAAGCAAATTTATCCTAACAAGCCAGTGTAACGTCCACTTCCTGGCCATTTAAATCCATTCAGAAAATATGATGTGTACCTATAGTTATTTAACTATGTCAAGTGGCAGCATCTGTGCCTTGTAATTCGTGCTGATGTTTTCGGATGATTTCTATCCCATGATCTCTCTCTTTTCTCTAAAGGTGTAGGGCTCTAGTTTCAACAGTGCCTGAGGTCAGCAAGATGGCAGAAGTCATGTGGACCAGCGTGAAGAGTTCTTATTCCTCATCAGAGTTCTGGATGGGAAACTCGCCTAAGATCTGTTAGGGCAGACTGTAGAGGTAGGTACAGTGGTTTTTTTTTCTTTCTAGAAAACAGAGAGAGAGAGAGAGAGAGAGAGAGAGAGAGAGAGACAGAGACAGAGACAGAGACAGAGACAGACACACAGAGACAGAGAGAGAGGGAGGGAGGAAAGAGTGTGCATATATGTATATGAGAGTGTGTATATGTGTGTGTATATGTGTTTTGGAGTGTGAGTGTGAGTGTATGTGTGTAAACCAGATGTCAACAGCAGGTGGTGTTCCTCAGGATGCCTCCATCTTGTATTTTAAGACAAGGTCTCTCTCTGGCTAGCTAGGTTGGGCAGCGAGTTAAACCCCAAGGATCCTCCTGCTCCATCTGCCCAGCGCTAGGATTGCAAGCCTACCATGCCCAGCTTTTTAACCTGACAGGTCCTCTTGCTGACAAGGACCTTCGCTCACTGAGCCGCCTCCCTAGCACTAGGCCCTATTTTTTAATAGTCATACCTTGTTTCCCTGTTTCAAGGTCACATGATAGGATAAAATCAGAATTACCCCAAACTGGACAGAGAAATTGCTTAGCTCAGGACTAGCTCCCATCCACTCTGCTTAGCCAGGGCCTCACCAGGAAGAGGCCCACTTGCTAGACGTCTGGAGTCTTCAAGTGCTGTTACACTGAAGGCAATCAAGCCCAAGGATGCAGCAAACACAGCTGAGGCCTGCTACACTGTGTGAGCTCCTCTCCTTTTCTTCCCTTCCTCTAGCTAAGTGTTAACTTTGAGCAAGAAACACTGTAGCTGTGGCAGCCTCCAACAGACAAGGCACAAGAACTCCACCCCCACAGAGTTATTTGAAGGAGTTTTTTTTCCCCCCTTTTAAACATAAATAAATGCCTGCAGCTATTTCAGGACTGTTATGTTCTACTTCGGTATACACAGATATTAAGCCGGCAAGTTAAAACTGTCATTCTAAAATTGTTCCCTTTGGGACAGATAAATAGATCTTATGCTTGTTACTAAGGATGCTATGGTTTATTATATGGCTGAATGCAGCATACTGTTCTCTGGATACTGTCAGAACATACTGCTCCCTGCGTAGAATGAGGAGACGTCTGACCACAGAGCTCTGTGGCCTGGGGACTGGAAGGTGAGGGCTCTGGTTAGCAGCTGATCCTCAATAATGAAAGCAGGCAACCTCTGGGAGCCTGGGGAATCTAGAAGCTGTTGTTAGCATCAACAAGACACATTTGCAGGTTGATGCTTCTTTATTATTGATCTGGTAAATTTCCCCCCTGCTTTTATTTCCTCCCTGCATATCTAATATTATCTTTTACCATTTATTCTAAAGAAATCTATAGAATGAGAAATTTGCTTGCATTTGGGGCACACTTAGAAGAGGCTAGCCTATCTCAGTAACAAGCCTGACAACTGTTGGAAAACAGGCCAAGCAAGTCTCTAGCATATTTATAAGTGAGAGCCAGAGAACAGAGTTGGGAAATAGGACATGAAGATGCTTCTCCACCTGAAAACTTTTGTGTAGTAAATTTAGTGTTAAGATTGTATAGGTGAGCATTTCAACCTTTTTAAAGCTGGGAAGTGAAGCACTCACAAAACCCAAGGCATGTACTTCAAAAGTTGTCACAAAAGGAAACACTCACAAATCCATCACCAGATGCTAGAACACAGAAACGCCTCTCACAACTCTACTTTTCTGAAGGGCAACTGCCATCCAGAGTTTCACCTAAGTACCTAAGAGGCATCTTCAGGCACTGTGATTTTGTTTTGACTTAAAAAAAAAAAAGAAAAAAGAAAAAAGAAAAAAAAAAGATTTTTTTTTTTGCACCTGTTGGAATTATTTTATGTATAGCTTTCTTTTGTTCTGTATTATGCTGTGATTTCCTAGGCCTTAGTTTTCGTGGATAGTAGGTCTTAAACATGCCTTTTAAGTTTCTCTTAACTGTGTTTTGAGGGTAAAAGCGCTGTACCATAAAATGTGCATATCAAAAACTTGTAAAGCCCAAAGCAGTTGATGCAGTGCACATTTTTTCCAAGTACATATCAACCCTGGGTGCTTCCAAAGCCCTTGTCAAACTAGGTGGGTGTAACAGTCTCTCCCTGTGAGCAATAACACTATACACTGTAGCAGGATATACATTCTGCTACATTGTATTCACAGTGGAGCTCAGCGATTAGGCAGTAGAAGAGGAGGTAGAGCTGGGAGAAGAGAGGAAGGGGAGAAAAAGAGGAAGGGAAGGAGTGAAAAAGAGGAAGGGGAGGAGAAGAAAGAGGCTATCAACCATGGAGAATCACTGATGGGTCAAAAGCTGCCCTGGGTAGCAACTTCTATCAAAAGGTTAGATATTGGGTAACAACTCTAATTGTGTGGGCATCTTGTTGATTGACCATTTCTAAATATATAAATCCTTTAGATAATCATTAAGCTTTAAGAGTCTCATTTCTACCCAGTACTGCAAGAATGGCAGATATTGTCTGAGGTTCAGCCAAGCTTTGCAGATGCAGTGTGGGGGATGGCTCTGGACCTGTGCATCTAGCTAGCCGGAGCCCCGGTCACAGCCGAGGAGCACTGGGAACATGGCAGCTGCCTGGGAACAAGCCGGACTGGGCGCCATTTTCTAAATATCACCCCTACATTGCACTTTTCAAACGCCCTGTTTTTTAAAAAATGTACATTTAAAACTCGATGATGTTTTAAAAATACTTTTATTCTTTTCTACAGTCATTTTTGATTTTCTGTCTCCCCAGTCAAATCTCATTTCTAACCTTCCATCTGAAATAGCTTTTCTCCTGAGGAAGATCTTCCATCATCTCTGATGCTAATAGACTACTCCAGTTTTGCCTGTCTAAAAACATGTTTATTTTACTTTTTTTACTGTGTGGGGTATATCTGTTAGGTACCAACCCCTTGATTGGCAGCTATTTTCTTTCAACACATTAATGATACTATTATTCTCCCATGCTCCTAGAATTTTTAGGAAAGAAATTTGTGTCCCACTAACCTGGTTGCTTTGGTTTCTTGAATGCACACTGTGCAGTGTACAGTATTCCATTCTCTGGGCATTGTCAGAACACACTGTTCCAATGAAGAAGGACATAAAGTCTCACCACACGGACTGGCTCTAACAGCCACTGGGGTGGCTGAACTGAACCTGCAATGGTTTTTTTTTTTTTTTTTTTTTTTTTTTTTTAATCATTTTAAAACTGATATATCTAAGTAAGGATTTCTTTTTTCTGATCCTTCATGGAGTTCATAGTACATCTTGAGTTTAGACATGAAGTCTATGCATCAACATCATGAAACTCTCAGACATCACCTGGTCCACTTCAGGTCTAACCACCTGAGATTTCAACTGTATTTGTTGTGTCTCTTAACATCTGCATTTTCCTTTCTGGGTCATCCTTTACAGATTTCCTTTTCCTTAAGTCTTCAATGTGTTAATTCTCTCTGTGTTTGTATCTAATCTACTTTTAGGTAGCACCCCCTAAGCCAACTGTATATTATAGTGACTATAATTTGTAATTCTATAATTTTCATTTTGTTCTCATTTATGTTCCACATTGGCTTCAATTCTTGTCTTTTCATTTTGTTTTGTTTTTTGTTTTTTGTTTTTTTGTTTAAAATAGTAAACTCAGGTTTTAACGTTTGAATCCATAATGCCAATCTCTGAAGCTCCTGATACATTTTAAAATTAATTTTACTTATTAATGTTTATATATATGGGTATTTTGCCTGCAATGTTTGTGTGAGGGTGATACCTGCACAGGCCAGAAGAGAGTATTGGCTCCCCTAAGCCTGGAGTTACAGGCATCGGTAAGCTGCCACGTGGGTGCAGGGACTTGAACCCAGGTCCTCTGCAGAGCAGTGTTTTAACTGCTGAGCTCTCTCTAGCCCTCTAATGCTTTTTATTCTCATGCTGCTTGTCTGTTTTTGCTGCTTTCTTTCCTTCTTGTTTGATTTGATTTTCTAACAGACATTGTTTCTTATAAAACTGCTCACAGAAACAATCTGAGAATTAGGATGGTAATATATTCTAGAGGTGATTTCAATATATCCCACCAAATACCTGTGGGACTAGCACTCTACAATAAACACGTTCTGACTTCAGGGAACAAATAGGAGTTAGGCCTTCATTCTCCCCAACGGTGGCCCCATAAGCCTGTATACCTCCAAATATTTTCATATTTTACCTCACTCATCAGCTTCAGTAGAAAGTATGACCCAAGTTAGCTGGCCTTCCAGCACAAGAGTCTAACTCCTGGCTTTGCCTTCTGTTACTACAGGCCATTCTCTCAATCTCTCAAAGTCTTTCCATACATCATTTTTAAAACCTGGTCATTCATCATAATTAGCTTATCTGATAAGGCATATTATTTGGAAATGTTGACAGGTTTTGACTATTTTGCATTAAAAAAAAATAAGGATTAAAGTTGGGCTGGAGAGATGGCTTGGCCATTAAGAGCACTTGCTGCTCTTCCAGAGGACTCAGGTTCAACTCCCAGCAACCAACACAGCCGTTCACAACTGTCTACAACTCCAGTCCTCAGAGATCTGAGCCTTCTGGCCTCTGTAGGCACTGCAAGCATGTGACACACAAACAGACACGCAAGCAAGACATTCATCCTCATAAAATACAAATAGAGAAAAAATATTTTTAAAAAAGAATGACGAAGAAACACCCAGAGGAGTCACTTTTAATTTTATCACCTTTAACTCAATCTCAGAAAACTCATCCTATAATTATTTCATCAGTTCTTGTTCTCGTTCATATGAGAAAAAAAAAAAAAAAAAAAAAAAAAAAAAAAAAAAAAAAACAGCTGCCAAGAAGCAGCTCTGGAGAAAGGGTTTGCTTTGGTCTATTATTGAAGGGTACCGTCCATCCTGGAGAGAAAGGATTTGAGAGCATGAGGTGGTTAATCCTCATAGCTGCAGGAAGGACTCAGATTACAGGTCCTCACTTGCTTTCTCCGTTTTATTCAGTGCAGGATCCCAGCCCACAGCAGCAGTGTGGCTCACAGTCAGGGTCATCCCTCCTCAGTTAAACCTTTTGGAGACATCCTCATAGCCACACACCAGGTGTGTTTCCATGGTGATTCTAAATCCCATCAAACTGATGATGACCGTCACAACAGCCAAGCTTTCTGTGAGCCTTATAAAACAAATTGCAACTGGAATAGCAAGTTATTCCTGTAAATTTAAGTAAAAGTATTAGCATTTTTATCTTAATAGCACAAATATATATAAATCTCAGAAGCCCTCAACTAATAGAGACATTTCTTTAGCATTGTCTGTTTCTCACGGTATTACAAACCTGTAGACTGTAACTAAAATGTGAGTTGCTGGGCTGGGGAACTGGCTCAGTGGGTAAAACGGCGTGTTGTACAAGCATGAGGCTCTGAGTTCAAATCCCAAAGGACTCACATAGAAACCTGTTGTTGCTGCACATTCCTGTAAATCCCAGTTATAGGGGATGGGGAGATGTGTGTATGTGTGTTGGGGGCAGGGGGCAGCTTCTAGGGGTTACTGGCTAGCCAGCCTCACTGAAAAATGGTAAGCTCCTGACTCAGTAGGAGACACTGAAGAGAATATGGTGCTGAGTGATAGAGGAGGACCTCACATGTTCTGCAGGCCACACACACACACACACACACACACACACACACACACGGACTGTTTTCAAGGTTATGATAGCTTTCAATGCCGTACACCCATTCTAAAAGGACTTAACTGTCAGAGGCTGGTCTAACCTCTAACAAGCCTGGTTACATTCACAGTGTCCTGCTCTAAAATGTATACTTTTGTAAACATCACAAAGTACATATTCTTGTTCTATTTTTTTCTTTCTGCTCTAAATAATGAAGAGCCAGGGCATGCATTCTGATCTGTATAATTTTATATTTTTGGTTGTGAGTCTAGCTTTTAATGGAGAGAAAGGTCTGTGCGAGAGGCTGTCAAGACAGAGGAGGATTAGGGCCTTGCCACCTGTGTCTTCTGAAGGGCACACTCAGGAGAGCCAACGCCCCCTGGACAGTAGGACTCAGTGGCAATCAAGAAAGGGGAACAAGTATGTTCTTTCATAAAATGAAGGCAAAGCCAAACACATGTGGTATTTCGTGTGTGTGTTTATTATATAATATGTTGGCCAAACTTTTTGTCTGTTGGTTGGGTTTTTAAACAGTCTGTGAGGTAGGTAGGAGGGAACTAGAACTATGTGCTATAATCTTTACATCTCAAGAAAGGAATCTAGCACCAGGGTCTTTAGACTCTAGTGTGCACAGTGCCAGCAGAGAACTGATGTATAATTTCTCCATCACCAGCTGTGACAAGTCTCCTGCTCTCAGTGACTTACCACTGCATTCTCATTCAGGTCTAATGACTACTTGGCAAGAAGAAGTCTTCTTCTATACAGAGATTGAAGACTTGGGTTCTTACTCTTCTCGTGAGATCTAACCCTTACCATCATCCCAAATTGTGCATCCAGAGGCAGAATGTAGAGCGGAGCATGGAGTGAGTTTCAAGCACTCCCAGAGAGCCAGGGAATGGCAAATACCATCTCCTGATGGATCCAAGTCACATGGGAATGCACTAACAGTATGTGAGTCTCGAGACTCTTGCCTTCAGTTGACACTCAAGAGTAGAGGAAGACTAATACATTTAAGAAAGCAACTAGCCCCTCTGGCAATGGGCAAAAAGACACCTTGTTGGTGGTGATTTTCTCCTATCAGTCAGGGGCAAAACAGATGGCAGTCCTTAGTTCATCCTTGATGCCTGGCTTGGTGGCCAAAGGACTCATAAAAATCAAATCAAATCAAATCAAATCAAATCAAATCAAATCAAATCCAGGCAGCTCATCACAGGAGAAGGAAGAGAGAGACCTGTGAACTGCCATGCCACCCACAGACCTGCCCTCCAGAGTATGGTACAGGAAGGCCATAGACACCTACTTGCCACCACACCACAAAGCGCAAATAGATGTCACCCAGTGGCCCTCCAGCCACTTGGGTAGCCCATAGTGGGAGCCACCATGATGTGCGAGTATTTAGTGGCAGATGGGAGAGAGAAAGAAGTGGAGCAGCTTGAGCACTGTGAAGAGAGATGGAACTGGAGACTCGAGGGTGGAGAGGAGGAGCCTGCTGTGAGTGGCCAGCTCTGCCACTGTGGCCATAGGGAGGTCCCAAGCTGAGCAGCCACTGAGGGCCATGTCTCAGTCCACGCCTATGCAGCAGCAGGGGTCGATGTCAATATCTATGGCCCATATGAACACTAGAGAAAACAGGGATGTCCCTGGTAGGGGAAACTAGTGGATGTCCAGGGGCTGTTCATTACTGGTCCCACCCCTCCCTAGATGAGGTACTCTGGAGAGCTGGCCCCATCTCTCACAGGCGGTACTGATGGCAGCATTGGGTGGTCTAGCTGGAGTAGTGCTGGAGAGCCCTCCTGGTGGTTTGGATGAGGGAGAGCCAGTGGGCTGACTAGCTCAGCTACCACCCAGGCTCAGATCCAAGCAGGGTTCTGAATTGGTCAACCCCAAAATCTATATCATCTCCAAACACAGTTGGGATGCTTGAAAGGGCCAGTCCTGCTGTTCCAAAGCTTCTGGATCTCCATGACAAAGACAAAGGGCAACAAAAGGATAACCAGAAGTCCTGGTGAGGACCAATAATGATGGTGTCACAGAAGCCAGAGATCTGGAACCAGACCAATGACTCGCTGCAATGAACATTTGTAAGTGAAGATGTGTGGGCAAAGGGATATCCTGTGGGACACTGTGACACACTACTGCTTCCATAATGAGATGCTTTCTACGATTTGTTGTTGTTGTTGGTGGTGGTGGTGGTGGTGGTGGTGGTGGTGGTGGTGGTGTGTGTGTGTGTGTGTGTGTGTGTATTATTTTGGGGGAAAGGTTGCAAGGATGAAGGGTAAATATGAGGGGACAGGGAGATGAGCAGGACTGGGGTGCACGCTACGAAATTCACAAAGAATTAATAAAAAATTTAAAAAAAAAACAGTTCTTAAAAATAAAACCAGCCATAGGATGGGAAAGATGTTATATAAATAAGAAGAAAGAGGAATGACTAATTTCTTGTCAGAAATACTGAGGAAAATAAATAAACCCGTCAAACAGGGATTCTATACCCAGATGAAATAGCTTTCCACAACAAAGAGGAAGTGAAGGTGATTGGCCCAGATGAAGAGAGCGGTTTGCAATACTTACAGATGCACAGGAACTGTGCAAGGAGAAATTCAAACCAGAGGGACAGATACAGGACGAAACTCTCCGTACACCTAAAAGAGTCAAGAAAGCATAAAATAAAAGCACATTTAAAGTCGCTCAAAGAAGAGGAAGAAGAGGAGGAGGAGAGGGACAAGGAGGAGGAGGAAGAAGAGGAGGAAAGAAAAGCAGTTAGGAACATCTATCAAAGCTTCTAAATGTCCCAATAATTGAAAAAGACAAGAGTAAACCTGACAGAGAAGCAAGAGTAGAAGATGACAGTACCAACATCAAGATGATGAATAATCAGTGTGGTGGAGCACACCTTTAATCCCTCAGGAGTCAGACATGTCTGTGAGTCTGAGGCCAGACTGATTCTGGTCCAGCTAGAACTACTTAGTGAGATTCTGTCTCCGTGATGATGATGATGGTGATGATGATGATGAGGAGGAGGAGGAGGAGGAAGGAGGAATAATAGAACAATTGTAAACTAACCTGCCAGTTAAATGTCAGATTTAAATATATTTTAAAAGGCTGTCAAGAAAATCAGTAACATCATATTTGTAAAACCTCATGTAAAACATAGCGATGAAGAAAAAGCTAGCATGGGCAAAACCTAATAAAGTTCAGCACTCCTATTCTTATCAGTTAGTACGTAGATTTCACTCCCTTCAGCAAAAGAAACCAGAAAAGAAGAAAAGAAAAAAGAGAAGAAACAAAAAGAGGGGGCATCTGTGATTAAGATGTAATGGAAAACTAGCATCCCATTACGTATCCACCAATTAAAATAGCTTTAGGAGGCTAGGTGTGGCAGCACCTGTGATCCCAGTACTTAGGAGCCTAAAGCATAAGGCTCTCCTATCTGGGCCAGCTTTGTGTATATAGTAAGTCCCAAGTTAGCCTGAGCTATACAGAGAAACCAAGAACTTCAGCTTCCTATGTACATAGTAAGTTTTAATAAGAATACTGAGTGAAGAAATAAACCCACTAGTAGTCAGAAGTTCTAAACCATGTGCATCAAATGTTTTCTCTCTTTACTTATTGCTTTCTGTTTTGTTTTTTTGGAGACAAAGTTTCACACTGTAGCCCAGGATAGCCAGGAACCCAGTAGATTCCCCCAGACTAGCCATGAACTTGCAGCAATCCTCCTACCTCAGCCTTCTGAGTTCCAGGATTATATGCTTGTACAAATCTAAATTTACTATCATTTTCATGTACATACTTTCTGAACATTATATATGGTAAGCCACAAGACCTCTTAATGGGTTTCCAAAAATAGACAATACATATATAAGCCAAGTCCCTTAATCACAAAACAATCAGAAAATCAATACTACAAAAGGAAGTTTTAAGTTCCCATATGTTGGGAAATTTTAAATCACTTTCAATCAATCCGCAAGTCAAAGTGAGCGTTGCAAAGGAAATGTCCGCACTCGTAGGAATGAGCCATGCTCACTACAACATGGATAAATTGGAAACATAACAATGGACTTTGTAAAAACAGGAACAGCTAGTGTTACTATTTTCAAACACTTTTCACGCTTATACAATGGACTATAAACCTTTTACAAGACAAATGAATGATAAATACAAGCTGGTTAAAAGATAGGAGGAAGACAAGGATGAAATCCGATATCGGTGATGATCTGAAATTGAATAGTAGCTTCCCTGATTCAGAGCAAGTTGTGTGCTTGCTCCTAAATATTACGTATATTACCAGTCGTGGACCTTAAGTATTACTAACACGGGATGCACTGTCACCTGTGACCAGTTCAACGTCATATCTGTGCTCCTTCACCAACTCATGTTACTGTTTCTTATTTACTTTATTAGCAGAGCTGGAGACCAGGCAAAAGCCCTACCACTGAGCTACCCTCCCAGCACCCACTCGCTGTTTTAAAATTCTCTTTTGGTGCTAATGTCTTCTCCATTTTCTTCCTATTGGTAGACTGAGAAGATCCAGTAGATCTCAGAGTAGTCTAAGGACATTTACATTTTAATTCATAAGAGTAGGAAAATTACAGTTATGGAGTAGCAACAATTTCATGGTGTGTGTGTGGGTCACACAGCATGAGGAGCTGTATTAAAGGGTCACAGCATCAGGAAGGTTAGGAACCCTGGTTCTAGAACACAATGGACCAGAACAGCTATGAAGTCCCTGTATAGAACACTCAGTCCTTTCAAAGTGAAATCCCACCACTGAGAGAACAGCTGACTTCAGTGTGTGCAAGAGTCAGGCAGACAAACAAACACACCACACTTCCAAGCGTAAGGAAAATGGCGGACGCTAATGTGGCACGTTGCTGCTTCTGATGGCCGGCAACCTGGAACATCTTTCCTACAGAAAGCTTTAAAATATGTTCAGCATTTTCTAAACAAACATTTTTGGAAAGCAGTACATTTCATAAAGAGTAATGGGGATCATGAAATTGTGAGTTGACGCTCTTATTATATTTGGGTTTTTATTATATACCCTTCCCCTCCGATTGCTACAGTTGGCCTTGGCAATTAACAAATGCCAGCCCTAACTTCTTCTGAAGTGAATTTGTTGATGGAAAAGTCAGGAAACAGTTTATCTCCACTGGGAATATTTTGAAGGAGGGATTTAACAGGGGGGCTGAGGCAAGGAGGATCTTTAAAAAACAATATTTGCTAAACTACAAACACACAGGCACACATGGGAGTTGTTTTACTTTCAACAAGTTCTGAAAGTAGGAACAAAACCAAGAGAGTTAAAAGAATAATTTAATACTGATGTTTTGGGAATGTTGAAAGAGACCAGGCATTCAGACCTCATGTTGCTAAATTTGTTCATCTAAAACCTAAAAGGCATTTTCATGACAACGGCGTTGCTGTTCCTCGGTGCTCTGCCTCCTCAGGCAGCTTATTTCCTGCTCAAAGTTATAATTTTGTATTCATAATACCATAATCATTTCCATGGCAACTTCCTGTGATGTCAGAGAGAAAACACTGCTGACTTCTCCCACAGCTCCCGTCTCCCGGCTGAGCCGGGATGCTGGTTTTATTCTTTCCAAAGTGCACCAAAGATTTTACTGTTCCTGATGCTGATGCTGAGGTCTCAAGCTCAAAGCTCTCCATCCATCACTGTGGGCAAGTAGGGAAGAAAAAAAAAAACGAGCAGCCAGGAGCTAATGCCACAAACAGTCAAGATCAACTTGTGTTCACAGCCAGGCTCCACTGGCTGTGAGTTACACAGTAGCCAATGTTCTCCAGGTCTGGTTTGCCCATCTCAAGAAAATGAAAAGGCATCTCATAAGGTCACTGGGAGAATTCAACGAGACGATGTATATCAGATGCATAGCCTGGCACGGGACCAGTGTCAGCTCAAAGCAAACACAGTGAGGGTCCACCAGAACTTGGTTATCTCTGACCCCTCCCCCCAAACAAAGAGCTGGGATGGATGGTATCTTTGTCTTCACTCTGCAAAGACTGGGGTGGGGGGTTAAGCAGGGCTACTTTGTACAAAACGGTGTCCTTCATGCGGCAGATAGGACTAGCATGTGTCTGGGCCCTAACAAGAACCGTTTCTTTACCCGATGCTCCAGTGCAGTGCTTACCAACCTCAGCAGAGATCTGGTTTCTGGCACAAGATCAACCTCAGTTCTTGCCCTCTCTATTTCTCTTGTGCCCACACACCCAGGCAAATAGAGTACACATTTAGCAGCCTTAAACAGTAGGTCTCTGTGTGGAGGAGAACTCAAGCTCGGTCTGGGCAGTACTATTTCAGTGTACCGTCTCATCTGTAGCTCTTTCTAAAGAATAAATTAAAATGAACCAAAGTCTTCAGTTTCCAGCCTGTTTATAATTATTATTTGGGTTTAAAGCATAGTCACAATTGTCTGAGGCCCTGAAAGTACAATGGAAGTAAATATCTACCTTCAGAAACCAGAGTATCCGATAATTCCATGCCTGGGTAACTGTCTGTTTCTACAAAAACAACCACAATAATAATTTTGTCTACCAACGTCATGAAGCAGTTTACAGCAAAAGGAAAGCCTAACCCTTTTGAATTGCTTAGCTGTGTTGCCATCAGAGATTTAAACTCTGCACCTAGGGTAAAGCTTGGTGAATTTCTCATTAGAGATGTTAATGGTGTCCTCAATAAAACGAACCTGAAACATGGACAACTATACACTTTCCAAGCAAAAAGACATCGTAAATAAAAGGAAAAGGAAGCATTCTATATTTAGATAGCAATGCATATTCCCTTGAACTCTTTAGGGAGATGTTTCTTGGGAAGGAAGACATAACAGATTTGCTGAATGAATGTCTGGTTCCTCCCCCCACCCCCACCCCCCAGCAGGATCTCAGAATCTGAGCTAGCCTCAAACCCACTATGCAGCCAAGTATAGTGTTGAATCTCTGATCCTCTTGCCTCCGTTCCTGGGATCACAGGACTCTGCCACCATTTCAGTGTGTGTCACACACTAGAAAAACACTCTGGCAATGGGGCGACATCCCCAGGTTTTCTTTGCTCTAGTGAAGAGATTCACTCTTCCCATTGGTGGTAGTGTTCCGTGATCCTATGAAATCATACATTAAGGGGCACCCCCCCCCCTTGAAAACAGAATACAGCCCTTGGTGCTCAACAAATAGGGTTTAGGATTTGGTGGCATTGACTGAGGTGTGTGACCTTCAGTGGTGGCCTTTTGCCAAGTAGGACTTAATACTTTTGAGCCCACAGCTCTGCTGTGAAGGGAGTGGCCAGCATACTCCTGGCACACAGGAGGCAGTCAGAAAATACCTTCCAGTCCCCTCGCTCTAACTTACCTCACCCTGACAGGCTCTGAGGAAAAGGGAACTTGGAGGATAAGTAAAACTTCACGGTGGATGATCAAATGAGACGGGAAAGCAAAACAAGCAAGCCCCACATACAGCATGATCTTCAGGAAAGAATTAGCTTCTCCAAGGGTAACACTATATTTCCCCAGAGGTTCCCCTCCGTCCCCTTAACATCGGCTCAAGGGTCTTAAGTGCTGCAGGGTTCTTTTTTTAATTACTATTTTGCTCAGATTTTGAGGTGCACATCTTCTTTTAATCAAACTACATCAACAAAACTTCTAACATGTATTTCATTAAATCACATTTTCTGCCAAGGTTTTATCACCCCCCCCCAATCAAAACAGCATACTTTTATGACCAAATAACACAGTATCTCTTTCCTCCAACAACCCTTTAGCTTCCCAGGAGAAAGCTAAGATCCTTGTTTCATACGGAGAAGGAAGAGGATTTAATTCTGAAAATTAACACTAGATGCCTCCTCATTATCAGAGAGATCAACTTCCTATGACAACTGGGTAGGATTCATGCAAAGATGGGCTCAGGCTTATCTTGTTTCTCTCATTTAAACCATTTTTTTTTCTTAATATTAAGAAGTTGACTGGCTGAAAACAAAAACAAAAACAAAAACCTTTCCAAGGGAGTGAAGTATCTCCCTCCAAGTCAATCCCCTCCCCTCCGTGCCAATCAGAGGAGGAATATTACACTAACATGGGACATTACCAGCCCACAGAGTTACCTGATGAGACAGAGTAATGAGGGAGCCCCCGGACACTGCATCATTAAATGTTCTATTTACGTTCCACTAAGTCCAGTGTTTTACATTTTTGACATGTTTTGAAACCGGAGTCAGATCCAGTACACAGTATTCCTTTGGCAAGAGCAATAAAAAAGTTAATGCCAGTAAGTCTAGCTTTCTTTTGACTGCTCTTTGTGAGTCAGGGTATCAGAGGTCCTATGAATCAGGTCAAAATTAACACCACATGTCCATCTTCGGAGAAACAGAAATGGCTTGTGAGATTCCTATCAAGGACACTAATTTATAGTGTTGTAATCCCATTGATAAGACGGCCATCAGCCTGGGAAATGGTCCCGAGCCACTATCTCGGCTCTCGTAATAATTGAGTTAGGGAAAATAAGATCAAATCACTGAGAAACGCAGGCGAATTTCCAGGCACGTCAAAGGAACGGCCCTACAGAGGAGAGCAGAGCAGAGCATAGCCCGGAGTGCATCCTTCTTCGGTTATTTTTAAGGCATTCCATCTCATCCAGGTGTTGACACTCACCTGTCCGGGAAAATCATTCAGTGTATTTCCCCCCTCCTCGCCCCTGCCTAGGAAGTCTAAAAGGGCTGATGCACTCACTGGACTAATTCATCCTATCTTTCCTTTTCTCAGAAGTTACCAACACACCATTCCAGTGTTGAATTAAAATGTTTTGGATGCAAGGAAAGAAAAGCAATTCTAAAACAAACAAACAAACAAAAACACTTAAACAATTGCTTAACCTAGCCCAGCATGGTGACTCACGCCTATAATCCCAGTACTCAGGAAGCAGAAGCAGGAGGATTGCTGCAAGTTCGAGGTCAGCCTGGTTAATATAATGAGTTCCTGGTCACTCAGAAATATATAGTTATTAGTATCAGACTCTGAACCCAGTGACATCACATCTAGGTAACCCCCACATCGATGCCAAGGCAACCGCCATACATTCCCAGAATCTACCTGGCTACCTCCCACCTTTATGGTGAGAGGCTATGTCAATGCCATATAAATAGGCAGAGTCCCCTGACCTCTCTCTCTTCTTCTTCCATCTTCTTGCCCCCACCTTTGCCCTATCTCCTGAATAAACCTCACTTGGAACCATTTGGTCTGGTGTGGTCTGTCCTGAGCCTCACGCGTACAACAGCAACAATAGTAAGTCCCTGTCTCAAAAACAACAATAAAGAATTTCTTAACCAGAACAGACACACACAAATCACACAGCCTGCCAAGAGAGAGGACTTAACCCATCTGAATGACACCTGACATTGCCTTGGTAGAATGATCTCTGAAAAAGAAGCTGCAGCCTGTTAGGGACATTTATGTCCCAGCTATTCCAAGCCTTTTACAATAAGCTCATTGTTTCGCTGTCAACACTGTAAGAATAATATATTCAGTGTTTGCTTTGTTTCGTTGGACAGACTGGCTGAACTCACAACCTTCCCGCCTCAGCTTCCTGGCTAGCTGAGATGACAAGGCATATGCCACCACACCCAACTCACATTTTTTATTTGGGGGAGGTGTCGTGTGTGCACAAGGAAGCCAGAGGTCATTCTCAGGCACCACGACACAAGAGACATCCACCTCGTTCTTCTGAGACTGAGTCTCTTCACTGGGACTTCAGGTTAGGTGGACCAGGCAGTGAGCACCAGGGATCTGTCTCCGCCTCCCCAAGCACACGTACTACACACCACCTCATGGGGTTGCTTACATGGGTTCTTACATGCTTGCATCAAACAAGGCTTCATGCACACATGGCAAGTACTTTACCATCTTCCCAGCTCCAGTTATATGTTGAATGGATACCCAGTGATAAACTGGGAAAGCCAGCACAAGCTACATTTATGAAGCCATCTAAAGAAAAGCCTTCTAAGATTGAGAGCTTCCAGGAACTCACTAAACAGCAGCCGGTTGAATATCAGCATGCACGAGGGACAGGTGGAGGGAGAGCATGCACCGAGGGACCACCATGGCGACAGATAGTATTAAGGAGATCTTCACTGCTACAAATGGCAGAACTCCCAAACACCGGGAAGTAGTACTTCTATACGCCACACAGAAAGTCCATCTGCTAAGTTCAATTATCTTTATGCTTGTTGCATAGCTCAATGACCTGCCTCAGCCAGGGATCTGCTGACAGTACCCTCAAAGTTATCATCTCCGTATAGCAAGGACATTAGAAAGCATCCCCAGGCAAGCTGTGTGCAGTGTTCACAGCAGACCTTGGATGTATCGGTGGTCCAATCCTTTCAGGATACACAGTAGAAGACACTCCAAGCTATGAGGGGCTCAGAAATATCACATTTCATATTGTTTTAATTTACCAGTGGGGCATCAAGAACCAACCGGTGAGGCAAAGTGAATAAGATCAGGAATCTAAGAAGAAATAGATCTGCTAACTCCTAGATAGTATGCCCTCCGTGAAACCAAATTCCCTACATTTTTCAAACAAGTTTCAACAATGCACTGAAAACTTAGGATTAGACGCCAACCCCAGAATCAACAATGGCCTGGAGAGATCCCAGAAGCTTGCTACTCTGTCTGCAGTGTGTGCTCAGCTCTACCGTGGCCCTCTACATTCCTGAGCTACAGGCCCTCCAGGCTTAGTGGGCTATGGTTTTGCTGTAAAGATAAACCAAACGATGGACTATGAAGGCTGAGCGGGTTACAGCACGGGCTCTGTGGAAAACACTAGCTTTTTAAAAAAGCTTCCCTTTTAAACTCCTCTGTTAGGTCAGTAACAGCTAAGCCTCAGCAAAGAAGAGACTGAGCTGTTTGTACAGGTGCTACTTTCCGGAGACACTCACAGGAGCAAGCATCTCCCACAGAGCTGGCCTCAGATCAGAGGCTTGATGACACAGTAGGGGAGCACTGGTCTGGGTGGGCGGATCCTGCCCCAAAGATGGGCACAGGGCCTGGAGAAAGTAAATAAAACCCAGAGGCTTCTCTTGGAATCTTCCAGACTTTCCTATCTGCAGCTAAAATGCTATGCAGGAAGCTGGAAGAAACAAGAAATAAAAAAAATAAAAAAAAGAAGAAGAACAATTTAAAGAAGTGTAAAAAACCTGCCCAATTATTTAAGGCTTCAGTTTGGTTTTTTTTTTTTTTTTTTTGGTTTTGGTTCCATTAAAAAGAAACCACATTCCTTTGCTAACAACCTCCATCTCCCCCAACCCCCAACTGGCTGACCCCCAAGCAACAGCAGTTTCTGTCCAGAGTTTAAACGACCTCTGGCCTTCCACCCACTTTATCTTCTACAGGAATTTCATTCATCCTTTTGTTACCCACTAAACCCCCATTGTGCCCCGGGGTTTCCCTCTCACTTTCAGTCATATGTCCTAAAAGAAACTCCGAATCTTCGAAGGGGGGGAGGGTACACTCAATACTATAATTATACTTTCTTGTCTTTTGTGATTTCAAGAAGAAATGACCAGAACTCATTTATAACCATGCAGAAGCCAGTAAGCATTGCTAAAATTTCCCATTTCCCCCTCTCTGTCTCTATCTTGTCTATCATCTGTCTGTCTGTCTATCATCTGTCTGTCTGTCTATCATCTGTTTGTCTATCATCTATCTATCATCAATCATCTGTTTATATCATCTGTGTGTATATCTATCATCTGTCTGTCTATCTGTTTATCATCTGTCTGTCTATCATCTATCTAGCCATCCGTGTATGCGTGTGTATGTGCGTGTGCCTGTGCGTGTGTGCACATGTGCTTTCGAGTGTGTTCATGGCATGTGAAGGACAGAGGACAAGCTTGGATGATCTCCCTCAGGTGCCCTCCACATTTTCCTCCCCCTCTCACTGGTTTTGGAGTTTACCAAATAAGCTAAGCTAACTCAAGAGGCCCAAGGACCTGCCTATTAGATCTGCAATTTTTTTTAAAGACATTGTGTGGTAGAAAAATAAAGTGGGAGCTGAAACCCAAAAGGAACAAGGGAAAAGATGAGAAAAGCTTAAACGACATAAATAAGATAAGTCAGTGCATTTAAGAAAAGAGTGCGGTCTTTGTCTTAGTGAACACTGTCCACTCTGGAATAAGGACCTTCATTCAGGATGCTTTTCCTTAGCAGGCTTCCTGTTTCCTCTGAGGTCTTATCAGCAACCCCAAGTCTCCTCTGCACCCTCACTCTGCAGCAGGGATAAACCAGTCTCATAACAGAACACTCTCTTATCCACCCTCCTCACTGGAATACAGTACATGGAGTGGGAATATTCACGAAATACTATAATATCGTTAAGTATCCTTAAGGTGGAGTTTAGTCCATAATAAGTCACCAAATACTAATAGAAAACTATCAGCTCGGACCCTAGTTCCACTACAATGTGAAGATCTACATGCTCCCCTGTCTATAAAGGAAGATGCTGAAAACCCAAACAGTGCAGTGTGCTGGAGCAAGAGCCTTCATGCACCGTGATATGGGCTATGTTCATGGCCCCTGCTCTCCCCATCATGATGGGTGCTGGGTTGCCTTCCGCTTGCCCTCAACTGCCCTTCCTCTGTCTTTCTGAATCTTCCCACCTTACTTCTCACTTCTTTTTCCCTCCAGCTCTCCTTTGTTCCTTTTATTTTCTTTCATTTTCTTGCCACAAAGGAGCATTTACCCCTGAAGCAGAAACCCTACCTCCTGATCCACAGCAAGACAGGTTATAGGAGGATGGCTCCAGGATGTTTTAACCCATGACTGTGTCTAAGCTGCTGCCGACCTTGGAATAAATCCAGTTTTCCAAATTACAGTGAAACATCACAAAGACTATTATTTATAAGAGTTGAAGTCTCTTTTAAAGCTAAAAAAAAAAAATCGAAAAAAGTCAACTATGTTGACTTCACATAAAGTATGTTCTTTTCAAAATAAAATACACAATTTTCTATGACTGTTCGGTGTGATGTTTCGGTGTTGTCAGAAATTGTTTCCTTCAGACTGAATTACGTAAGCTGGGCGCGGTGAGTGTGGTGGTTAGTTCATTGTCAACTTATGAGAACCGACAGTCTCCTGGGCATGCCCGTGACCGATTATCGTGGTTACATTAGTGGATATGGACAGGCCCATCTTAATGGTAGGAGGGACCATTCCACGGTCAGGAGTTCCTGGACCGTGGGAAATGGAGGAAGCAGGCTGAGCACTGGTAGCTTGCTTGCACCCATGGCTCTCTGCTTCCTAATTGTGAACACGAGGGGACGAGCCACTTCAAGTTCCTGCTACCTTGGCTTCCCCCTCATTATGGACAGAACCCTGAAATGTGAGCCAAATAACCCTTTCTCCCTTAAGTGGTTTTGGTCATGCTGTTTTATCCCAGAACAAGAAAAGAAACTACAGTGATGGTATCTGTCAGTCCGCTCTAAACAAACTGATCCAAAGGGAACATGTGGGAACAATGCAAATAAGAAAGAAAAAAAACAGAAAAAAACAAAACAAACAACAACACAAATAACCCACTCACATACTGTCCACCCACTCACATACTGTCCTGGTTAGTTCTATGTCAACTTGACTCAAGCTAGAGTCATCTCAAAGGAGGGAACTTCAATTGAGAAGATGCCTCCGTAAGATCTGGCTGTAAAGCCAGTCAGTGGTGGTACCTACCTTTATCCTAGCTCTTCTCAGGAGGCAGAGGCAGGCAAATCTCTGTGAGTTCTAGGCTAGCCTGGTCTATAGAGCAAGTTCCAGGCCAGTCAAGACCACATAGAAAAACCCTGTTTTTAAAAACTAAAAAAAAAAGTTCTGGCTATGATGCATTTTTTTTAAATTAGTGATTGATGGAGGAGGGCCCACCCATTGTGAGTGATGCCATCCTCGAGCTGGTGGGCCTGGCTTCTATGAGAAAGCAGGCCAAGCAAGAAAGTAGGCAGCACCCTGCATCAGCTCTTGCCTCCAGGTTCCTCTCCTGCTTGAGACCCAGTCCTTGCTCTGTTTGATGATAGACAGTGATGAAGAACTAGAAACCAAACAAACCCTTTCCTCCAAGTTGGTCATGGTGCTTCATTGCAGTAATAACAACCCAAACAATGACACATGTCCTTGAACCTAAAACCCTATGAGAGTCCCTGCTGTCCCTGGAATCACAGGACTCAGTTTTTCAATCTACTCTCCAAAGGAACTAAATCAAACAGCGCCCAGAGTTTGAACAAAGGATTGTCACATCAGCACTTGTCTGAGAATCAGAGAAACTCATTCAACTCAAGTGAAAAAAGCTCTCAGGATGCTTTAGTAATTAAAGGCCAAGGTAAAAAAACATGCATATACTCATGGTTTCTAAGCATTCTAAAATTCCATTTCACCTCATACCAGTGAAATTTACCAGATGCTAACCAAATTGGCATAGAATCTTGGCGGTCACATCCAAAGCTACCATTTCGATAGATATTATTCCTGATTCTATCTCAGAGAAGGGCCTTTTCAGTGTGATTTTACTACTGGTTTATGCCTTACTAACCAGACTATAAGAAAGGTTGGAAATTTACCTTCATTTTTAACACTATAAGACAGTAAGGTTAATACCATATAGAACTTTGTTCAGTAGACTCCCTGTGGTCCTTTAGAATTTAAAATCTGCTTGATACTTCAACTGATGATGGTTGGATAAACCTTGATGAGGATAGGCAGGGTAGAGTGAGCACCAGACCTGGCCCAGAGCAAACACAATCGGAGGAAGAACATGCTTGCCTCGGAAGAAAACAGGAGACCAGAGAATTGGTTAAACCAGACCACCACTGCACATGTGGTACACCCCATAAATTCTTCCAGCACTCAAGAGGTAGAGGAATCAGATAGTTATTCAAGGCCACCGTAGGCTGAGAAAAAAAGGAAGGAAAACGTAGAAGGAAAAGGAGGGCCCGTGTGGAGAGGCCTGGTTTTATTTTATATTCTTTCATGTTTTTCCATTCCCACGTGTTGAGAACACACCACTCACTCTGGGCCTGGTTTGTTTATTACAGCATCCTCGAGTTCCATCCATTTCTTATTTATGACCAGATAACAAGTCCAGCATTTCCCATGAGGCTGCTCTGGTGAATAAGACGTTTTCAGTCCTTTGACACACTTTCCAAAATGCAAACTAACATTTTCCCATGTCACTGAAATCAAAACACTCCAAAACGGAATACTACCTTGCAATGTGGCATTATTACCCAATCGTGAGCAACACATACAGTCTTTTCAAATGTGCCCATTTGCCAGGCAGCAGCTTTGCTGTTATTGTGCTGGGCACACTAATTTCATTCCTCAGAGTCCATCCTAGTTCTGCCCCTGGTTTAAAAAAAACCATCAGGCAAGGGTAGGCCAGGAGGAAATGGAGTGGGAAGCAGGAAGTGGCTGTCACCAGGTCTGAGGAACACGTGATGAGGAGAGCTGACAACATTGAGGAAGGTCAGTAGTAAAAGACCTAAGATACTGGTCTGGACAGAAAGCTCAGGTGTGAAGGTGGGAGAGGGGCTTCGGCTGGGGCTCTGGACAGCATCCGGGACTGGCTAGGACAGGAATATGAAGTTCAAAAAGATGCACAACCCGGTGTGGAGACACATATATGCCTTTAATCCCAGCACTCTGGAGGCAGAGGCAGGAGGATCTCTATGAGTTTGAGGTTAGCTTGGTCTACACAGTGAGTTCTAGGCCAGCCAGAGTTATATGGTGAGATCCTGTCTCAAAAAAAATAGAAAAAAAAAGGAGTAAATTTTTTTTTAAAAGAAGGAAAATATGTTTTCTAGTGTTACTGATCAGAGTCAGTGGGTCTCTTCAATTCGCTGAATCTTCCAGACCATCATATGCAAACTCTTCCTCATTGAAGTCCTGGCTAAAAAAAAAAATGAGATCAACGTGATGGTTGCTGTCCCCTTGGAGAACAAGCAGCAGCAAAGCCCAAGCCAGAATCAACTCGCATAATGCTTGTGCGGGTATTAAGAATGAGATTTACAACCAGGCAGTGGTGGCGAATGCCTTTGATCCCAGAACTCAGGAGGCAGAGGCAGGAGAATCTCTGTGAGTTTGAGGCCAGACTAGTATAGAGAGCAAGTTCCAGGACAGCCAGAGCTACACACACACACACACACACACACACACACAGAGAGAGAGAGAGAGAGAGAGAGAGAGAGAGAGAGAGAGAGAGAGAGGCAGGCAGGCAGGCAGACAGGGGAAAGGAGGGAGGAAGGAACACAGACAGAAAAAGAGACAGAGAGACAAAGACTGACAGAGACTAACAGAGAGACAGAGAAAGAGTTGATTTACATATACACATATGTATATATACAGCTGTCCCCAGAGAGAAAGAAAACACATATCCTGCTATAAACCTTTTTGTCCCTTTTTTCTGGATGAGGAGAAATAGGTGATTGGATCAGCCACTCTTGACACCCCAGGAAATTCTGCAGAATGGGTACCAAAGGGAAGCAGCACCTCCCACAATCCCAGTCAGCCTTAGTTAAGGTGAAGAGACAGCTAACAGTGCTCACTAGCCCAGTTTGACTCAAGAAGAACCATTTCTGCAAACAGAGAGAAATCACAAGAGCATGAGTTGTTCACCATGTGGTTAAAACACTGAACTGTCTTTGTCTGCAAAGGAAGTGGTGCTGGCTTTGATAAATATAGAAATTAGTGCATTAATTAACATTAAGAAGCACTGAGAGCAAAACCTGTTAAGTGCACATAAGCTAGCTTCTCTTTAGGAGATCGGACCTTAACTAACCTTTCAAGGGGCCAGTGTAGTATTGAGAAGTCACACTTTTGATAAACCCAATCACTAGCACTTTCTAATGCTTCGACCCTTTAATACAGGTCCTCATGTTGTGGTGACTGTCAATCATAAATTGTCATTACTACTTCATAACTGTAATCTTGCTACTGTTATGAATCCTAATGAAAATATCTGATAAGCAGGATGTGTGATATGTGACCCCTGTGAAAAGTTTATTCAATCTCTAAAAGAATCACAACCCACAAGTTGAGAACCATTCCTCTAAAATGACCTTGCAAAATAAAGCCTGGTCCCTCTGTTCTAGCTACCCCCACGGCATTCCAAAAAGCCTCCATGTGGCAACTCGTTAATAATCCTTCCCACGCTGACAGAATTCGTGGTAAGCTTGGTTATGGCATTTCTCCACCAGTGAAAATTAGAAGGAGTTGCCGATACATGTACAGACAAGAGCAGACAAGGTGAAAAGTGACCACCTGACCTCAGGAAAGGTCAGAGAAGGAAACAGACCCTGGAGCTGCCTGAGACACTACAGTGCTGGACTTAGATAGTGGCTGTCACAACTTGTCAGGAAACAGTTGGCTTATGTCATCTTTGCTGTCTTCGTTCAATTGATGCAGAAAATAGCAGATATGTTAGGAAAATATTCAACAAAAATTACCAAAAAAAGTCTTAAATGATTCTGGTACTTGACATGGTAAATAGACTCAAGCTAGCAATACACACACACACACACACACACACACACACACACACACACACACTTACATGCACGAGAACCCTGTATTGTCTAACCAATGTCAAATAAAGGAACCGTTAATTAATTTTTAAAGCTTTGCCTGCAAAAACAGACTATGTCAAAGGACCATAAGCTATCTGCTAAGAAACCTCATATCCTTCCTCCGAAATCTCTAACCAAATATTTGAGGGATGGCGCAGAAGGGGCAGCTTGTGTTTGTTCTTCTTTGTCAAGTATCTTCCATTTCCTTTGAGTCTGTTTGTAGGCTGAGGGCCAGTAGACAGCTGTTCTGGTTACTCAAAGAACTCAAACTCTCAAGAACTGTGTGCCCATGCACTCCTGCTGCTGAAGCCAGGGCTTTCGGTTCAGAAGTGAGGGACGTCTCTTCATTGGTGCCCCTCTCTCGTTGGACTGTCTTCAGAAAAAAAACATTGACTGTTGTTCTGAATAAAATCACCATTTTCATTTGAATGTCACTCTTTCTACACCCAGGTTCCCACTCTGTCCACCATGACTTGAATGACACTTAGGAGGCAATCAATTCAACTGCGCACATGGTCATCTCAATCAGGAGAAAGACGGAAGGGCTGACTGAAGAGGGAAAAAGGAACTTTGTGTTCCGTCCCTCAATGACATTACTTCAATCAAAGTGAATCCCCTGCTTCCAGCGAGCCTTTCTCACATCTGTAACTGAGGGGGAAAAAAAAAGCAGCGAATGCAGGAAATAGTTTTGTTACCTGCTGCAAGTGA
This sequence comes from Rhabdomys pumilio, assembly GCA_030674055.1. Lineage (NCBI taxonomy): Eukaryota > Metazoa > Chordata > Mammalia > Rodentia > Muridae > Rhabdomys > Rhabdomys pumilio. The sequence goes on along the minus strand of JANHMN010000015.1, from coordinate 48,744,792 downwards.
TTTTGACTACTATAGGGACAAGAACTGAAATTGATGTATTCCTTTTCCCTTCTTTACTATGAACCTCATGTAGCTGGAAGAAAAAAACGTCAAGTTGCCCATAGCTGGTCTGACTCTTCGTGATGAACGCTGATGAAGTACAAACTTCATTTTAAACACATGTCATTTCACACGTTCTATGATTAAATATTTACATTAGCTTTCCTCAGTCAAAAGTGAATGAACCAAATGAACTTCGCTTGATCCCCTCTCCACAGAATAAAGTTTCGTTTCTCTAATATTTCTGGAGCTCATGTTTTGGCAAGAGTAGTGAGTAAAGCAGGAGGTACTAAAAGTGAGAAGGCAGGCTTTGCTCCAAGAAAGCAGTTACTGCCTGCTATGTGGATATTAGAGAATTTCTCAGTACTAGAACTCTCCCAGCAGGCTGGGTACCTGGGCCTTGGGGTCAGGCGTTCACTCCCTCAGAATCTCCCATCCCACAGCCAACCCACCATCTCTCCAGGTCACCTTGGTGAGACACAAAGCTGGAACGTAAAACCCGTTAGTAGTTATTGGCATGTAAAGTGCACGGGAATTTCAAACTACGTGAAATTGCATTTAGAATCTTCGAGAACAAAAGTCTTAGGCTGGGGAGATGTCTCGGTCACTATGAACATAAGGGCTTGAGTGTGAACTCTAGAAACCATATTTCACATGGCCAGGCGTGTGTTGGGAATCCCAGCATCCAGGAAGTAGAGATAAGAGATCCCAGGGCTCATGGCCAGCCTGCCTAGCTTCAAGCAAAAATGAGATACTCTGTCTCTCAAAACAAGGTAGAGGGCTGAACTGACAGCCAAGGCGTCTCTCTCTCTCTCTCTCTCTCTCTCTCTCTCTCTCTCTCTCTCTCTTTCTCTCTCTCTCTCTCTCTTATGCACGCGCGCGCGCGCGCGCACGCACGTACACACACACAGACTCCCAAACACACAAGCATGCGCTCCCAAACACAAAAGCACAATGTCTTTGAAAAGGTCTTGATTATTGTTCAGATTAATGAGACTGAAGGTCAGGCATAGGTTAAATTAGCCTTAAAGCCAAGGTTGGCAGAAAACCAGTTCTGGTTCACTTTAAGTGTTCTGTCTTTGAATACACTGTGTTGAAGCAGTTGAAACACAACTTAACTTTAATGGGAAAATGTCTGAAGTAGTTAATCAGAAGTGAGGGTGCATGCTGTATTTGGGGCTGAGGCAGCATTCCATGCTCTCCAGCCCTCGGGGGTAACCTTCACAGTGCTGAAGAGGGGCCTCCAGTGTAAAACCGGGGACCAGGCAGCCGAGATTTTATCCTTTTTGTCATTTTCCTTTCAAGTGGAAGATTCCTAACACTCCTGGCCTCTGACAACAGTTACAAACAGAACTCTGAAAACCATTTTGAGCACACCAAACAATACATCTTTCCAACCAACTATGATAGACAATCAACCAGCTGATTCCTCGCTCTGCTGACGTGGAATTGGAAAGCGTTAAAACCTAACTTCCACAAAAATGAAAGCTTGAAATTGTCCCACTTGCTGGGTTTAATCCTCAAAGAAAAACAACGTATAAATAATTTAATATACAGCATAATCGGCCACACTGACAACAAACAGTTTTTTAACAGAAAAAATTAAAAAACATGAACCCTGGTAAGGAGATCCAGTCAAATGTATGCTTTCCTCTATAACGCTTTCTACGATAGCATTTCCCTGTAGCACACAGGTACCACTCTCTTTGTGATCTACATTACAATCTACAATTAAAAGGAACAGCTTTTACTTTGTAATACGAGAATGCAGCCGTTCAATCCAAAACGACATAAAACTCCATCTTTTAGCCCCCCCCCCCAGACTGGCCAAGAATCTTCAGATTGGTTCTTCATGAAATATCTGAATTCTACCATTCTAAAAGCCTTGTGTTAGAGAGACCCAAAGTCACTACACAGTGCACATAGTGAAGTGCTAAGCTAAACTACACCCTGTCTGCATATGGGACTGACAGACAGTGCTCTGTAACACAGCATAAAACACTCCCTCCAGAGTAAGCCTTCTTCCCTGAGCCATCAGAAAAAAAATAATGGGGGAAAAAAAAAACCACAATAGTTTTCTTTCTGTAACCTTATCAGGCATTGTTATTTGCTACGTGATAACAATATATATTTAACTGTCTGGTTATGTTAAAGTTGACCTGGTGCCAACCCCAAGGCAGAGCACACGGCAATAGCGCACCGGTGGCGTGGAGCTTGTTATATTCTGAAATGATAAATCAACAGGTGTTCTGTATGTTTTGACAACTTCCTAACAGAAACTTAAGATAACCGAATTTAACTCAAAATGAACAGGGCTGGTAGGTAAATACCATAAAATAATAACAAAGTCTGCGTCGATAAAATGAGGGCAAATTTCAGCCAGTTCCCGGTTTCCCCTGTTAATCTTTCACGTTCTAAAAACGCGCTTCACAGTTAAAAAGTGAGAAGACGCCGGCATCAGCAGCGCCCGACTCGGTGACACTTTAACTTTCCTGGAACACGTTTATTCTTTCCTGCTCTGGGCCACATGTCTAATAGGTGCGTTCAGCTGAGAACACGGTCCAAAAATGGAGACTTTTCAACTCCCTGGCTAGGGAGCCAGTAAATGCCAACATGGCCAACCTCACTAACTCGGGTGAATCTGCGGGAGATGCACTATGGCAGCCCACATGGCTTTCCCAAGGCAAGAGCCTCGCAGAACTCAAATACCCACCAGTTTACCTCCAACTCCTCAAGTGGATCACCCCCCTCACAGACAGACGTCCTTTAAGGCAGAGCCTCTGGGTCTCCCGGCATAAATCCTTATGGGGGTGGGGCTTCTCCAAGGAGACCCATTTGACTGACAGGTGATGAAAGTCCATCGCATGCCTTGTGCTGTTCTCACCTCAAGGAACTGCCAGGTTGAGACAGACACTGGGCATGACCAGCTCTGGGAAGACAGAAAGACAAGCAGGGAGCCTCATTTCCTAACGGAGTGCAGCTCACTAAGGGGTGTGGAGAATGTTCCAGGAAGTTCTGAGGAGCTGACAGGATAGATGGGAGAAAGCAGCCTGAAGCCATAGCAGCTCGAAAGGCTCTGGGAGAATTCGCCGGGCTTGAAGAGGCATATAGAGCACACTAGATCGATGATAAAACCACCAGGGTACATGGCAGGAAAAGGGCAAGACACACCACCACACGCCTCAGTCCATAAGCATCCTCTGGTGCTATAGATTCTGGGGACACACTGGGAAGAGGACTGTCGATCACTGCTCTCGTTGAGCTCTCTTCCTGGCAGTGTAGAGAGAAAAGCAGGTTAACGTAGGAGTACAGAAGTTAACATCAGATAAAGACAAGCCAAATGAAGCAGTAGACGGACCCAGGGGATGGAGAGAGAATTCTCTAGGAGTGATCGTGGGAAATTGGCAAGGGAGCAAAGATTTCAGTTAAAGAGGGGGAAGGATCTAAAGAAAGAGAAGAGTGATGCAAAGGCCCTGGGGCAGAACAGCTTGCTCTTGTCCCAAGTTGACCTCAAATGCAGTCTCCTCCTGACCTCCTAAGTGAGGAATTACATGTATGCTTCTCTGTTCCCAACCCAGTGATGTCCCTTGTTCCCATTTCATCAACATTCAATAACTTCACCTTGAAACAAAGAAACCACTGCTAATTTCCAAACCTCCCTTACTGATGTCAGGAAAGAATGTCCCCAATGAGAAATATCCTATATGGATTGCCATACAGAATTGTTAAGAGATTTGTTCTGGGTGTCAGTGGGAAGCCAAGAAGGAGCTGTCAGCAGAGAAAATGGCATCTATTCTACATCTATGGGATTCTGATCCAAGTTTTATCCTTAAGGCTGCATCTGGCTGACACTGGGTCATATGCTGTAAGCCCAGCTATTCTGAAGACTGAGGGAGAGGACTGCAATTTTACAGCTATCCTATAGCAATTTAGGAAGAAGAGGTGAGGAGGAAGAGGAAGAGGAGACAGAAGAGGAGGGGAAAATGAAGGGGAAGGGGGAAAGGAAGAAAAGGGAATCCCATATACTACATGGAAAACTAACAATAAGAACCAAAGGTATCTGCAGACTAGCCAGAGGAAGGGCTGCCTCAGGAGTTCAGGAAACCATTACAGCTTGCAAGGATATGCCAAGAGTGGAGGGGCTAAACAGAGAGCCCGGGGATCTTTAAAGAAAGGGCCACTGGGAGTTTTCCTAATGTGACTTCACTGGTTAGAGCAGAGTTTTGAAAATCAAAGATGAGACAGAAATGGGAAATTATAACCAGATTTCTAAGGGCTCAAGAGACCCTGCCCACAGGTATGTGTCTCACGCTACAAAGAACAAGGTGCCAGGGAAGGGCTTTATACTTTATGCAGAATGACAACAAAGCCCTAAAAGAGGAAAGAGGGAAAAAAAAAAAAACGGGAAACCAACTGAAAGATGAAACCAGTTACCACATCCCTGTGGGTAAAGAAAGCAAGGCTCTATGCAATGATTACTTCAAAAGGCATCTCAAAAACAAAGGTGCTGCCTGGGAGTGGTACCACACACCTTTGATCCCAGCAATCAAGAGGCAGAGACAGAGTCTGTGAGTTCGAGGCCAGACTACTCTTACAGAGTGAGTTCAGGGGAAGCCAGAGATACACAGAGAGACACAGAAAACAAAAGGGATGCTAATGGCTGCTGACTGGTTGACCCATGCTGAGCAAGAGAGGGAGGATAGGACCAGAAGCAAAAGTAGACATCACAGGAAGGAGAGGACTTGAGAACAAAGGCAGCATGACCAGCTTCACTCACATCAGGGGTCAGTGCTGGCTGAATAAAATCAGAGATGAAGCCTAGGTTGGCACCACAGAGGAGTGCCTGCAAGGTACTGGCCAGGGGGTAGCCACTAAAGTCATGCAATTAAAAAAGGGCATCGACAGAAAGGAGGCTGAAGAGGGAAAGCCTTTTGGATAAAAGACCGGGACAGGAGGAAGAGTCAAGGTGGTTTCAAGAATGGCACTGGGCACAAGAGAGTCAAATGCACAGGCATAAGGGAAGGTACAGGCTGAGAGGAAAAGATGGGTCTCATTGCTAAGAGCTGACTGGCAACCAGAGCAGCCTCTTCAAGACAGAAAGCAGACTGCAAAGCATTATGGAAGTGAGTCAGGGGGAGGAAACGCAGACTAGGGCACAGGTTTGCCGGGGCTTGCTCCTCACAAGGACGAGGAAGAGGTGTGCAGCTCGAGGGGGCAGCATAGCTGAGGGAGGGCTGTGTCTGTTTCTAAGAATGAGAAATGATTATTAATTTGAGATGCATGGAGAGAAGAATCCATCGCACAGAGAGAGAGTGAACTCTCAGGATGACACAGGCTACCAAGGGATGAGAAAAGCCACAAGAAAAGCAGAGAGACACCCAATGAAGAGACCCTTCTTCCTCTGGTAGAGAAGCAAGAAAAAGACCCATGCCCCTTGGTAGCACCATACCCGGAGCATTCCCTGAAAGAAGCAGAGGCCGAGAAACAAAGCTATACATAGCAGCAGGCTTTCGAAGTCACTTTTAGAAGGCACACTATTCTGACTGACGCCATTATTCCAGGGAGTGTCGTGACACCAGAACAAGCAACTGGTGACTCAGAGACTGTCTCTTTTGTTTAGTGAATGAAGGAGGTGGGTGCGTGAACAACTTTGGTACGTGAATGAAGAGGAACCTTCCAGACAACACAAATCGTACCTTACCGTAAAAGATGATATTTTGCTTCTGAAATTAAGTTAAACTCCCACGGGCTTTTGTCCTTTGTCATCACCTGACATTTACAGTTCAGTTTCAACTTTGCAAAACACCATGATTCTGCTCTTCTGGGTGACTGCCTACATGTCATAACTACCTACACTTTTCCTGACCGCCGTAACAAAGTCATTCCATGCAATACATCTGATGTAGCTTCATTTTTTTTTTTAAAGGAGAAATTAGAATGCACCACTTTAGTGATAAATGAGCCCAGGTTAACCTCTTTTAACCACCAAGAGAGGACCACACCACGGAAGCACACAGCAGCAGTAAACATAATCAGGTCACCACAAGGATCCATCTGTTTTATAAGTGCCCACTGTAGATAATGAAAACCTGTCTCTACAAATCTATTAATACGGTCTGCCAAATGTGCTGACGTGGGTATTAGGCTTTCAATCATGACGAGGTGATGAGCTTAATAAGGTAAACATTAAGCACCCCCGAACTCTAAATCTATATCATACTAGTTCAGTTCTCTAAATGCTCTTAAAACCACATTTCGGGGGGCGGGGTAGGGGGGAAGAGAGGGAATCACAGTTCAATTAACATTGGTGTGGTGGCATACATCTGTAATACCAGCCCTCAGGAGCATGAAGTAGGAGGATGGTTCGAGGCTAGCCTTGGCTATGTAACAAGTTCAAGGCTAGCCATATCATATATATGTATGTGTATATTCTATATATTTAAATAACATAGCTTATTTCTAAGTAGAGAATGGTAGCCAGGGAATGAGAATATGGTCCTGTGGCCTAGCACTTGTCTAATGTAGAAAAGACTGTGGGTTGGCAACCTAGCACTGCAGAAGAACAAGAAAAAGAAAACAAAAACAGAGATGGTGGGAAAAAATACAAATGATTAGACTCTACCATCAATCAATAACCTCTTTCCAGAAACCTCGATTTCCAGGTACTAAAACACATTGAAGTGACAAATGAAAACCAAAAAAAAACTATTCCACGTTTCACATTGAAAAATGTTCCTCTTGAACAAACTGTATCTGTCACCAGACACAGTTCTTCCCCTGATAGGTATATGGGAAAATGATTCACGGAGACCATCCATAGACTACAAAAATAGGTGGTGTGGGTTTCCCAACAGGTGTCAGATGTTGAACGGAATTTATGCCTGTAACTTGTAAAGGAGCCACGGCTACGTGTTCCTTTTAAAATCTGAAGTAGCATGCTATACTCTGGAACAACATTTGGCCAGGATGGCCAGGATCCCTGGGTGTTCTGTAACATCTATGCATTATTTATTTCACTACACAGCCACAGAGGGCTGAGATCACTCTGTGTGTGTCTGGTTCCACCCATGGGCTGGAAACAACTCTGCCAGCAGAGTCTAAATATCTCCAACTACAGCTTGCCCAAACAGGCAAACCTAATGCTTCTCATAGGGTTGCCCAAGGCAAGGGAAGGCCGCAGAGGCATTGGAGAGAAGACAACACATCGTCCTGGGATGTGAAAGCGGAAAGTATTGTGTTCCCAAAAGCTTCAGCTCGGGAAAGTTAAAAAGCAGAATGATGAGAGTGAATTTAAAAACCCACCGGATCGTGGAGTCTGCATTCCAAAAGCCTGATCCAAATTTTATTAAGGATTTTATCTCCTATAAAAGTTACATAACACAGGCCAGTGAGGTGGCTGGGCAGGTGAAGGCACTTGCTGCCAAATGTAATGACCGGAGTTTTCACACAGGAGAGAACTTACTCTGCCAGCTGTCCTTCTGATCTGCACACCTGTGCCACAGTGCACGTATGCACACATGATTGAGCATGCGCGCGTGCGCGCGCGCGCGCGCACGCACGCGCGCGCACACACACACACACACACACACACACACACACACGCACGCATGCATGCATGTACACATATGCACATGGATACATACAAATAATAAAGAAATCAATGCAATAAGTCTTTTTTAAAGCTATAGCACGTACTTTAGTTAATTCCTTCCTTTCGTGCCTTCTTCACTACTCTACATTTGAAGATGTAATTAGCTCATCGTTGGATGTATAGTCTGAATGGCTATCTTCTGTAAGGGCTAAAAATCTGCACTAGACTGAAGATGTGGGCCCTGGGTTCCATCTCCAGCACTGGAGTGGGAAAAAACTGCACTAAGAAAATACTGGTTTAAAGAGAGGTGGTCTTCAGTCGTAGATGGTCGCATGCACAGATGTCAAGTGTATATGCACACTCATTTCCTATGACAGCAACAACAAACCTCACGTCTTCACACAACATACGTTTATTAGCTCAGAGTTTTAGAGGTCAAATTTCTGACACAGGCCCTTCTGAAGTAAGATCAAGATGCTGACAGGCCTGCATTCCTTTCTGGAAGCTCTAGGGGAGAACGAATTTCCTCGCCTCTTCCAGCTTCTAGAGGCTGCACGGCTCAGCTTGTGGTCCCTTTCTCTATCTTCCACAACGGGCTCAACACAGAACACCACCAGAACCTTGTCTTCTGCCTGCTTCCACTTAGAAAACCCCCATGATCACACTGGAGCCCTAAGCAACCCTGGCTCCTCATGTCACAGTCAGCCAATTAGCACCCTTAATTCACTTTACCAAATCATATCATGTCATACAACACCACATCACACCACACCATACCACACCACATCACACCACACCAT
>JANHMN010000015.1:48681433-48727319 GCA_030674055.1 Rhabdomys pumilio | reverse complement strand
GAGAGAGAGAGAGAGAGAGAGAGAGAGAGAGAGAGAGAGAGAGAGAGAGAGAGACCCATCCTAATGCTGAGACTTCCTCTTGGAGGTTGTCTATGCATCACCCCCTTATTCTGCTCTTTGATTACAGATGCCTGCTTTCTTTGCTACACTGGCAACAGAACCTGATCTCTTTTCTATCGCGATATCCTCACGCAGAAGTCTTCCGTAAAGTCCTCATTACCATTTTAGTAAGTGTCAGGATAAATTTTCCTTTACCATCTCCAAGCTTAGTCAGCACTAAGTTGGCAGCTCAGCCCTGCAGGGAAGGCAGGAAGCCACTGGTACCATGTGCACAGGAAGTGTGGGCAACTCCCACGTAGCCCATGAAAAGCAGCCTGGAATCATGTTCACTGACAGGAAATAGAACATTGAGATAGGGAAGTCCTCTGAGGATGCCCAACTCACCAACACTACCACTCTGCAGATGTTCTGAGCTCAGTCAGTGCACAGCACAGATGCTCTGGGCTAGCTGGGCTAGCCGCACTCTTACAGGGCTGTCCTCGTGGAGACGGACTGCAGGTTATCAATTGCAAGTAACCAAGGTGATGTCACTTTCTCTAAATGAGAAGGGAACTCGTGTGGCAATGTCAGGAACCACCTTGATACGCTATGAGCCATTGCCTCTTGAATCTAGTACAACTTGGCCAACCATGTAGCCAGGGTTTGTGCTCCACACCATCTAACTGCTAAACAAAAATTACCAGAGACTTGTCAGCTTAGTGGATGTTCATTTCCACCGTGTAACACGTTGGCTGCCTTCATGTACTAATTTTTTATTACCACCTTCCCTCTGCCCCTCCTGCCTGTGTCCTGCCTCCCCTGTCTCCCATCACTTCAGCCACAGCTTCCGAAGCTTGTCTACCCTGTTTTCTTCCGAGATGATTTTTAAACTATCTATTTAACTATTTCAGACATGAAAAAAAATTGGCACTTAAATAACTTCAAAGCTGATTTTGTTTCCTCCTTTACCCGTGTACAATTCAGGGTCAGATCTCCACAACCCCACAAAAAAAAATGAGGCTTAATTGCTCAGCACCGCCCTCGGTTGGTTCTTTAACGCAGCGGAAAATGTTAGCCACATGTGGCTCCTAACGCTACATAACGCTGCCTTCATCTTTTTTGTTATCTACCTTCCTTTTCACAGCCGCGTGTGGACGGATGTTTCTGCCAAGATTGTGCCAACAAGACTGGTTATAAATCCACCTGCTTTGTATAAGGAGTACGGTTTCATTAACATCACATCATCTTTATTAAAATATGCTGAAGGCCAAGTACCCAACCAAGCAACATGCAGGAAGACGAGGTTGATCGTGAGTGGTTAATGAAGTGAATTCTGAACCTCAACAACTGGTCAGGAATGAAGAAAAAAAAATAGCATCTCTGATATGGCCACTGGAACTTAGTCTGCGTACAGATGGGTGGGAGTTTAAAATAACTTCTCAAAGTGAACTTTTCTTTTTCCTTTTTGGCAAGCTGGGCTCAAACTCTGCACCGAATATGTACTAGGCAAATGCTCTCCCGCTGACCTATGTCCCCAGCTCCAAAGTCAACTTTCTTTTTACCCAAGGCTTTTCTGGAAGGATTTAAAGGCATAGTCTGTGGCCTCAAACATTGAGTCATTTTGCCTTCAGCAATGTGCCTTTTCGAATATTTCTATATTAATGCAAACGAGTACACTGTCTTAAAGATTAAGATAACTATTCTATTAATTGCAATTAACTGCACAGTAGAACCTAAGGCATAACCTGTGTGAGAAGTTCAGAGCAGAAAGCATCAACATAGGCCCTAGAACACCCAAGATGGTCGGCAGGCTACTCACTATTCTTGGCCAGCTGACGTTTGCCATGAAAACCCCTCAAGATATCTGTTAATAAACTCAGATCCAACCATAAAAGGAAGTTTGAGAAATAGTGTTGGACTCTGGAAAGATACAAGTCTGTTGTATGTAGATGGACACTTTTGGTTTCATAGCTAACAAATGAAAAGTTAGGATCTACATGACGCCTTCATACGTGACACAACCAACATCTCCATCACCTCCTACAGTCAAGTGTCACACAATGATATTTCCATCAACGACGAGCCACATATAAAATAGCGGTCCCTTGATATGCCCCCTACTGACAGTGCACTCATCCTGGTTCGTGTAAGTATCCTTTTCAACATCCGCATGATCAAACCACAAAAAGGCACACCTATACCATCTTGGTTTTCCTCTAAGTGAGCACATGACTGTAGTTGGGTTTTTTTTTTTGTCATAGCAACACTTTGATTTTTCTGTCAGGAATTCCCAGTGTTAGCAATGCATAGTTGTTAACTGGCCATGTCACCGTGCTGCCTGACCTATCTGCTTCATTCCATGACTTATGCTATCCACACACAGCCCATTTCAGTGTAGAGATCCACTATGAAGTCTAAATGACCATCATCCAGGAACCCCCTCATTGCTGGAAGGCCTTTATGAAAGAAGTAAAACCCTTTCTTTTAAAGCCATCTATTCGGAGCTGAGAACGTTTGATCATGTGCTATGAATGTTCTCCTCCATGTAAAATGAAATCGAAATTTAAATATTCAAATTAACATATACAAGCATTTCCCGGACTCAAGAGGGACTTAAAGCTGGGCTATGGTGACACACACACTTGTTATCTCAGCATTCAGGAGGCTGAGGCAGGCAGATATCAAGTTTGAGGCCAGCCTTGGCTACATAGTGAGACCTTACCTTAAAAAATAAAAAGCAGGAGGGCAAAGGATTAAGATAAATATAATAGATTTTCTTCAACAAAATCATCCTCTGGCAGGAACACAGTAAATGTTATCCCGAGTCCTGCACAGAGCTGTTTCGTCTGATTTGAAGAAAGAGGGAGGCTTCTGTCTGTATCTTAACTTATCATCTGCTGAATCGAAGGCCCAAGGGATGGAGAAAAGCAGAAAGCATCTGAACAAACAGGATGTGCTTTGGCATAGGCCCACAGCCAACATCTGCACTCCTGACCTCCACCCAAGGAGAGAATAAAGAAAGCCAGCTCATCCCGTTATAGGACCCTGGCTCGGATGATAAAGCACCAGAAATGCATCTATATAAAAAGGAGAATGTGGCTATTTCTAAAAAACAAGCAAGCAAACAAAACCCACCAGAAGCAGAAGCTGAGATCTTGCAGGGACCCCACATACATGGGTTGGCTGCACATCCCAACCACTGAGATACACTACCCGTCCTGCTTTCCTCCTAGAAGATTTTCTGGCAAAATCAGTCTTGGATTTCCCTCTCCAGCCCTGCTAGTTTAAATTAAATCTGATAATCATATATATAATTGCAGACATGGCGTGTGTGTGTGTGTGTGTGTGTGTGTGTGTGTGTGTGATTATCAGATTTAATTTATATATATGCATATATGTATATATGTGTATATATATATGTGTATATGTGTGTGTGTGTGTGTGTGTGTGTATATATATATATATATATATATATATATATATATTACATTATAGAGTATTGGAGACCAAAGAGATACTTTGGTAGGATTGGAAGAATCTATAAACTCTCAGCTCTTTTTGTATAACAATTTAACATTTTTATAGGAACCAACATCATAATGCTAAGTGATTCTCACCCTTCCATCAAGGGGGAGAGTTCTCTGGCTAAACCCACTCCACAGATGAATCTGAAAAAAAAACAAAAACCCTCCCACCACTACCATCCGAAACCTTGCACCTTTGCAACCTTTCCTATCAAACACTATTTTTAGGATGAAATATTTCCAAAATTGTCAGCGGGAAAAGACTGGCAACCTCAGACCCCCACATCCTAGCACAACTATGAGCCATATGGACATCCTGGAGGTGGGGAACCTTCAGCACCAGTGAGTGAAAGAGTCCCCTGAAAATCTGTAAACAAAAGATTTCTAGGTCTCAGTCAACCCCAGGAAGTCAGATCCAGCAGGCTGGGGTGGAGACTCAGGGTGTACGTTTTTATCAACATCTAATGCAGTGGTTCTTAACCTGTAGGTCACGACCCCTTAGGGAGTCGAAGGGCCATTTCACATGGGTTGCCTAAAACCCATCAGAAAACACAGACTATTCACGTTAAAATTCATAACAGTAGCAAAATCACAAGTGGACCTCAGAGCAGCCCCGGAGGAGACAATATTAAATGGAACCCACTTCTGAGATGATGGTCGGTCCTCAAGCCCCTCCCCCACCCTAGGCTTCCTTCATTTCAGTTCAGTTCCCAAATGATCCCTCATTAGATCACTGTGTTTCAAAGACATTATTCCCAGGATGACTACAATAAATAAATAAATAAATAAATAAATAAATAAATAAATAAATGAAACTATACCGAAAGGCAAGGCACACCAGAATAAGAGAAAGCTGCAGAGTGTTCTGGAGAATCATTTAAAATTAGAACTGGCTCGCTGGTATCTTGCTCATTCTAGGTTAATTCTCTCATTACCATCTTTAAATAATATTTGAGCAGTCCCCTGACTAATAACTTTGTTATCTACATTCTCCAGTTACCTCATCTATACTAAAATCTGAGATTTAAACGAGCCCTCAACAGCCTTTTGCTCTGAATTACAACAAGCCTTGCTTTCTCTTGCTCTGTTTTCCCATCTGAACTTTTCCAGAATGGGGATAATTTTACCCATTTAATTCACTTCCTTCTTTTCCAAAAGGCGACACAAAAGCCTGGAGATTCCCACCCAACCACGAGTGTAATTTGTTGCACGAACCACAGTGAACTTACACTTTAAGTCATAGATCTCTTCAATAACTGCAGACACGGCAGGCTACCCTGGGGTTGCCAAAGTCAATACGTTAAGTCTGTCTCTAGGGCAACAGACCAAAGGAGTAGTAAATAAAGTTTGGAACTGCATTGCTGTTTCTTTCTGATTTAGTAACAGGCTTCAAAACTACGTAGAATGATTTGGGACGTGGGGTTCTTCTCATTTTTAAAGATCCTCCATTTCAATTTTTCTTGCTGTTCTCACACATATTAATTCAAACTTGTATTGTCGGGTCTTTGTATTTGCCTGCCCTGTACAAACATACAGATTATGTATATGTATATGTATGTGTATGTGTATGTGTGTATATGTATGTGTGTATCTATATGTGTATCTACATGTATATCTACATGTGTATCTACATGTGTATCTATATGTGTATCTATATGTGCATCTATATGTATATCTATATGTATATCTACATGTGTATCTACATGTGTATCTATATGTGTATCTATATGTGTATCTATATGTGTATCTACATGTGTATCTATATGTGTATCTATATGTGTATCTACATGTGTATCTACATGTGCATCTACATGTGTATCTATATGTGCATCTACATGTGTATCTATATGTGTATCTATATGTGTATCTACATGTGTATCTACATGTGTATCTACATGCGTATCTACATGCGTATCTACATGCGTATCTACATGTGTATCTACATGTGTATCTATATGTGCATCTATATGTATATCTATCTACATGTGTATCTACATGTGTATCTACATGTGTATCTACATGTGTATCTATATGTATATCTACATGCGTATCTACATGCGTATCTATATGTGTATCTATATGTATATCTACATGTGTATCTATATGTGTATCTATATGTGTATCTATATGTGCATCTATATGTATATCTATGTGTATATCTACATGTATATCTACATGTGTATCTACATGTATATCTATATGTATATCTACATGTATATCTACATGTGTATCTATATGTGCATCTATATGTATATCTATATGTATATACATATACATATAGATATATACATGTATATTTACATGTGTATCTATATGTGTATCTATATGCGTATCTATATGTATATCTATATGTATATCTATATGTATATGATGTATTCACACACACACACACACCATTTAAATTATTTTCCATTTGAAGGGTGGTCTGCAAGCATTCAGCAGCTTAATTACAAACCTGCAAGCCCCAGCACACAATGGACCAGCACTGGTTCAGCAAGCGCTTCCTGCTGCTGTTTTTATAAAGCTCTTACCAGGATTTTCTTTCTTAAGACACAACACACATGATCTCTTTCCAACAATTCTAGGATTCCACAATAAAACTTTTTATGGGGATTCAAGAACATTTTATACTCCAATGTCAGGATGCCAATCAATTTTCTACATGTAAGTTAATAATTTAAATTCATTTAAGTAAACTAGCATTTATTTGAGAGGGGAAAGCATAAAACCCAGCTTCCTGAGCAGCCAAAATGAATGTGGGACTATGGAAGACAAACTGACATGTGAGGGGAGGGTATAATAAAGCAACACATAAAAGAGTGTGTTTGGGAGAGTGGGCATGAATGTAGGGGGGTATGACATGTATGTGTGAGTGTGTGTGTGAATGTGTGAGTGTGGGAGGTGTGAGTGTGGGAGGTGTGAGTGTGGGAGGTGTGAGTGTGGGAGTATATGTAAGTGTCTGTGGAGAAAAGTGTGAGCATGTGTGAGTGTATGTGTGAGAGTGTGAATGTGCATGTGAATGTGTCAGTGTGAGTGACTGTGACTGTGAGTGTGGGAGGTGTGAGTGTCAGTATGTGTGAGTATGAGTATGTATGTGAGTATGGGAGGTGTGTGTGACTGTGTGTGTGTGAGAGAGTATATATGTGTGAGAAGTGTGAGTATATGTGTGTGAGTGTGTGTGAAAGTATGAGTGAGTATGAGTGAGTGTGAGTGTGGGAGGTGTGAATGTGGAAGTGTGTAAGTGTCAGTGTGTGTCTGAGAGTATGTATGTGTGTGTGAGTATGGGTGTGAGTGTATGTGTGTGAGTGTGAAAATGTATGTGAGTGTGGGAGGTGTATGTGAGTGTGTGTATAAGTGTGAGTATATGTGTGTATGTGTGAGTGTGGGGGTGTGTGGGAGTGTGTGAGAGTATGTGGGAGTGTGAGTAGGAGTGTAGGAGGTATGATTGTGGAAGTGTCTATGAGTGTCCTGTGTGTGAGTGTGAATATGTAAGTGACTGTAGGAGATATGGGAGTATGTATAAGTATATATAAGTGTGAATATGTGTGAGAGAGTGTATATGTGTGGGAGGTGTGTGAGTGTGAATGTAGAGGCATGAGTGTGGAGGGTGTAAAAGTGTGAGGGAGTGTGTGGGAGTGGGAGTGTGGGAGGTGTGAGAGGGGGTGGATATGAGTGTGTGTGCCTATGTGTGTGTATGTGTGTGTGATGAAGAGTAATGCCATACCTACAGCGCTGCATGTTTCTAAACTTTATCAGTGATATTTAGTTGTTTTTGTGACTAAATTCTATAAATTATACTATAATTATATTTTTTTTTCTATAAATTGTACTATCACTTAGCATTTTACCAATGGGAAACAAATGTATCTATCTGTGTGAGGAAGTAAAATCAGAACCCAAAGGGAAGGTTTGTGGAAAGAGCTTCGGGGGCTGACAGACGGCTCAGTAGTTAAGAGCACCTGCAGAGCCCCCAGGTTCAATTCCAGCGTTACATGACTGCTCATAACAGCGTGTCACTCAGTTCTAGATGGTCTGATGATGCTTCTAACCTCCATGGACTGCTGAACAAACATGACACATATATATACATATACCTAGGTACATACACATACACAAAGTAAAACATAAATATTTTTTAAAAGAATGACTGTCTATGTATTTGTACAGATCACTGGGCTTACAGAAGTAAGCACACCAAGTTAAGCCCACCAAGCAGTCATTTCACCAAAGTGACATCAAATATGTGTAAAACAATACTTCTCACTATCTTACAACCTCAAATCCTAAACGAGCTCAGATTTATAAGAATTTTCTTAGTTCTAATGTTAGGGAAAGAGCAGATCAGAAGAATCTAGTTTTTAAATACATCATTACCAACTTTGACAGTAGTGCCTCAAAGAAGAAAGTCAACTTGAACTGTTTCCTATGAACAAATCCCATAGGAGTTGAGCCTGTCTACGGCTGAACCATGAACAGAAGGTTCTAATAACTGTGTATCCTGGAATCAGTGCACAAGCCATACTGACCAGTCATCTACACTCTCCAATGTTCATGGCAAGGTCCATCTAAATGTATCCAGTCCTACAGGTTTGTTTGTTTGTCTGTTGTTTTGGTTTGGTTTCTTTTGTTTTTGTTTTACTTTATTTATTTT
Organism: Rhabdomys pumilio; assembly: GCA_030674055.1. Taxonomy (NCBI): domain Eukaryota; kingdom Metazoa; phylum Chordata; class Mammalia; order Rodentia; family Muridae; genus Rhabdomys; species Rhabdomys pumilio. The sequence continues at coordinate 48,719,105 of JANHMN010000015.1, read as the reverse complement.
TTTTTTTTTGGTACAATTGGAGAAGAAAGAATTTATTTTAGCCTACAGTTCATTGTCCCTTATGAAAGGAAATCAGGGCAGGAACTCAAGACAGGAACATGGCGGCAGGAACAGAAGCAGAGACCACAGAGGAATGCTGCTTACTTGCTTGCTCCCTAGGCTTGTCCAGCCTGGTTTTATAAACTTCAGACCACCTGCCCAGAGGTAACACAGCCCACCTTCCCCTTCAATCATTAATCAAGAAATCTTCCCACAGCGTTGCCTACTTGCCAGTCTGAGGAAGGCACTTTCTCAATGGAGGTTCCCACTTCCCAAATAACTCTAGTCTGTGAATTAACAAAAACTAACCAGCCCAAGGATGAAAACCTAAATACTTCCAGGACTCTCACAACCTCTCTAGATCTCATGCTTGACTACTGGGGAAATCAGATCACACTGATAGAGCAATGAGAGTACGTCTCTGTTTCTGCTAAAATATGGCCAGAGATACAGGACATAAAGAATAAACTCTCTGCGGTAGGTCGATAATGAAGACTGGAGTCTTGAAACTGCAGGATATCCTATAAAATCAAAGTGTAATCGGTAAATCATTTTTAATGCTACAGGAAACCAAAAGAGAAGCCACAGGGGAGTGTCTGCATGAGACCACCTTCCGCAGATCTTTCCAATAAAACCCCATCTACTGAAAAGAGGGTTATATTAGTTCCTAAGGAAGTCCAGGCAAAATAATCATAAACTCCCATGAACAGTCATTTTTCCGAATATGAACAGCTTAAGCCTAAAAGAAAATCTGCCACATCTATTAAAAAGTTACAGCAACTGACACCGTGGCAGGTAAGAAACACCTCCAGATGCCCAGAAGACAATCTACTTTGCTGAATAGGCTTTCATGAGACAGGGATGCAGCTAGGCAAGGTGTCACTCAAGATTCTCCCTGAAATTCATATGATCTCATAGCATCGGGATAAAATACAGCTTCACACAGTGTACCGGGCAGCTTACTACAAATAGGAGCATTTATTAGGCAGATGTTTCATTGAGAGCTCAGATTACCTAACATAAGAAAATAAAATAGACGTAAGCTAGAGGGTATAAACTTCCCCTAGCGTATACTAAAGGTTCTGTCGAGTACCTTCCATGGATGCTGCCACAGAGTATCAAACTTCCCTGGGAGTACATGCAGTCCCAGCATCTGCGTGCTGTCACTTCGCTCTGCTCCATAGACTCTGAAGAGGTCATGCTTAATGGCCACAAAATTTACTACATGCCTAAAGGAGAAAGTAGACAAGGATAGGCAGGCCTCCGGGTGTGATTATCTATTTAGGCATGCAACTGTACTTTAAAGATAATTAGACTAATTCCCTCCCCATCTCAGCCGATGCATCTGCACATGCAATTAATTACAACTGATTTCTAAAACCGGCTTTGGAATCCTTTGTTCCCCCCACTTCTCCCAAATTAAATTACCAAGCAACAAATTTAATTTTTCAACTTGTGTTTTAAGAAAGGTACAAACTTCCATTAACCGGGTCTGATCATTCCTGTAAGTCATTTAACCAGCAATTATGCTACTCTGAAACTAAAAGCCCATTCAAGTTATCCCATCTATAAAATAATCCCTTGGGGAAGATGACAGTCTTCTAGGGGTGCTGCAAGAAAAACTTCATCCCATAGTCCTCTGCCTAACATCAGTGCAAACTCAGACCCAGTCTGCAGGGAAATCTGCAGGGGATATGTGCTAAGAAAAGTTATCTTCCAGTGTGTGTTTTATGCATTGGCTCTTCCACCACAAATCAGAAATGGTTAAGGAACTGTAATAAAAGACCTCTGGTTGCAATTTACCATAGTAAACAGATATGCTGATTGGAAAGGGGGTCATGGCTGAACATGAAAGTTCTATTAGTAAAACTGGAAGAGAGAAGGAAGGGACCAGTTAAAAGTAAACGAAAAGAAAAGAGGTTGGAAATGGGGTGGGGGAGATGCTAATAGAATTATGTAAAAGTACAGAGGCCAATGGGTGGAGACTAGCCGAGGGAGGGAGCATCTTTCCGATTGATGTCCTTGGGACCAGTGAAGCATGAGATGCTACTGTTTATGACAACGCAAGTAGTACCTAGTCCAGGGTAGAGGGTTTAGCAAGTGCAGGATGCCACAGAGTTCAGAGAGGCACACATGAAAGGCAAGTCTGAAGGTTTGGACTTCACAGACAGAGCCTGAAGAAGGTAAGACAGATGAAGCCCATCATGGTCTGTATCTGAGTTCAAAAGAAGGCTGGAATCTGGAAGGTTCTCAACACAGAGCCTGCAGTCCTTACTTAACTGGCAGATGTCCGAGATGAGCACATAGAGGCGAGAGAGCTCCTCCCACCCGAACAGTGTGATGTGACTTTTGGGACCCTCCCAAAATTGCTCGACATTGTTTTGACTGATTCTCCACACTGTGGTTTAAATGGGTCTCTTTGAAAATTTCCATTTTCTCAATGAGATGGTGACATTAAGATTGATGCTTTTAAGAAGTCACTGGATCTGGAGCAGGCCTCCCATGTGAGTGGGATTAGGGGAGAACTGAATAAGAGAATACACTAGGCAGCTTGCCCTTCTGCCTTCTAAGAAGGGCCCTTTCCTCTCAGAACTTGCTTCGAAGCACCGAGAAGCCCTCACCTAATAACTAATGCTGCTACTACCTGGATCTTAGACTTCATGGACTTCAAACTATGGAAAATAAACGTTCTTTATAAATGGCCTCAGGCATCCAAACAACAGAAACAGAATAGGATCCCTATGAGACCAGCTTCAAAGTCTATGTGAGAAGAAGACCACAAAGCACACAATTATTTTATTGATGGAAAAACACAAGCAACCATTGGGCTTTTGAACACAGATGAGACCATAATGGCAATTTTCAACAAAATGTGACTCCCTGGGTAAGATCGTTGGAGGAAGCATGCGAAGGCAGGCTTAAGTATGGTAGCTAGTGAAACACGTGACTGTGGCCATGTTTACAAAAGCCCCCATAGGGATAGTTAAACAAGTTTACATAGACTATGTATGTAAGGGAACAATCATATTAGAGGAAGAGATTCATTGTGACTCTCATCAGGATCCAGACACTCCAATGGAATCCACCCCCAGTGTGGTTGTATTACTTTACAAAGAGGAAAAGAAAAGGGTATCTGCAGGCTAATTTGAATCCACACTACGCCATACTCAGAAACATGCACAAGTCACGACACAGCCAAGATTAAGAGGTATTTCCACCCACTCCTTAAGCAGTTTTAGGTGCAGAAAACAATGTCGCTTCTCTCCTCGAGAAAATGTAAAGCATAGAACTTTGCAGAAATGCAGAAAAAGCGTTCTCATCCATGCCCTCATTACCAAGGGCTCTGGATAGCTGGAGCACACCAATGCCACAAAATAAAGGATCTATGTTCATCTGTAGGAGCTGAAAACAGATGCTGCCAGAGTTTGGCTCTGTACTGATGTAGAGTGAAGGAAAAAAAAACAAAAGACAACAACATCCTTTGCTTACATCATTCCACAATTATCTTCACAAGGCACTACACGGAGAGGTACCAAACAAACATAGAAAACGCTTTAATTCTCTTACCAGTAAAAACTCTTGATCCACTTGAAACTGAAGGACTAACGGTCATTTTCCTACTTGTCATATTGTAACCTGCTGTCTGCAGAATTAATGCTGACATACATCAAGTCAGGTTGCCTAGCTTTGTTTGTTAATTTGATGTATTCTCAAACTACCTATAGGCAACTGAGGGTGGAGTGAAGAATGCCTGCCCATAGTTGGAACATTTGGTCCTTAGCAGGTACCCCCATTTTGGAAAGTTATGGAACCTTTAGGAATGGCACCAGAAGAAGTGAATCACTAGGGGTGGGCCTTGAAGATTTAAAATGGGCCCTTCTTCCTGTCTACTGTCTACTTCCTGTTCTTAAGATATTAGGAAGGGAAGAGACACAGCCACACACTCCTCCCCGCTTCAGGCTGCCTGTGGCCACACCTTCCCCTCCATGAGAGACACAGTCCTGGCCCTCATAGAGGGTCAAGGTGGGTAACCTAAGTGCCAGAGAAAATTAAAAAGAATACACCTAGAAAGTTGTGATAAATCTGAGGGCCTGGTTTTTTAGAATTGGCCAATTTTTTAGAATTGGACTGAAATGGCCTATTTGTTAAGTGGCAGTTGAGAAAAGACCAAACAGATATAATAAAGAAACAAGCAACGAGAGTTGGAATAGAGATGGCTCATTCACCCAGTGGGTCAAAGAGCAGGGGCAAAGGCCTGGGGCCCTCGTGGCTTCATGAACAACCTGTGTGGCTTAAAACTACTATACAAGCTGAAGAGATAAGACTTGGCTGCATTGCTCAAGGCTGGTAGGTCTCTATACCTCGTAGTTTTGTGATAAAGAGTGACATGTCACACTAACAGGCAGAATTTGAGCTTCTCTTAGATAAACATGGTAGCACACGCCTGTAGTCCCAGCCCTTGGGCAGGGGTTGGAGGTGGAGGGGGCGGAAAGGTAGGAGACTGAGACAAGGAAGATCAGTGGAGGCCAGGACTTCAGGCCAACTTGGGCAACAAGTAAGATCCTGTCTCCCAAAAAAAATAAAATAAAAGGCACAAACAGAACAAGATGAACGAGGAAACTATTCCAACACAGACAGAGTAATCCAGTGTTCACTACACATTTTCATTCCTTGACTGTTATGAAAGAGAGGGAAGACTCTTTTTTAAATGCTCATTGCCTAAGAAATAGCCATGGCAACATTTACACACTTCCTAATACAATTCCTCTCCATGACTTCATTAAATCAGAATAACCGAAAACTATTGTTTCAAATAATCTTAGCCAAGCAGCCTTAAAACTCATCCACATGACAAGATGACCATCTGCCTTCTTCTCCTCTAACTACATGAAAGTCATGTCGCAGTGAATAGTTCTTTTGTTCTTGACGAGGCCATTTGAAAACAGCATACTGTCTGTATTGTCAGTTCACGGTTCACAAGGCCTCTGAGGTTGCCTTTGTCCTTCAGAAGCTTTTAATGGACAGGTACATTTAAGGCTCATTTTAGGGACTGTGAGAAACAAACTGTGCCGGGGACCTCGGCATCCCCTCTTTAGGAAACAGAGAGCTATCAGCAGTGCAGGGTGACCTCACTTATAAGGAATGCACTGGGACTTGGAACAAAGGTGGCTTCCTTCTTAAGGAAACCCAATCTGTCTCAGAAAGTAGCTTCATTATTTGTGAATGACTTAGGGTTGGACGGTTACCCCAAACAGTTCTGTTCTTTAGCATCCATCTATTTTATTAATGAGACTGTTTGTGGTATCATTCCTTGCTCAAATATTTAAAAAGAAAAAAAAAAGGCTTGGTAATTATTAATCAAAGCTATGCATTGTTTCGATCACCTTTGATGGCAGCTGTCTGTGCCAAGTAGGTGCATACTTAGCATCTGGAGACTGTCAGGAGTGGACTGTAGGCCATCCAGAACAAAGGCTCTGGGGTACTGTCCAGGCACCCGAGCATCAGGTGAGGTGTGACAGGCGAAGCAATTAAATTCCTGTTACAAGTCACACTTAAGGGGACTGCAATGTGCACATCTCAGACCCTGTTGGGTCACCAGCTTATAAAACTGTCAAAGCTTCTTTCGTCAAGCAGTGACAGCAATACATAACAAGCACTTGGCGAAGGGTATGTTCATTCACGGCAAACCAAGGTGCAACGAGCAGACACGACACTGGTAAAGAATACTCATTCCGTCTTCAAAATAGAAAAGCATTTTGTGCCATACTCCCTCTGAGGTAAAATGTTCAGTTTCTATGATCAGATATACAATATTCCATAGAATAGCTCTTACAATATTCTCATGATCTTAGCTATTGTCTTAGTTAGGGTTTCCATTGTTGAAGAGATATCATGACCATGGCAACTCTTATAAAGGAAACATTTAATTGAGGCTGGCTTATAGCTCTGAGGTTTAGTCCATTATCATCATGGCAGGAAGCACGGCAGCATACAGGCCAACATGGTGTTGGGAACAGAGCTAAGAAGTCTATATCATGATCCACAGGGAACAACAGAAGGAGACTAGGTACCACACTGGGTGTAGCTTGAGTATAGGAGACGGCAAAGCCCACACCCACAGTGACATACTTCCTCTGACAAAGCCACACCTACTCCAACAAGGCCATGCCACCTAATAGTGACCCTATGGGTCAAGTACTCAAACACATGAGTCTATGGGGGCCAAATCTATTCAAACCACCACACCTGTAAACTTCATAATTGCTGATTTTATTATGAAACTACCGATACATAATTGCTATGTACTTCTTTTTAAATTTTTTAATTTATTGATTGATTTAGCGTGTGTGAATAGAGAGTGCCACACATGCAACATGCAGCACATACAGAAAGCAGAGGATATATTTCAGGAGTTGGTTCTTTCCTTCAGCCATGCAAGTCCCATCTTGCTGGCCCAGTTGCTATGTACTTCTATCTGGGTAGACTGTGTTATCTACTATATTGTTGCCAATAATATTTGGAAACCTTTTAATTGTCAAATAACATTCACTTGACTGTAACAATAGATTTAGCCATCAAATTGTCTATCAGTTTCTACCTCAATCTACCTATGACACATCTATACTCTATTCTTTGCCTTAGGATCCCAATATGTCTGGTGACAGTACCGAGAAATGCTGGCCTTTCTATCGAGGTGCAGAATGCATTTGGATACACTGATATATCTATAACCAGATCACCATTTGTTCATACATTTGAAAGTTCAATGTATGAAAACAGGGCATGTTGAATAAGACCTAAACTGTCAACAGCTGAGTTAACAGACAGGATGAGTGAGTACACCATGGGGACCTTCACATAAAGACTAGATAGTCATTGAAAATGACAAGTATACCCTGTCCAAATACTAGCCTGATGCTAATCATTTGCACAAAGAATAAAGCTGAACCCAGGAGTCTGGGGAGTCACTATATAAGGTCAATGTGAACAGAAAGAAGAAAAGGAAAATATGGGTTACAAAGAACAAAACTAAGTTCAAATAAAGCTAGCAACACATGTGGATTTACATCATAAAAAGTGACAGTGAATTCCCACTCCCTCCACACAAGGCTCTCATTCACAGCATACCTAGAGAGCCCAGTCTGATGCGTTTCTAAAGTTACCAGGCCCTCCTACCACGCTCCTCTGCCAGATCTGCCATTGTCTTTAATCTGTAATGAAATGTCAGGTAGATCTAGTGTTACCTTCTTGTGGGTATCAGATAGCTCACTCTCCCGAGAGAAGTAACAATAACTCAAGGTATTTCCATGCATGTAGTTAAGTCCTGTAAAGCATTAACTTCACAGAGAATCATCCCTGCAGGTATCTTCACCCTAGAGCCCCTGGGCTCTTGTCACATTTCATATCATAGCTGGTTGGCTTATAATGTGGGAATTGGAAAGGGTCCCTGGGGACTAATTTATTCTTGTAACTGTCCCTTTCTCCTCTCTCTGCTTCATCCTTAAGAATTTTAATTTAATTTTGAACACTCGTGTTGCCCCTCGTGGGATTTAAAGTGAGGAGGTGTTGTTGCTAACCATGTCATTACCTGAACTTCCAACCACCCAAGGGAGTTACTCTCCTCAGGAAGGACTTAGTATATAGGCAGCTTGCATGGGATCAGAGGCATTTACTCTCTGGAACATCCTCAGTGCAGATGCACAAAGAAATTGGAAGGTGATTGGGAAAGACCAAGATGCCTGATGGGTTTAGATCTGTTTTGTCTAGGGAACATGAGACGTTTCACCTTTTAAAGGGCTTCCAATTCAACTCAGCAGAACATTTTTTTCCCCTTATAATCTAGGAAAACATGACTTCCAGACCACCACGGTGAGTGTAACACAAATGTTTCAAGGGCCATCCTCGAGAGAACTGCAACTCAGAATTCAATTACAGCCAGGTTTCATGAGGGCTTATGCAGCCATTGGGTAATACGTTCATAGCTGACTTGAATAATAGAGAAGCCAATGTGATTAAGCTCACTAAAAACCCACGTGTAGTGGGGCACACCACACTTAGGAAGACATCAACTTGACCAAAGGCATTTGGAATTCTACCAATTCCATCGAGAAGTATTTCCTGAACTAAATACCTAAGACTTCTTATACAAAGAAAAGGATGGGTAAAGAACATACTTGGCATATACAAACCTCTGAATTCAGTCAACCCCAGTACCCTCTCTCAAATTAAACAATAGAAATAAATCATACACACACACACACACACTATTACTGCTCTAGAGTTCCTTACAACTAAGTACAGGAGAAAAAAAACTAACTAGAGAACAACCTGATACCAAATGCAGATGTGTGACAAGCTTATTAAGTAAGCTTTTAATATGCGTTTAAAACTAAACCATATAGTTAAAAACATTTATCAAGAAACAACATTGGATTAACATTTTTCTTTCAAATTTTTTATAATCCTTTTTTTTTTTTATTTAAATTTTTACACGTATGGGGTGTTTTTGCCAGTATGTCAATGCACCATGTGTCTGCAGTACCTATGCAGGCCAGAAGGGGGCATTTGATCCTCCTGAGACTGGAGTTACAGCTGGTAATGAGCAGCCCTGTGGATGCTGGGGATTGAACAATGGTCCCCTAGATGAACCAGCGCTCTTAACCCCTGAGCCAGTTCTCTAGTTCAGAGTGGCATCTTTCAATGCCTGCTAAAAGCTGAAAATTGCTGATGCTTCCATAAAGATTACAGAAATAGCAAGAGATGGTTTAATTGAAAAGGTGGCAAGGAAAAAAAAAAACAAAACTCATTTTAGAGATGGTAGAAAATTAAAGTAAAAGAGAAAATCCTAATTCTGGGCAAAGTATGAATCAGCAGTGTTATGCTGCTGCATTCTTTCTTTCTTTCTTTCTTTCTTTTTTTTTTTTTTTTTTTTTTTGGTTTTTCGAAACAGGGTTTCTCTGTGTAGCCCTGGCGCTCCTGGCAACATTCTTTCTTTTTAAAATTTATTTATTTATTTACACCCCAAACACTGCTCCCTGTCTAGATCTCTCACTCAGTGTCCCCATCCCACCCCCCTTCTCCCACAAAAGCACCTGAAATCTGTGATAATATGTATCATACTGGGGGGGGTGTCACATAATAACCCTTTTCAGAACTCTATTATCACACTAAGAGCACTTGGGGACATAGACCCCAATAAGATGAGCAGGAGCTGTAGACCGGCCAAAGGTGGGTGACTGAAAAGGCCAACAGGGTCAGACAGGAGCCCTCAGAAACAGTTACTTAGTGGAGATAAAGGAGGCTAGGGAGGAGCTGGGGCTGGACAGTGGCCTGCAAGGTCGAGGGCAGACAAGAGAAGGAAACTTCTTTTCCATTGAAACGGAACCGGAGATGAGATTCCATTACAAGGACAAGGATGTGTACTAGATACAGAAGGCACTTCCCGGCTAGCAGGATTGTAAGGCTCTGGGATGAATTACCAGCAAGCTGTTGAGGCATCCTTTATTAAAAAGTTGTAAAAACACAGTAATGACTATTGTGAAGCGTTCCCCGGTGTCCTTAGCCTACACAGTGAGTCGGGGACCGAGTTGACTATAAATAGCAGCTCATTAGGAAACACGCAATGCTATGGAAAGCTGAAGCACATGGGGCCCAACAGAGGAGCATCAGCTCCAAAACTCATTAGAAAGCCATCAATTATATAAATACATGTGATTAAGAGCAGGAAAGTGGCTGTCACATCAAAAACAAACAAACAAAAACCACAGTCACTGTAGATAGGAGAGGAAAGTCATCAAAACGTGGGTAGATAGAGAACCCTGACCCAGAAAGGCTCAACTTCCCAGCACACACACACACACACACACACACACACACGCACGCACGCACGCACGCACGCACGCACGCAAGCACACCTCTTCTGTCTCTCTTGTGGATGCTAGCTAGCACCTATGTATGCTTTCTTGATACTTTGGGTTTCCTGAAGCCCCACCTCCTTGCCACATGGCTGTCTACTGCCATGGGGCAGCCCTTTAAGAGAACAACTCAAACAGCATGGTTTTTTTTTTTTTTTTTTTCCTTCTCTCTTCATTCTCCCCCTCTGGGCGCCTGCTGAGATTTAAAGTTTGTCTTCCCAGTGGTGTTTTTCTTTTATACACTAATAAAATTGGCCTTGGGCTTCAAAAACAATATTTAAAAGGAGAAAATCAGAATTGCATTACCTCGCACACTTGGCTTCCCTTACAGAAAGACCTGCTGGAGAGTGGTTCCTGACTCACTCCTGAAAGCAGGCTCAGGGGGAAGGCTCCTCCTCTAGCCTGTGAAGCTCTTAGGAGGTGTAAAATGTTTGGAAGGTGAGCTCTAGAGAAAAGATAGCCATTGGCAGGCAGCATGAACTTGAAGTGGTTACTGGGGCCTAGAAACTCTCCTTTGTTCCCAGGCACCATGAGGTGAAGGGCCCAGCATTACCATGACTCCCCTCCAGGATGTACTCTGTCACCAAAGGCCCCAAGCAACAGGCCCAAAAGAACACAGAGTGAGGCCTGTGCAATAATGAGTCAAAATAAACCTTTCTTCTTTTTAGGGTAACTGTCTCAAGTGTTTTGTCATAGTAAAGAGTTGTTGACTAACCAGCATGGTTCTAAGTCTTTTCCATTTTAATCTAAAGTATTAAGGAATATGTATCTTAAAGTCTTTCAACTACTTTAATTTTTCTGCTGACATCACAGGAAATGAGAAAGGGATGGAAGGAAGAGGAGAGGGGATGGGAGGTTGGCAGCAGTCAGAAATAACAGTGACAGAGGATGCATTCTGCTGGCCAGACCTTGCAGTAGACAGACAGACAGACCATGGCAGTAGACAGGGGAAGAAGGAAGCCCCAGACAGTGCTGCTTGTCTTTTATCTCCTTTTGCAGATGAAACTCAGAGAAGCTGGCAAAGCCAGTGTCACCCCACAATCCACGGCAGAACCACAACTAAACTGCAAACTCATCATCATGTACAGTCACAAACTTAGAAACTACTTAGGTACCTAAAGTTTAAGGTGGCCATTTAAAGCGGAACAAATGGTCCTGCCGCATTAACATCACAAATGTTAGCCATTAAACTCCTGGGACGCCACACATACTCAAGGGCACTTTGTATGATAGTGCAGGGCCATATGAAACTAGAAGTTCTCGGTTCTAGGGAGATAAAACAAAAGCAAGTCCCAAGTCCCAAGTACTTACCATTCTTTACAATTCTTCAGTCAAATGAAGAAACACACAGACACAGAGAGGGGGGGAGGGAGGGAGGGAAGGAGGGAGGGAGAAAGAGAGAGAGAGAGAGAGAGAGAGAGAGAGGGAGGGAGAGGAAGAAATTGCTCAAGAGCAATGCAGATAACAAAGTCTGGAAGTTCTACCTGGTGCTAACTAAATCCTCTGTTTCCCGGCTTTACATTTTCTGCCCAGCAAGAAGCAGAGTTCATAAAAAATGAAGCAGAGGAAGAAATCAATTCCTCAGCATTCCCCCTAACTGTGTTCTTAAAGATTCTGTGCCCTTTGGCATCTCCCTTCGTTTGATAAAACCTCCTTCTGTCTCCCAGGCTTGCGTGCCTGACCTCAGCTCCAGTGAACATAAGGCCCTATTTGACCTTCACTCCCCTGGCTTACCCTCTCTGACTCTGCAAAACTATCAGCGGCATCCTTTCGCAGTGTCCCATTGTAGATGACATATTCAATAATGAACATGGCGTGCCCCTACACATACATACTGTCTGTCCTGAGTTGCCTCTACTTAGCAACCAGATGCTATCTATGGTCTGAATGCATCCCTGGAGTTCATGTGTCACAATTTAACTCCAATTGCAACAGCCTGTTACAATGGGATCTAACCTGGAATTTCACTGTGACAACGGGACACAAGAATAATATTTAGGCAGAAGAGAGGTCAGTCACTGCAGGCAGATGAGAATTGGATGCCAAGCTATTAAGCATGCCTGCTTCTGCCCACTCCCTCTGGGTGTGTGTGTGTGTGTGTGTGTGTGTGTGTGTGTGTGTGTGTGTGTATGTTCTGTCTGTCTGTCTGTCTGTCTGTCTGTCTCTGTCTCTTCTAAACATACCAATAGATCATCAAAAGCTCATCTTAAAGTTCCTGTGGCAGACAGTGGTGTGGGCTTCTAAGGGGAATTCAGAGGCAGACTGCTGCTATCCATAACGGACACATGTTCTTGTCAAGAGTGATGCTGAGATACCAATCGGGTTTTTTTTTAATGCTCATACACATGCAGCATTCATACACCCTACACATGTGCGTGTGTGTTCTATGTACAAGTTGAAGGGGGATCATTTAGGGAGCAGACAGGAACCAGAGTGACGGGGAACTAGAGAAGGTGAAACCATTAGTAAAGAACTTACATGAAGATGTCATAATGGAGCCTACTATTTTGTGTGCTGGGTAATCCTGTTTATCTGAGACTCTACCGTGTGTCAACTTGGCACACGCTAGAGTCTCAGCTGAGGGACTCTTAACTGAGAAAATGTTTCCATTAGATTGGCCTGTAGGCAAGTCTGTGGGAGCATTTTCTCGATTAATGATTGGTGTGGGAAGGGCCAGTCCATTGTGGGTGGTGCCAGCTCTGGGCTCATAGACTTGGGTTGTATAAAAACAACCAAGTGAGCCAGGATGAGGAAACCGGTAAGCAGCACTCCTCCACGGCTTCGCTTCAGTTCCTGCCTCCAGGTTCCTGCCTCAGGCTCCAGCCCTGATTTCCATTCATAATGGACAGTAAACTGAAAGTTGAAATAAATCCTTTTCTTCCAAGCTGATTTTAGCTCACGTTTTATCACAGCAATAAAAAGTAAACTAGGGTAGTTCATAAGCTAACTTAAAAAATAAATAAATAAAGCCTTCAATTTCAAAGTCAGCTTTTTCCTGGGGCTTATGTTTAAAACCTCGGGGCTACGAAGGAATATCTGGTAAGCCTCCTTTAATGAAAACAAAGTATGGCCTTCAGAAATAGAAACACCGGCCTAAAATCACAAAGCTAAGTAGCAGAACGTCGGCTTAGAACGTTTGCATGCCTTGTGGTGACTAGTCAACATCGATCATGAACTAGATTGGATTGGAGAGGTCCTGGGAGGTTGGGGAGGCACACGGACGAGCACGTCTGAAAGAGTGTTTCTAGACACAAGTAAGTAAGTAGTGCAAGACCTGAATATGAGTAAATCCATCCCATAGGCACACGGACGAGCACGTCTGAAAGAGTGTTTCTAGACACAAGTAACTAAGTAGTGCAAGACCTGAATATGAGTAAGTCCATCCCATAGGCTGAGGACTCACACAGAATAAAGGAAGCAAGCAGAGAATGCTTGCAGTATAGGCATATTCTCTCTCTCTCTCTCTCTCTCTCTCTCTCTCTCTCTCTCACCTTCACCTTAACCTTCCCTCCCCCCTCTTTCCTTCTCTCTCTCTCTCCTCCCATCTCCCTCCCTCCTCCCCTTTCCTCCCCCCTCCTTCCGGGCTCCGATAATGGGAGCTATGTTTCCCAACCCCATTCTTTGCTACATGAAAGACTGAAATCAGGAGCCAAGATCAATCCTTTCTCACATTGCTTATATCAAGTACTTTGTCACATTGACAAATAGTCTCAACAGAGGCCCCAGACATGGAGAATCAATGTGTCTGCTGCCATGTCAATTGGAGGGGTGGGGGGTGGACGGCATGTTATGTTTCTTTTGTTTTGGTTTTCTCTCTCTCTCTCTCTCTCTCTCTCTGTGTGTGTGTGTGTGTGTGTGTGTGTGTGTGTGTGTGTGTGTAGGAGGAGAGTATAAGTTCCTATCTAGGAGTGTAGGCACACACAAGCCATGGCACACAAGAATAGGTCAGAGAACAGCAGGTTCCTTGAAATAGGTAACATGACGGTGACCGCCTACCAACTTCAGTTCCAGCAACACCAATCCACACAATATTGACACCTTCTGTATCTTCCAGGATTCTGGACTTGTTATATAAAAACAGATGACACAGAGAGTGCTGATATTAGTGGGGGGGGGGGAAGTAATGACTCCTGCCAAAAATATTTCGTCTCATAGGCTCAGGCTCCTCTACTATGTGTTACTGTGGGGGCGTCAGCACATGTGAAAAGCTGACAGTAGGTCAACACAGTTTATACTTCAAACATGAGTTTATTAAAACACGGATGAGCAACTTACTAACCAAATCCCACTTAGGGTTGACTAGAGAAATAAAAAATTAGTGTTTGAAATATAATCTTACCATATCTATTTTATGTTCAATTACTGCACATAGAAAAACTATGTGCTTATGGTTTTAAAAAAAAATCTATAGCCAGCGTGTTGATTCATCCTTGTCATCACACCTGAGATTACAAACCGAAGCAGGAAAGTTCGAGATCAAATGGGGAGTCTGAGGCCAGCAGAAGCTGCCTAAAAAACAAACAAAAATGTAAACTATCCCAGACCAGCTTTAGTGCTATATGAATTGAAAGTCCTTCTAAGGTATCTAATGCTCAGCTCTCAGTGATTAGTGCTTGCTCCCTTCCGGGAAACGTGCACAACTCTAGTGCTCCCCTGAGGCATTCCCAATGTGCCATGCGGGGTACATTCCCTGGGATGGTCAATACTGTGCCAACGTCACAGAATCTAGAATAACTGGAAGAAAAGTCTCTGGACAGGTCTGTAAAAAAATGGAGATTAAGTTGGTCTCCAGGCTTGCCTTTAAGAGATTATCTAGAGTAGGAAAGACCATCCTGAATGTATTCCATAGGTTGGTGTCCCAGACTGCATAAAACAAAAAGCCTAGGTGTGCGTAAGCATCCTTCTCTCTCTGCTTCCTGAATGGCGACGCAATGTGCTGGTCAGCTGCCCCCTGCTTCCTGTTTCCATGCTGCCCGAGCCATTATGGACTGTACTCTCATATCATGGTTCTTTCCTTTCTTCAACTGCCCTCGTCCACCATTTTGTCAGCACCACAGGCCAAGTAACTAATCCGTCACCTAAATTAAACTAGGCAGGAACTGAGTGCAGTGGCTCACTCCTGTAAGCCTAGCACTCTGGAGTCTGAGGAAGGAAGGCTAGTACCAGTTCAAGGCTAGCTTGGGATATGTGCAGCAAGACCTGGTACAGACGCTGGTGCCATAATACAAATCCCAAAAAGCTGTGGGGTTGTCTGATTGGATTTAAGGCCTGTGATGGTTATTCTTGGTTGTCAACTTGTCTACATCTGAAATGAACTACAGTCCAGAAATGGAGGGCACAACTGTAAGAGACTGTTTTGCTTGGCTTGAAGAGGGTGAATCCACTTTTAGTCACAGACCTTTGAGGTAGGAAGACACACATCTTTCATCAGGATCTAGAGGCAAGAAGGCATACCTTTAATCTGGACCGTGTCCTCTGCTGGTACTTTATACAAAGACATAGAAGAAGGGAGAATTTGCTCTTTGTCTGCTTGCCCTTGCCTTGCTAATACATCCAGTCCTTCACTGGCACTAGAGTCCACTTCTTCAGGATTCCAACATCTGCTGACGACTAACCAAGATAGCCAGCCTTGTGGACTGAGCAACTACTGAGTTCTTGGACTTTCCATTTGTAGTCAGCCATTAACAGATTAGCTGGACTGTACCCTGTCAAGTCACCTCAATAAATTCCATATACACAGGGAGTAGGGGGAGAGGAGGGGAGGAGAGGACCAAAATATAGAACATTCTACAACAAACTCCTTTTTCGCTGCAGTACTCTCAATGGGTCAATGGGTTGGGACCACATACTTCGTCTAATATAATGAAACCATTTCTGTTCATTCATTCCTGATTGATAAATTATGAATGGAGAAAAATGCAATAATTCAAAAGTTTTCTTATTAAAACAAACAAACAAACAAACAAAAAATTACCACCAACAAAAAACTTTAGGGGCCAGAGGGATGTCTCAGCTGTTAAGAGCACTTTGCTTCTCTTCCGCAAGACCAGAGTTCAATCCCTAGCACCGGAAGGCAAGTGGCTAACGGCTGAGGGCATACACATCCATGTTGCAGACACATGCATAAATAAATGTGCATAAATAAAAATGTTAAGATACATCGATCTTTCAAAGGAAAAACTGTAAGAATGTATTTCCTTAGGCTAACGGGGACACCCTCAAACTCCACAGCCTTGGCTGCTCTGCGCTTCGTTTAATGTGCCTGAAAAACTCATTCGCACCCATTCCTGCTGCTCACTTGTCCCCCCTTATGCAAGTCATCTACTTAACTGCTACTGTCAACCATCTGAAGTGGCACCTCCACTCCCTGCCCAGATACCCCTAAGAGCCCACTCACACATCTATCTTTAAAATGGCTGTGTTTACAGCAACCCATATGTCATCATTCACAAAGCAACTGTTACCACCCTCTTGACTAAGGCATTGGCAGGCACACTTCCTGGAAAGGACTGGGGACCCACCAAGAAGGGTGTCTTGGGCTCAGAGGGAGTCTCACTGGCAGGGCTTTCTGGAACGCGGTATTTTTACCCTCCTTATACCCCACGATACTACATTGTTTTATAAGCAAGGTTTGCCTGCTTTGTTTCTCACGCTATTTAGTTGCTACTGGTCCTATTCCTATGGTAAGTATACCTCGCTCTACCTCACTGCTGAATAAGTGAAGCTCGCCTGCATGGCCGCTCGACCCAGCGCTGTGTGGACCGCTTATAGTCTCACAGTGTGATATGCACCGGGTCACTGTACAATTAGGGATCCTTATCAAGGCTACAGAGTGAATTGCAATGCACTCTGCCCTTTGACCTTAACGAAAAAGTCTTTCCACATACTCTTATGGATTTGCTGAAAGCATATTAAGTAACAGACCGGAGGGATGATGAAGGAATAAATGCTGACTACACTGGAAGAAACAGTTCTGGGAGAGGAAAAGGTGAGAGTTACAGAAGGGAGGTTTTTGACAAGGAGAAAGGAAGAAACGAGAAGTGGGGGGAGGCGGGGCAGGGAAGGGGAAAGAGTCCAGAACTGACAGAGGCTGCCGCTTCCTGCACCTTTTTACACCTCCGATCTTACTTCTCCCTTCAGAGACCATCAACTAATTATGGAAGGAAAATCGAGAAAGGGATCCGGAAAAGCAGCTCAAGACAGAGCCCTCCCCCTCCCTCTCCCCTGCTTTCCACTGCTTTCCCTGGTGACACTCCTACCCCTCCAGCCACTCCCAAAGAACAAACAGTAGTTACAAGAAGAGGCAGGCAGCACAGGGGGATGGGAGACAGAATGGTAAACAAAGTGTGGCACTTCCACTCCTGGGGAGGTGGAAGCCCAGAGTGGGGACTGGAGCGATCAAACCTCACCTCTCTCACCTCCCAGGACGGGACTTTCCCAAGTACAGAGGGGACCTTTGGCCAGAGTCCCTTTCTTTTCTTTCCTTAGTTTGTCTACCCCTTCCCAGTCAATTTTCTTCTCCCCTTTTTCTCCTTCAGTCACCCAAAGATGAATGAGAATATAGTCAGGTGCCATGGTGTTCTGTTCAGGCTGCATAGTCAGTGGTGGTCCCAGAGGATGACAATGGAGCTGAAAGTGGTCCGTGGTCTCGGAACATGGAAGCTGTCGTAGTACACTTGTGTACATAATCCTCATGTAGCATTTGTAAAGAAAGCTATGACGCTGCCAGGCCCATTTAAAAAACTCATTACATAGAGCCTATAATACGCAATGTTAGCAAGTGACTTCCTGGTTTATGAATTCGGTTTGCTTTTTATCATATTTAGAATTTTCTCTACTTAGAGAAAAGTTTACTATAAAACATGTTTACCAGGGTTTGGCTGATACTTGTAAGTAAAATGCCCGCCCTGCAAGCCAACAGACCTGAATTCAATCTCCAGAAACTATGTTTTAAAAGCTATGCATAGGCTGGGTGGTGGTGGCACAGGACTTTAATCCCAGGACTCAGAAGGCAGAGAAATAGGAGAATCTCTGAGTTCAAGGCCAACCTGGTATATGGAGCAAGTTCCAGGGCAGCCAGGGCACAAAAAATCTACAAGAAAAAGTAGTAGCAGTAGCAGTAGCAGTAGCAGTAGCAGTAGCAGTAGCAGTAATAGTAATAAAAATAAATAAATAAATAAATAAATAAATAAATAAACAAACAAATAAAGCTAGGCATGGTGGTTCATGGTTGTAATCCTAGCACTGAGGAGATGAAGACAGATGGATCATTGGGCCTCACTACCTAGCCAGCCTAATCTACTTGGTGAGTTCTAAGACAGGGAGAGGTCTAGTCCAAAAAAAAAAAAGGGATGTACCCAAGCAATGAAGAATATCACTGAGGTTGTTCTCTGGCTTCCACATACACAAGCAACCACATGTATACATGTGCACACACGTATGTCCATGCATGTGTGCACATATCTACCATGTCTTTTCAACTGCATCAAAAGCTCTGAGTGACTGACATCATATCCCTGTGCATCCAGACACTGCCTTCCTGTATCGTTATCCTTTTATTATTCTTATCTCTCAGGTTCTCGTCACCCCAGATGGAAAACTAACACTTGTACAAACGCTACCTCCGCTTCCACAGGCTTCCCAGTCTTCAAAACATTTGTATCTCAATCCTCACACGTATCCACAGAACAGTCTATCAACAGGAAAAGCAAGTGCCATCCTTAAGGTCTGTATTGTGGGGAGGCTGCACCAAAAAACACGAGCGTGCACACATCAAAGGGTGGGAGAACGGCCATGAAGGCTCTCCAGAGCGTGGCTGCCATTCACCCCCTTAATTTGGCTTCACAAACCGTCATGTCCCTTTTGAGTGTGTCCTCAGTCAGGCTGTAAAGGCTTCTGAAAATCAAAGAGGACCCTTTTCCAGTAGGTTCTGGGAGGGAGACACCCACTGCTTTTCACTTGTGTACCCACAGGTGAGCCCATGAATCTCCAAGGGATAGGTCCTAACAAAGAGCCCTGGCTAAACACAGTTGTCACCAAGAACAACAGAAAGACATGGGCGTGCAACAGAGACTTGTGTAATCAGGTTAATAAGAACAGGAAAGAATGTAACCCAGAGAGAGAAGCAGGGGGGTGGGGGGAAGGGGAGGGTAACCAGACTATAGTATATGCATGTGCAAAAATGCCAAAGAAAAAAATTAAAGTAATTTTTAAATGAGTTTAACTCAACCTCTTGTACCCTCACCCCCAAGCACCTCCCGTCCCATCTCCTGCCCTGCTTAAAGCAGGTCTCTCCGTCTCTAAAGGTACTGGACTTTCGTGCTGAAGAAATGAAGCCAAGTTGGTTTGCAGTGTTGGAAATAGAGGCCACAGCTTATAACCTCCAAGGTATACTGACCGCTTCCTGGTCCACTGACAGAGTTTAACTTGTACCCTGCTCCCCCTCCTCCCACACATAGTTTTTCTACAACTATACACTCACAGGTAGCTGGCACTGAGAAGATTGCTGCTACAAGCTATGGCTGAAGAACGCTTTCTCCAGTGAAAGTAACAAGACCCAAGGAGACTGCATCCCATGAGGTATGTACAGAAAGGAAGCATTCGGGGTGACACAGATCTAAGGCGGAACCCCAGCTCTGCCACTGATCAGCTAGAATTCCAACACCTTATCAAAAGTGTTCTAGCTGTCCTTCCTACATCTATACATGAGAGGACTGGTAGCCAACGCTTCCCTGTGGGTGACTATGAAAAGATACAGAAAGCATGCCAAGTAATAGCACTGACTAGGCAGCCTCGACCTGTGGAGTGTCACGTATGAAATACTTCCGTTAATTTCTTATTCTGGGAGATGGGGGGAGGGGGCTTACGTGAACCTATCTGCAGTTGTCATTTTTGGCTTAGGAATACAAAGACTGGAAGCTCCGATTACCTTCTACACGCCAGTTTCTGCCACTAAATGCCTTCCTGTGAGCCCTTTTTATTTTCAATTCTTAAAATCGGAAAACTACTCTCATCATTTTGAAATGAATGGAGCCTGGTGATTCCCGACTGGTACACTCACACTATGTGCACGTCTCTGCATGCCTATTACACACAAATCATTTAATGAAGCTGATCTGTGCTCCGACATGAAAGGATTCCATAGATAAAGTAAATGATCTAGCAACTAAGCAAGTATTTACATAAAAAGCTCAAGCCCATAAGTGGATATATACAAAAAAAGTGTATATATACAAAATATATATATATATTTACAAAAGTCTACCAAATGATGTAGAATTAGATGTGTGTATGTATGTATGTGTGTGTATGTATATATGTGTGTGTGTGTATGTATGTATGTGTGTGTATGTATATATGTGTGTATGTATGTGTGTGTGTATGTATGTGTGTATATGTATGTATGTTTGTGTATGTATGTGTGTGTATGTATGTGTGTATGTATGTGTGTGTGTATGTATGTATATGTGTGTATGTATGTATATGTATGTATGTGTGTATATGTATGTATGTATGTGTATGTGTGTGTATGTATGTGTGTGTATGTATGTATGTGTGTATATGTATGTATATGTATGTATATGTATGTATATGTATGTATATGTATGTATGTGTGTATATGTATGTATGTATGTATGTGTATGTATGTGTGTGTATGTATGTGTGTGTGTATGTATGTATGTGTGTGTATGTATGTATACACACACACTTAATAGCATATACTTTTCTAAGGTTGAAATTTTTAAAACAAAATTGTTCTCAAATTCTTATTTTAAAATTTACATTTTCATTGCTCAAATACTACACTCTGTCCCCAGAAAGGTGTCCTTAATCACAGGATGAGTGTGATTCAAAAGCATTTTGCTCTTTAAATTATCAATAGGTGAGTGCCAAGGACTCCCTCCCTAGTCCTGCCTTCTGCCACACTGAAGAGGCGTAGGAGTACAGGGAATAATTAGTTCAGTAGTAGAGCAGTGACTTAGCAGGTGTGAGGTGCTGGGTCTAACCTACATCACCACCAAAGAGGGAAGGGCATATCCCAGCGCCTTCCGTCCACTGAGTTCTAGGATGACACCTGCGTGATTCACACAGTAGGTATGAAAGGGGTAAACAAAACACAAGATTAATATCTGCAACAAATATCCATCAGCAGGGGGCTGGGGGGAGGAGAATCTTACCTTTTCTTTTCAGTTGGGCCATTCTGAAACGTTCTCACACAAATAACCTCATTAAATAGTGTTCTTAAGTCAAGGATGAGTTATTACAGCTTCTTGCCCTCATCTACTCAGAGACGTCAGTTCCAGTGACAGTATCTGTACTGAACCTTTGGAAACTCACAGGAGTTTTGTGTCTGGACCGTGCTTGGTCCACTCTGTGTATTTAATCAGTGACCGCTGACCACAACCTTAGACACAGACATGATCATCTCATTCCAAAGCCTGGTACTTCTGAGTTATGGTGGCTTACCTGCCGATTCCTGTGAATTTAACATTCTCCCTGCCTCCCACCACAGCCCCATCTAAATGTTTTCAACAAAACACGCACTAATCTTGCCTTTGTTCCAGCACAGAACTGAGTTAGAAAGTTCTCCACAGGCACCTGCTGGCTTCCGGGACACCAAACAGTCTAGGGACAACCTTGGCCCTTCCACCTCTACACAGAGCAAGTAAGTTGTGTTGCTTTCTCTAAGATCCTTTCTTCAAGTCTCTTCTTGCTAGCATTGTCACAAAATGCCACAAACAACAATATGTCCACCAGTGTCCGCCAACCTCCCCAAACTCAAGTCACAGTATGGGAGGCAGGAAAGAAAAATCTTTCTCCCTTCCAGATGTTTTCTTCTGTCTACAAAATTTTCTATTTGGCACGTTATGACATAAGCAGCCATCTTCTCATGAAATTCCTGCCCTAGCTTATGAAATCATACCAGGTAATTTAGCCCAGCTGAAGGGGTAGGGAGGGCCTGAATAACTTCTCAACACTGCTCCAGAGCACAAACAAAGACATAAATGGACTGGTTGGCCCATGGCAAGTCTCTGTGGGCAACCAGGACTGACTGAATCGGCTCCAAGATAACAAGTCAGTCACTCCAAGGGCTGACTTTAGAAGTGGGTGCTTGGCTGCTGCCATGAAATACCACAAGCATCGACAATGGACAGCATCAACGAAACAAGGCTAAGGTCTGGGAATGGGTTTTTCTCATGCTTCTCCACTTAGCTGGTGGTCAGCCATCTTGCCCATGTGTCTTCACATGGTCTTGCCTCTGTGTCTTTACGTGCCATGACCTCTTCAATTAAGGACACCAGTCACACGTGTGGCCTCTCATTTTACCCACTTTCACCACCAATGGAAGGGTCCTATCCTAACACAGAGCCACATTCTGAGGTACTTGGAGTTAGTACTTCCCCACTGAAAGCCACATTCTGAGGTACTTGGAGTTAGTACTTCCCCTCAGAGGGATCCATTCTGAGGTACTTGGAGTTAGTACTTCCCTGTAAAGAGTCATGTTCTGAGGTACTTGAAGTCAGTACTTCCACAAGAGGAGGTGTGAGTGACACAACCCCCAACCTGTACAGACAACATTTAAGAAAGGCAAAGGAGTACAGCTGCGGCTATGAAGGAATTAGAGCATAGCTGCCATTTTCAGAGGGAAGGAAATGTGGCTTGTGGTCCCACATCTAGGTTTCAACCTCTTCAACCTGTTCCAAACTGCCACGATCACCCTGGCCTGGCCATCCCACTGTGGTCCTTGTATGCGCTCATGCTCGAAACCTAGTCGTAGGTCACTGTCCCCATGGCTTGCTGAGTTCACATTCACTTCCTGTCAGTGAGCCTCCCTGTCCCTTCCCCTGCCCCTCCCCCACTCACAGGATTATCACTTCAGGGCTCAGATCACTGTTCAAAGGCCTCTTCCTGAAGGAAGCTTCTGAGGACCTCGCATATAAGCAAGTTTACTTTCACCATGAACTCAAAGCCCTTCTCTCCCTTCTTGCTGTCTCTCCAGCATAGAAGTTACCATGTTTGTCACACCCCTGCACTGCTGTAATGCTGTTAGTCTTCCGTGAGACGGATCGCACACTCTGAAGTTCACAAGCAGACTCTGTATCTGGCCTCACCATCAGCAGCCAGTCTGCAGTTTACTGGAAGAATGCAATCTGGTCCTGAACAGCAACACCCCAAAAACCCACAACTCAGAAGCCTAGTTCATGGCTAGCCTGAGCTACATAGCAAGATCATCTATTAAACAAGAAGATGACAAACCCAAACGAACGATAGAAAGCAGAAATTACTCTCCTAGAGGGTTACAATCTTATAGAAATTACTTAAACATTTTATTTTCTGCATCATTTCTATGTGTGTGTGTGTGTATATATGTATATATACTCATTAGATAATAAATATAATCTTATATATTCAATAGATATCTATTCTGTAGATATATAAATATATAAATAAAATATATAGATACATGTTTATTAGATAATATATATAATCAAGCAAATATATAACAGCTTAGAGGTATACTTTTTATCCACTGAAACAATATCTAGTCTCCCCCTCCCTGGGGTTCATTCACCTGCTTGGTGCTGGCCAAAAAGCACGGGCAATTCTTTTTGCTTGAACTAAGAACAAGCAGAGCTCATGGTGACTCCAGTCCAACAGGAAGGGACCCCTTTCCTCCTCATCTTAAGCAGGAAACACTAAAGTTCTAGGAATAAGATGTGGATCGCATATTGGAAATGTTGGAATCTGCTGATAGCATTGAACCCACCTCGGCTAGAAACATGAGGAGGCCACATGGGTAACAATCTAACACAGAACCACACTGGTGAGCTGCAGCAACGTTCCACATGGTCTCAGTCTCAGCTTTCTACAACATGTGGACACAGGCTGGTTGAAGCGTTTGGCTGTGTCAGAGCATCTAAGCAAAGAGGATGAGCACTGGGGAGTTACTGTAGTCGCTCACCTCCAGGAAGTATCCAGAGGGGCACATTACAACCTCCCTGCGGTGTGCGATCCAAATTTCTAACTTTGTCAAGCAGCAGGTTCTGGGAGCGCATTTACCTTTCAGGTGCTCACTCTCTATACGTGAAGCCTGGGCTGCTGTGAATACTTAACCCGGAAAAAAATATTTTTTGATAATGATGATGTAATTTACTCCGACTCAGACTGAACACTTCTACTCTGTTTTTCTCCACCCCCCACTCTCCACAAAGACCCCAAGTTTCTTATACAAATTAATAAGGCTCAAGTTAAACTGATCCTCTCTGCAAAGCATCTGTAACATGTCAAAGAAAAACAGGAAGTAAACTAGGAATCATAGAAACCAGAAAAATAATATCGACATGATCAAAATCTCCAAATAGCCAAGAAAAGTAAACACCCATTTTGGAAGCAGGCGCAGGCGCAAGCGCAGGCACAGGGCCTTTCACTTCTGAGTATCTCCTTGTCAATGCCTACATCAGAAAGAACATTTAAAATCAAATGGGCTTGATTGAACCTCTCCTTAAATTCCTTTATCAGCAATCAGACATTCATAGCATTCCTCCCAACAGGTAAGGCAACAACTGGGACACGAATTCATAGCCAGAAGCCACTCTCTCCAGGTCCAATTAACAAGAAAAAAAAAACCCTCCAAAGATGCAAATCTACCTTCCCTCCCCATGAAGGCAAGCGGACCTGGCTCTGTGGCTCAGAAATGATCAACCCCGTCACTGGTTATGAGATTAAAATATTCATTAGCCCATGTGTACTCATCAAGGTGCCAGTAAACTTGGTACGATACAAGAAGTCTAATAATATTTTTAGACAAGCCTTCCTAAAGCCAGAGTAATTCATGCCTGTAATCCCATACTAGGTAAACCAAGGTGGGAGCATGAATCTGAGGCTAGCCTGGGATATATAGTGAATTCCAGGCTAGCCCAGGCTACAGAAGAAAAAAATAGAAAGGAAGGAAGCCATCCAAGCCAATTTTTAACATCTACATATTAATCATATATCATGTATATGAATCTAAAGAAACCTGGGAGCCTAATGAAAAAGCTGTTTCTAGTGATCCAAACAGTACCAGTGATTAAGAGACTTCATGTATTTTACATCTAGTGATGTAAGTATTTTTATCATTTATATCATTTGCAATGATGAGCTGATAGCCACAGTTCATACGCTACAGTACCATCCTAGTGGGTAGCTATTTATTAGAGGAAAGCAATCAGTTTTAGGTTCTAACTATAAATATTTGAGAAAAAAAAATCTCAGCTAGCTTTAAAATGTTCTTTAAAACGACTGGGGGCTGGAGAGCTAGCTCAGTAGTTAACAACATTGGCTGCTCTTGCAGAGGACTGGGGTTCAGTTCCCAGCACCCACATGATGGCTCACAACAATTTCTAACTCCACTTCTGGGAAATCTGATTTCTTCTTCTGACTTTTATGGGCATCGGGCACATAGGTGGTGCAAATATACACATGTGCAGGCAAAATATTTAGACAAATAAATAACAATTTTTAAAATCTAAAACAATAACAATTTTAAGAGACCATAAAAATCTATTCACTTAGCCAGGCAGCGGTAGCACACGCCTTTGATCCCAGCACTTGGGAGGCAGAGGCAGGTGGATTTCTGAGTTCGAGGCCAGCCTGGTCTACAGAGTAAGTTCCAGGACAGCCAGGGCTACACAGAGAAACCCTGTCTCGGAAAACAAAACAAACAAGCAAAACAAAAAACAACAACATCAAAAAAAAATCTATTCACTTGCGAAATATATGGTCAATTATCAAAATTACATCTTCCAACCAAAACAGACTGACTCTTGTTGTCCAGATGTCAAAGACCATGTCTCATTTCATGACAAACAATAAAAGCACATCATATCCGGAAACCATCGAGGGAAACATAATTCCTATTCATTAAGAATCTTCATTTACTAAATTAAATTGTAGTAAAGGTAGAAATATTTAACTGCACCTAAATTATTTCCGCCAAAACCAAGGGAAAAAAATCATTTTAATGGAGTATTTCATTTCACTCCCTACAAAGCCCCGCGTACAGCTAGATGTAATAGTGTGGTCCTATGTGACATTCTGTTGCTATAGCAACGAAGCTGCTACCTGTGGCCATGATTTGTTAAAAATCCCTCCAACCATATTCTGTACTGTGCATTCATAAAACCACCAGAGTGGATCTAAGCAGCATAAAAATTAAGGCTTGCTTTCTTACCTACGATTTACTCATATACATATTTACTATATATACTTGTACATGTACACACACACACACACACACACACACACACACACACAGAGGATTCTCTCAGGGCCATTAAAAGGTTGAGACCATACCCAATTTTCCTTTTAATGAACATTTGATACCTAGTTCCTAAAACATCCTACCAGACAATAGAGACTATAAGAAAAGATCTTAAGATTTATTATGTTGGATCCAGTCTTATTTCAAGAGAAAATAAGGTCCTGAGGTTGAATCTATCTGCCCAGGTAGGTGTGGCTTCTTTGAGCTGATTTGGAAAATAAGCTAACACAGAAGAGCTGTGGTCAATCATCACCACTTGTATTCACCCAACTGCCTCTCTTACAAGCTACTCACCCTCACTGGGGGGCTCCAGGCTTGCACCCGAGGCTGCTGTCCACACTGGGAGCTCTGCAGATCTTTTGAGCCACAGTTAACCAGAGTGTTGCCCTGTGCCCTTAATGCGTTTGTGCAGGTGGTCCCGCCACCCCCACCAGGGCCGGGTTTCCAAGGTCTCTGCTTGATACCATCCAGAAGTCTGACCAGTAGGATGTTACTGGGGAGCTCGTCAACCCCAGAGCCAACGAGAGTCCTGCATTCGGGACATCTGAGTTCATTCCGGGAACCCACAATCCCCAGCAAACATCGTTTGCAAAATGTATGCTGGCAAGGTAGGACTTTTGCAGAAGCATCCAAGCGTTCTAGACACACCGGGCACTCCAGAAGGTCCAGCAAGGCGGACTCATCCATCTTGAGAGACTTTAGTGAGAAAACGGCTTCAAAACGTTCATAGTTATGCGCAGCCCTTAAAGTGATTCATGTAACATCCATTTCAGACTTTGCTCTGGAGTTATGGGGAGAGAGGGGAGGAAAGAGAAAAATGACTGTTGTTATCTGGGGGAAAAGTTCACAGTGGAGCCAAGAACCAAAAAGTACACAAAAGTGCTTCCTCTGCATAGTCCAGCTTGGCTTTGGAATGTGGTTTCTGAGCTCCAAAGTCAACAATTAAAAACAAAACAGGCTTCTTAAACGAGTCCCCATTAATCCCTGGAGATATCTAGAACCTCATAGGGCAGAAATAACTAGCAAGCAATAAACAGGGTTTACGAAAAAGCAATAAAGGACTGATATTGGCTGCCTAATGAAATCCTCAACTTATTGGAGAACCTAAGCAAAATCCGACTCAAAGTTTCCTCTATCTAAAACAATACTTTTAAATGCAACGACCTTCCCAAATTTTAAGCCACCGTTATCATTTAAGAAGCTTTGCCTTGGGTGATCCTTGTGGTAAATGATCCCAATATTAAATACATATGTTTCTTCCCTGTCTGAGAACAGAACAGCTTAATCTTAGCCAACGACCCCCCACCCCCGCCGCCGCCGGCGCAATAAAAAAAAAAACAGAGCTGATGGCCGGCAATTCTAAAAGATAACCAAGACCTGCTTGAAAATAGCTAAAAATAAAATTAAATTAAAAAATTAAAAAAAAAAAATCACCCTTTCCAGCATGGCTGACAAACTCTGAAACAGATCTCGGAACGGCTTGTCCTAATCCATTCAGAAAAATCTAGCAAAATGATCACCAAGATTTCGACAATGGAATAAATGCTAGGCTGAAAACTCCGGGTACAATCTGAAAAACCGGGCCCTTTAGGAGGTGGGAGAAGGAGTATTTGAAGCCAGTTGGTGTGTCGCTGTCCCCACCACCACCACCCCAATCAATGTTAAAATGTGGGTGCCTAGGAGGGTTGTGTGTGTGAAAAGATTGGAGGCTATACTAACAGCTGTTCCTGGCTAGTCGGTTCTGGGGAGAGCCAGGGTGCGCCCCTCTTCCCACGGTGGGGCACAGGTAGTCCCTAACCCCGTAGCGTGGTGCTCGCCACAGACACACCCCAGAGCCAGGTGTCGCCAGCCGGGGACAGAGCTGATCCTGGCAGCTGAGGCTGCGGCCGGGTAGCTCCAGGAACAGGGGATCTCACCCAATTGCCTCCTCTCAAGTCTCCCTTTAGGTCAAACCCAGGACAAAAAATTGCCCCACACCGATCGGTGGAAGTTTTCAAGGACTTAAAGAAAAAGATGCAGCCTTAAGTTGGCGAAAGTCAGCGCCACGGAGTGAGGCGGGAAGCAGACTAGCGACCCCGCGGGGATGAGCTCAGCGACAGTCCCCGGAGACTGCCACCCCAGAGGCAGGAGGGACCGGGCTGCGTCCCGGGAGAGCGCGGCCCCGAGGCCGGGCAGCTTAGGAAGAAGCGAAGAGAGGCCGCGGGGCTCGTTCCCGGCAGGTCCCGGAGACCCAAAAGGGAAGCGCGGGGACCGACTCGCGCGCACCTCCGGGATGCGGCGACCACTGGCCACCACCCCGCGCCCAGCGTCCCCGACTCGCCGCGCGCCCTACCTCGCGCCTCCGCTGCTCGCCTTTGTTCGCGGCCCCGCAACGCTGGCAGATGCGGCCCCCACGAGCCCGCTGCCCGTGTGGCTCGTCCGCCGCGGTGGCACCGGGAGCCTCCTCTCGGCCGCCCCCCTCGCGCGCGCTCACACAGCACGCCGCCGCGCCACCGCCTCCCACCCGCCCAGCGAGGAGGGCGGGGGAACGCGACGCCGCCGAGGAGGAGGAGGAGGAGGAAGAGAGGAGGAGGAGGCGGGGGCCGCGCACGGCGGGCGCCCGGGGACTGGAGGGACGCACCACAGCGCCGCCCGCCGCTCGGGGACCTGCGCGGGAGCCTAGGGAACGCAGCAACCGGGAGAGAGGCTCGGGGATCCGCGCCTTCACCCGGAGGACGCGCGCCCAGAGCGAATGGAGCTACCCGGGAGGAGGGCAGTGGGAGTGGCGCTGAGGGACCAGGAAGAGGCTGGGGCAAGGGCGCCCTGCGGGCCTCGGGCTCCGCCTGGCCGGTGCCTGGAGACCGACTCTTCACAGTGGCCAGGGAAGGGAGTGGCTCTGGCGGGAACGGATCGCGCTTTGCTGAGCGTGAACACTCCCTGGGTTGATGCAGAGAGAGAAAAGTGGGACCCCTTAGTTTTGGGGTCCGGGCTACTGACCACCCTATGTATCCCGGGGCTCGCCTTCTCCACCCAGCAATTGGCCCCCACATCTGCAGCAGCCAAGGGAGACAGATCCAAGCAAGTCTGGAGAATTGCCGATCCCAAAATTCAAAATAAGAAAGGGGTGGGGGTGGGGGAACTAGAAAAACTGGTGAGAGATTAAAGCCCATCTTGGGAAGGGTCTTCCTACCTACCTAAAATGGGGCAAATTCAAAGTCTGACTCAGGTGGGCTGGCGCCTTGAAGCTGGCTAGGGGGTACCTCTTTTATCTGCGCCTTGGAGGCAGTCATCAGCATCATCTCTGTAATCTGTTTCTGTTGCCTCGGGCACACACCTGTATACTCTGAAGTGTGGGTTTGCAAAAAGGGGTGTCCAAGGGTGTGTGTGTGTGTGTGTGTAGGCTTGTACTTATTTCAGAGACGAGTTAAATGTTGTCAAGGAGTATGGTTTCGTTTATACTTACAGTCATTTTACCAAAAGTTACTTCAAGAGAGAGATTATGTATGAAATTCCTGCCAGGCCACCAACCAAGCTGACAATTTGAAAAGGAATCTCAGGTTATCAGTTCGTCTCCAACTAGAGCCACAGCTAAATCACTCAAGATAAATGAGGATCATTCAAGAAAAAAAAAAAATTATAGCAAGTAACAATTATCAGTCACTTTAAGCCAGGCACCATGCTAAACACTTAAACGTATTAATTCCATTCACACAATGGCTTTTTATGTCATCCTTCCCAGTTTTGTTCTAAAGAGATTAATATGCTGAGACTTACACTGTATGAATACCGAAAATAATTGCGCACTTCCTTTCTGGTTAGAAGGGAACAAGTATGTGTTTAGATTGAGCTGAAAAAGGCAAGGGGAAAAATGGATGAAGAGAATGAGGAGAAGAATAGTGATCTACAAACAGCATTCCGAAAGTGACTGGCCCAGCTAATGCTGCATCAGAAACTAGAGATGAAGGCTAGGCAGACTGGAAAGTCAGAGCCAGAAAACAGACCCATTTGGGGTTATTAAGACTGAAGGTCAACTTGGGTAACCTCCCTACATCACAAAGTAAGACTCTACTTCAGCTCTCCAGAGTCCAAGACCTTCTTGGACCCCACCTCCTTCTCTGAATGTCCTTCCAATAATTCCATCATATGAATCCTTGAAAGGATGAATCCATACATTGATCAGATCAAAGCCCCTGGAAACCAATCTTCCCATGAGCTGACAACCAAGACCTCAACACATGAGCCCATGGAGACATCTCTTATTCAAGTCATAATGCCTTAAAGGAGAAAGAAAGTTTATTTCTTCTACCTGTTTGGCTTTTTGTTTGTTTGTTGTTTATACAAAGTCTCATTATGTATCCCTGGCTGGCCTAGAACTCATAAAGACCTGTTGGCCAGGTGTACTAGTACATGCCCTTAGTCTTAGTACTTGGAAGGTTAAGGCTGCTGGGTCTCCATGAGTTTGAGGCTAGCCTGGTTTACACAGTGAGTTCCAAGGCAGCCAAGACTACATAGACCCTGTCTCAGAGAAAGGGGGGAGGGGGGAGAGGGAGAGGGAGAGGGAGAGGGAGAGGGAGAGGGAGAGAGGAAGAGAGAGAGAGAGAGAGAGAGAGAGAGAGAGAGAGAGAGAGAGAGAGAGAGAGATTGATTCACCTGTCCCTGCCTCCCTGCCCTCTGAGTGCTGGCTTTAATGAGTGTACCACCTGTCCCAGGCACCACCACCTGTTTGTCTTTAGAGAGAGCACAAAAAGTTATAGGTAGGATAGGATAACCCAGCTCATGAAGGCTAGACAAGAAAATCAGAGGTCAAACCCATTTCAAAGAACTAGAGACAGACAGTGTTTCCCAAAACTGCCATGATCCAAGAATGCATCACATACCTTCCATGAAGATTATCTGAGACGTGTCTGTGTTCCTTGGCCGCTCTGGTAGGTTTTAACTATGACGTTTGGAACAGAAGAGACATTGGTAAGAAGATGTGCAAATTCTTTGTAATCTACACAGAGCTATCGTTATCATTAACAGCTCACCCTGGAGTTGTACTCGTGACCCTTTCTTCCCAGGTTTTAAAATGTTAGTGACTGAACGTTCTGTGGAGAGAATTCAGAGAGGAAGGGACATGAGGAAGAAAAGCCCACTCATCTTGTTTCTGGGAATGGGGCATGAAGGAAAGAATGTCTGTTATGCTTACGACCTGTGAGGCTTTGAGCAGACACATGAAAAATATAAACACACTCCGACATAATAATAGCAGCTTCTTATCCTCCAAAGACTTCAAAGTCTTTTCACATACATTATCTCATTTATCTTCTCAGCATCCCTCCAAAGCAGTAAGACATATAATTATCCCCAAGTTTCGGACGGGGAAAGGGGAAGGGGGAACTCAAGAATCTATTGCTTGTAACGCTAACAGGAACCAGCCTTGTAAAATCCCAGATGCAAGTACTCAGATAAGCCTTAGTGTGGCGTCTCCATGTTCTCACATGCACATACGTGTATCTAACTGTTTTTCTGCAAAACTTGTTTTTCCTCTCGTTGTTACGAATGCCGGTTTATCCAGTTGGTCACACTAGAAACCTAGGGGCCGTCCTTGATTTCTTCCTCTCTCTTTCTCCCTCCTTCCTCAAGCAAGCTTTACTATCATTTCTGCAAGCATATTTTAATGTCTATCTACTGTCCTTTGCCTTCTGCCATGGCCTGGATGTGGGACTTCCCTCCAAAACTCATGTTAAGGTTTGGCCCTCCACAGCACAGCACTGAAGAACCTTAAACAAATGTTTGGGTCATGATTGAATTAATGACACTCCTATGGGACTGAGATAATCCTTGAGGTAATGAATGACTTTGCCAGTCCTGCAGGCTCAGCTACCGTGAGCGTGGTTGTTGTAAATCAACCATACCTTGTTCCCTGTCCCTTTGTGTATCTGTGTTCTTGCCTTCTACCTTGCACCCGTGTTCAGATGCAGCACTAGCCTTACCAGAAACCATGGAGGTATCAGACCTCTGTACCTTATTTTTAACCTCCAGAAACACGCACCCAAATAAACCTCCCCTTTATAAATCATACAGGAGCTAGAGAGAGTTCGGTGGGTAAAGTGCTCACTGTAATCATGAAGACTTGAGTTCAAGTCCCAAAACCCATGTTTATCCTAGTTGATTTTTTTTTTTGTTTTGTTTGGTTTTTTTGTTTGTTTGGTTGGTTGTTTGGTTGGTTGGTTTGGTTTTTGAGACACAGTTTCTCTGTGTGGTATCCTTGGCTGTCTTGGAATTCACTCTCTAGATGAGGCTGGTCTGTAACTCACAAAAATTAGCCTGTCTCTGCCTTCTGAGTAGGATTAAAGGCATGTACCACCACTACCCCAGAACCCAGGTTTAGATGATGGATAGATAGATAGATAGATAGATAGATAGATAGATAGATAGATAGATGCCATTCATAACAATGTATGCTACTAACCGCAGCACTAGGGAGAAGAAGATATGTAGATTACTAGAGCTTGGTGGCCAGCCAACCTGCTTGGTCAGCTAGAGGCCAGAGAGACTTCTTGCCAAAAGAGATGGACAGTACTTGAAGAATGACCTGGAGGTTGTCTTCTGGCCTCTACACACCTACATATGTGCATATGTGCCTGCACACTCACACAATAACCCATGCATATGCTAGTAAAACAAGCATCTAGTCTCCAATGTTCTGTTAGAGCAATAGAAACTAGGATCCCGCTGCACCTTTATTTAAGCCACTGTCACCTTTGTCTCTGGCCCTTCTAACCAGCCTCTCTCTTTCTATTCTTGTTGCCATGGCTTGCCCTGATAACTCAGAGCAATCTACAAAAGATGGATAGCATGCTGTCACTCCTTTGCTCAGACTCATTTCTTCCCATCACAAGTAGAATGAAAACCAAATGTCTTCCAGTCACTTGAACCTTATGCCATGGTATTACACCCCAGCACCATTCCATTTCTCTTCTTGATGGGACTGTCTGCTAAGTTTTCTATTCTTTGCTTATTGCCTGCCTTTGTCTGAATATGAAAGCGTTCCCAAAGCAAAGACTGGGTCTCTCCTCTATTGTTATGCCTATGACAGGCAACACATAATGGCTATCGGTTATTCTCAAGTAAGGAATTAATCCAGTATGATTATATTTATTGCTATCCTGAGGCTATACATGCACATATGTATGTGTGAATACATACATCTATATGACTATATGTGTTGTTTTTCACTGCACTATAGACAGGACATCAGACAGGCAGTATCTCAAGTTTCATTAGGCATCTTTGTTATAATCTTTTCATCAATAAACAAATGACTCTTGCTCTTATATTCCATAGTGAAACTGAAGGAACAGCTAAATAAACACCAAGTCTTTAATACAAACTATAAATCTAACATCAGTGTATCTCCATTCTAGGTCTTACTTAACAGTGTAGTCGTCTCAGCTCCTCAAACACACAAGAAAATGGTGTTAGCTTCAATTTCCCTTTCTCTGGTCCCTCTTCCTTATTCTCTCATTAGGAGAAGCAGTGCTATCATCAGGAGCACTTCCGAGCCTCACCAGCCTCCCAGTCCACTCTTGCTCATCCTCTTAGACAATAACTGCTTGTCAACACCATTTCCTCAAGGTACTTTATTCCTTTAATGATTTATTTATTTTCATTTCATGTGTACCCAACAATTTGCCTGCATGCCTGGATGCATACCATGTTGTATGAAGTGCTCATGGAGGCCAGAAGAGGGCATCAGATGCTCCGGAACTAGAGCTACACACTGCTTTACGCCACTATGTGGGTGCTGGGAAAGAGAACCCAGGTCCTCTAACAAGAACAGCAAGTGTTCTTAACAGCTGAGCCATCTCTCCAGCTCCCAGAGTATTTGATTCACAGAAGTTAAAGATTGTACCACCCAATAACTAGATGACTCTGAGTAAGTTTCTAAGTCTTCTGCGCCTACATTTCCCCTGTAAGATGAGCACAATACGATACCACCTCAAGGAATTATGACAACTATAGATAATTTTTATTAATGTTTAGAATTATGCCCTACATAGGTGTTTAGTAAATGTTGTGGTTTGAATACGAATGGCTCCTGGAGGCTCATAGATTTGAGTGCTTGGTCACCAGGGAGTGGCACTGTTAGGAGGTGTGGCCTTTGTTGGAGTGGGTGTGGCTTTGTTAGAGGAAGTATGTCATTAGGCATGGGCTTTAAGGTTTCAAATACTCAATCCAGCCCCAGAGTCCCTCTCTTCCCTCTGTCTGTGTATCTAGAACTCTCAGCTCCTTCTCCAGCACCATGTCTGCCTGCACACTGCCATGCTCCCTGCTGTGACAATAATAGACCAAACCTCTGACTGTAAGAAAGCCCCAATTAAGTACTTTCTTTATAAGAATTGCCGAGGTTCACAGTGTCTCTTCACAGCAACAGAACACTAAGACAATATGTAACAGGTTTGGGAGGTTGTTTTCCTCTTTTGTTTTGTGTTTTTGAGATGAGAGGTTGTCCTCTAGCTAGCCTTGAACTTGAGATCCTCCTGCCTCCATCTCCCAAGTGCTAGGATTAGAGGTGTGTATCAAACTACCAAGAAATGGCGTTATTTTCCTTTCTGTTAAAACCTAGATTCCACCATAAAACTAATCTCTGTTGAGAAAATGACTTTACAGATTGATTTTTCTGAGTTTAAACAAGTGGCTATAATATCCATTTTGAAAGCTTGGGGAAACCCCAACACAGGTCTTTTCTGGCACACAGTAGGGACTCGATAAAATGTTTGCTTCCTGCCTTTTTTTTTATGTACCTGACTCTCTCTCTCTCTCTCTCTCCATATATATATAGATATAGATATAGATAGATAGATAGATAGATAGATAGATAGATAGATAGATAGATAGATAGATAGATATTAAATTAGAAAGCTATTGGATGATATATAAACATTCTCTCCAGCATTATGAGTTTATTTCCATCCTAATTGCGTTGTGGAGCAGGGGAGCCCCTCTTGTGTGAAGCCAAGTGGCCATGAGGTGCCATGATGGTCAGGAAACATGGCTTTTAGAGTCAGGCAAGCCCAGGAAGGCTATTTTGGTCTGTAGAAGTGGGAAGGTGATGCCGACTTCACTGTCTGGTGAAAAATCGGAGCAGATGGAGTATTTCAAAGCACCACTTCCCGAGGATTTCAGTTCAGTTGGAAAGGAAGCTGGGGCTGGGGAGTGGGGAGGGGAGGGAGTGCTGAGGGGGGGTAGTCAGATGAGAAAGTGGGAGGCAGCTAAACCACCTCTTCTGCCAGCCACCTCTTCTGAAGCAGGTCTGAACATTTGAGGAGCTGGGCAGAGTACCTGGGGAGAGCTGGAGAACTGACTAGTTCCAACCCAGACAACCTTCAGGGAACGTTCCTAGGGTTCAGCTCAATCAGAATCACTTGTGGATGTCATTAAACCTTCAGATGCTTCCACTTTATCGCTGGAGTAGGTCCAGCCTGGGTTTTAGAATCAGGTGATTTGTAACATAGTCTCCCAGAAGCATCAGCAGAGAAGTGATGCAAGTGCTGACCAAGGGAGCTAGACCATAAAGGACTATAGCTCTTGAGCTTTCATGAGAAGAGGGTGGAACCTTGGAGCCAGGGCTGGTTTGCCAAGGAAAATAAGAATAATTGAGTGTTGTTACTTCCTTTGATTCCAGTTTGCAGCTATGCTCTGCCCAGCCTCTGGCTTATCTTGTCTTAGTAAGTAAATGTTGAACACATGTTTGAAAGAATATTTTCCAAGGAAGCTAGAATATCAGCCTACCCAAAGAAGCACACATTGCTGGACGCAAATTCACACCGGGGCCCTGAAAGTGGGTGGCAGTCACATACATCAAGCCTCAGAAAATAATTTTGCTTAGTACTATTAAATTATAATGAAACCATGTCGCTAATATATGTTCAGCCCCAAGTTCGCTCAAAAATAAAATTAACCTATTTGAGAGAAAAATAATACGATTCCTTCATTTCTATTAGAAATACTTTATCTTGTCAAATTCCATTATCGTTCTAAAAGTTTAAGCCTTGAAGGAGGCTTTTTGCTTCCAAGAAAATGTCACCTAATCCAAGCTATTGGAGAGAAAGTAGATAAATATCCATCACTTTATCATCTTTGGGAAATGAAATTTCATAATCTTTCCTGGTAAACTATCTTTTTGTATTAAAACCTTATTTATCAGTCTTCTTTCCTTCTGATAAAATTTAAAGATAAATGTAGACCTTTCTGAAGCCGGTAAGTGGGTAATTTAAAAATGCACAAGTATGAAAAAAGTGCAGGATTACACTAGAGATTCAAAGAGCATGAAACAGGGCTCCTTCCTTCCTTCCTTCCTTCCTTCTTCACTTCCTTCCTTCCTTCTTCCCTTCTTTCCTTCTTTCCTTTTTGTTTGCTTGTGTAAATTAGGTGGGAGAGGGTGTGTGTATCTATGTGCAGGTTCCCACTATGGCATCAGACTCCCTGGAGCTAGAGCTGGTGTTACGGGTAGCTGAAAACTTCCCTGACATGGGTGCTAGACCAAACTCAGGACTTCTGAGAGACCAGTACACCCTCTTAACCACTTTTTGTTTTTTGAAACATGATATGGGGTCTCACTGTGTAGTCCTGGTTGGCCTGAGCTCTGTCCGTGTGTACATCCTGCATGGAAATACCCTTGCCTCTACCTTCCAAGTACTGAGATTAGAGGTGTGCACCACCACACCCTGGCTCCCTTTCTTTTTTGCCTGCCTTCCTTTCCTTTCTCCCTCTCCCTCTCTCCCTCCCTCCTCCCTTCTTTCTTTCTTTTTCCTTCCTTCCTTCCTTCCTTCCTTCCTTCCTTCCTCCCTTCCTTCCTTCTTTTTCTTTTTAAAGGTTTTCTAAGGGTAAGTTGTGGACTTGATCAGTGTACTCACCCTAAGTTTTGGGTACAATAAAACAGAAACCTATATTCTCCAATGCCATGAGGGGGGTCTCGTCAGAATATTTTGTTTTGTTAT
Organism: Rhabdomys pumilio; assembly: GCA_030674055.1. Classification (NCBI taxonomy): domain Eukaryota; kingdom Metazoa; phylum Chordata; class Mammalia; order Rodentia; family Muridae; genus Rhabdomys; species Rhabdomys pumilio. The sequence continues at coordinate 48,681,885 of JANHMN010000015.1, read as the reverse complement.
AACTAATTCTTCACCTCATTTTTTCCCAATCCTAAACAAACATGTGGGTATTCACATCCATAAAGACAGAATAGTCCCCACACCGATGACACTACACCTAAAGCATATTGTCCTGAAAACTAGCCTGAGTTCACTGGGTTTTTTTTCTTTTCTTTTTTCAATCATTGAACTACAATTTCTTATTATTTTTTTGTTCCTTTTTCCTCTCAAACAATCTATATTACATAAAGTCTACGCCAGCATTTACCTTATTCCTCAAAATTCCTGTTCTCATAAGGCAGTGCTTCCCAGCCTATGGATTGACATCCCTCAGCATTCTGGTTAGAGAAACACAGATATTTACATTACAGTTCATAGCAGTAGTGAAATTACAATTACGGACTAGTAACAAAAAATAACTTTATGGTTGTTGGTCACCACGACATGAGGACCAGCATTAAACGGTTGCAGCA
>JANHMN010000015.1:48646433-48676433 GCA_030674055.1 Rhabdomys pumilio | reverse complement strand
TACTTCCCACAGTTTTCACAGTAGTCTTCTTCCTTAATTAGTTTATCCAAATGGGTAGTCTCGGTGATCAGTTACAAGTTGTGCATGGAGTGAAAGTAGCGAAAATGATACCATGCCATCCAAATGCTCTACCTTCTCTGTCTCTGTATAAACACTTCCGTCCCCACCAATATAGCAGCCAGATGGACTCCTTTATATCTTTTCTGTGCATTTAAGTAAGCGTATATATGTACATATATGTTTTAACAAAAAAAGATTCTATTATATCTATTTTCTGCATATTTTTCTTTCCCTTTGGAGTACATATGCAAACATTTTCATGTAGACCCACATACGTATATGGAATGCTCTTTGGTCAGCTGGTATAGACTTACAGTAATGGTTACATAGTTTTCTATAGGATAGTTAGAGTCTATCCATTATAGTTGTCATTCAAATTTTGGGGTTTTGCTACTAAAAACAAGGCTGAAACAAATACTCTTGTTTCTATGTCTTTATTTAGGTTCTACAGGGTGGAATTCTGAGTCAAGGTAAATGGTTATTTTTAATGGATGTTGCCAAATTCATGCCACAAAATCAAACAGCTTAGCCATTTAAAATCAAAGTGTAAAAAACACCCATTCAACATCCTCCAAATCCTCCTTGCTGGCTTTGAAATGTTTATAATTTGGATAGGAACTTTAAATTGCATTATCGTGGCTCCTATTAAAGTACCTTTCTGGGTCTGTTTGTCATTGCAGTTTCCTATTTGAATCTGTTAACATTTATATTGAGTTTAACAAAATGTTCCATGCATTACAATATTAAGGCTTTAATGTTACTAACATTCCGAATTGGTGGTAGGTAGTCTTTTCACTTTCCCTACCATTCCTTAATTATGTTTTTTTAAATTGTCAAACATACGGAAAAGTTAAAGTTCCAACAGAGAACTTTGATTTTTGTAAATCAACTGAGAGTCACTTGCTAACATGAGAGCCAGTCAGCTCACAGTGTTGTGTTTATAAAAAGACAAGGGAGAGAGAAGAAATATGTTTGGTAAATGGGTAGTCAGGTATAAGGGAGGGGGTGCCTCTGTGGGCCCATGTTGAGGCATCCCTTCCCCCTGAGGGACCAGGCACACGAAGTATAGAATTTATTCAGGGCATGGGGAGGGGAGTTAAGAAGGTAGTAGAGACAGAGATGGGGGGAGGAGGGACTGGTCATGAGCATGTGAAGAGAGGGGGGGATGGGAAGAGAGGTAAGAAGTGGCGAGAGGCCGCTGAACACCCGGACAACCCGTATACTACCGAACGTTTGAGCATCAAGTCTTCAGCCTTCTGGCCCAACCTCATCTGACAGACTTTAGTGCTGCAGAATTATTAAGGGCTGATTACTCTGTCTAGGCAGCTATAATCAGTCGACTATTCTGCAAGTGTGTCCTTTTCTGGGCAGTAATTTGTCTGTAGATGGAGAGAGGCAATTCTTGCCCGGTGGCTGTCTCACCACAACTGGAGTAACTCCAAGGATGCTGTTTCTTCTTAGAATCCAAGACAGGAAGCTGTCAGGAGCAGACAGGTCTCTAATCAAAATGAACATTAATATAGAAATATTTGTGACGTCAATTCTACGGATTTTTGACATTTTGAAATCCAACTATCCATGTAAGGTAACCTGGACTGTTGTCTGTTAACTCCTCTCAGCTATTTCTAGATAAAATACAGAAAACACCCTAACAATATTAGAAGCTATGCTTAGTGCTTCCCATAACTTCGGTTAATTTAGTCATTCTGGATTTCTGACGGCATTGAAGACCTATAGACTCATAGCCAATCCTGGCTATTTGCTTTGAGAGAAAAGATCTGAGTGGATGGTTTTCAGCTGACATTCATTCTAAAGCCAAGAAAAAGCCAGGTTCAAAACTAAGCATTTTAATCAAGAGAGATGACAGAGGTTCTGGTTAGTCAACAAAAGGATGGACTGGGTATTAAGACTATCTTGTACCTCACTGGTACAAATAGGAATAATTATGCTCTAATTGTATTCTGAGAGAAAAGCTTTATTTTAACAGGAAGGGTGATATGTAGGAGGAGCTAAGGGGAAAGGAGCACCGAGAGGAAAAGATGGAGTAAGGAGAGGAGAAGATGAAGTAGATGAGAAGCTAGGTGATGAGAGAGAGAAAGAGGGGGGGGCCATTGGAGACAGAAGTTCACGTGTCTCCTCCAGTCAAAGATAGTTTACATAACTAGGTTGGGTATTAGGTTACACTTCTGATTGAGCATTACCATACTTATAAAGCCTTTGATTAACATTTAAAAAAAATTGTATAAAAGCCAAATTAAAAAGGGGGCATGGGATAGGGGTTTTCTAGGGAGGGGAAATGGGGAAAGGGTTTGGCGTCTGAAATGTAAATAAAATATCAAATTAATTAATTAATTAATTAAAAAAAGAAAAAAAAAAGAAGGGGCGAGAGGATGGGGGAGGGGCAAGAAGGCAAGAGAGCAAGAGCAAGAGAGAGGGCAAGTAGCCCCTTTTATAGTGAGTCAGGCATACCTGGCTGTTGCTAGGTAATTCTGGGGCAGAGCTTAGACAAAATGCTAACACACAGGCATTCACTTACATAGTCACAGAATCCCCATCAATTAGGATATGAGGGGTGCAGGGATGGTTCAAATGGTCAAGAGAGTTTACCATTACAGCAGAGGACCTGGGGTTGGTTCCTAGCATCCACATGGCTACACACAACCACCTGTAACTCTAGTTCCAGGGGAGCCTATGCCCTTCTCTGACCTTTAATAATACATAGCTTGGTACATATAAACTCATGCAGACACACAAACTTTTAAAAATAATTGGAATTTGGCATACCAGTATCCATGTACTAACACAAATAAATTTTGCTAATAATAATCACATCAACACCCTTCAGAGCAAAAACCCAGCTCATGAGGAGTCATGAATTGCCTTTAGGTGGCATACATGGCTTCAACCTGGAAGTCAGGTCTCATGGTTGAATTTTTCTAGAATGTCTAGAGCAGGTATTTGTATAATCTGAGTTTGAAAATATTCTATATTGTTTCTGCATTTTTTTTTTAAAGCAAAGAGCCACGCAGATGCAGTGTTGCTGTCATGGCCGCTTGTCCAGTAACATGTGACTGGATGTGGTCCTGGTGACTTGATGGCTTGTGTCACATGACATCTTCCAATCTTCCGGTGGTGAGGTCATGCTTTTCTCCCTGCAGGTTTTTTTCTTGGGAAGTCCTCTGAAACTAAATAAATATCCTTTTATCAACCTTTTCCTTTCTACACATGCCCGCATGCACTGGCGTTTTCCATTGGGCCATCTCAATGCTTCACTTTACTTCGACTTGACAGAAAGGAACCAAGGAACAGGAACCCAGACAGGAAAAACACAAAATTTGAGTGGGCTAGGATTAGTGGGGCTCAGGCAGAAAAAAAAAACCCAAAAAAACAAAAAAAAAAAAAAAACCCAGTTTCTTGTTTTTGTTTTTCCCATTTTAGCCTCTATTATTTCGAGTCAGTAACATTTTCTTGTCCGTAGTGACTTCCGGTAGACCTTGTGGCTTTGTAGTTACTTTCAAGTCAAAGGACTGCCACGTTTTTTACATAAGCCATCAGTCCCATTCCTCCCAGCGAAGGTTGGCTTCATTACTCTCTGGGAGAGAGATGAGGAGGTGCCTGATGTGCCTTCTGCACCAAGGCTGTCTCGCAACAGGGACTGGGGCATCTGGATAAAGGACCACGGCAGCCTGCTCAGTGCTTTCCTTTTGCCCGTTATGTGCCTTTTTTGCTTCTTTCTCGGCGCGCAGTCCTTCAGCCTTCAGACATTTTGCTGGCTCCTTCTTCATCTGTGCGCGGCTGTCTTTCACAGGTGCCAGCTGTATCTGTCTTTGCCGCTTTCTTGATTGCCTCTCATTTGTTGATTTATGTCTTTATTCTCTGTCCCAATGTTTGGCTTGTTTCATTTTGGTGGTGTTCTAACTCCTTAAATTGAATTTTACTTTTCTCTATATTCTTTTTAAAAAGGAAAGCCTTCAAGGCTATGGATTCCCAATAGAGATCATTTGAACTGCATCATGTATGTTTTTGTGTGAAGTTTTCTCCATTATTGCTTTCTGCAAGGTTGGCAATTTTAGGTTCATTTACATTTTAGTAAAAGACTGCTTTGTATCATTCATTGTAATTTCCAAGTAATTAGATGGCTTTGAGCGGCGTCTCTTTCTATTATTCATTTTTCCCCATCCCCCCTTCTTCTATCATAGACTGCAATCAGGAAATGAGCCCTAGGAAACTCCCACTTTCACAAACCGGCTTAGAATGTCTTTTGAAATCAAAGACAGAATTAACTAACTAATGTGCAAAAAAAAAAAAAAAAAAAAAAAAAAAAAAAGTAAATACTATAGTGGCAAATATGGTTATCCCAGCACTGGAGAGGCTAACTCAGGGCGTGTCTGCAAGTTTGAGGCCAGCCTGGATAACACTGACCTGACTTAGAAAAGAAAAACGTGTGAGAGTGTTTGTGTGTGTGTGTGTGTGTGTGTGTGTGTGTGTGTGTGTTATAAGATGGACTATTCCATGCATCTTTTAGATCAATTTTTTTTGTTGAATTTCTTCTATATTTCTATTATTAGTCTATAATCTAATTTATTATAACCTGTTGGGCTTTCTAAGTCTAAACAAGATGTGTGAAAATCTCTTATGATGATTGTATTTTTCCTTCATTCTCCTACTAGATGTTGCTTTGGACAGTTAGGTCCTTTTAAAAATCATGGGCAGAGCCAACGTTGTTCCACCCACATCTCTCCTCCATCCGTACGTACTCGTATATCATTCATCCTGTTTTGACAATATTCATAGTGTCTGACTTCATGTCCTCTTGTTTGCATTTGCTTGGCGGCATCTCTCTACACAGCCTCGGAGTTCCAACCTTCCCTTTTGACGTTGTTTAAAGTAGGTTTCTACAGTGACCTGTGTTTGGGTTTTGATTTTTAAACCACACTGACAGTTGTCAGTAGACATTATCCTGCTGCTTTCTGATTTCTCAGTTGCTGATTGCAATCTCAAGCCAGGCTGAGTCTTTTTCTGTGTAAATAACTGGCTCTTCCTGTCTGGAAGACTAGAAATGTGTCTTTGGAGTTAGAACACTGTCCCAGAATCTCTGGTGGGTTCTTTTTTTTGGTCCCCGCTTCCTTAGAGCTCAAAGAATTCTTTCAATGTGAAGATAAAGTCTTTCTTTGTGAAGATTTTTTTCTTCACCTCTTTGTTTAAATATTGCTTCTCCTTTCTCAATTCCTTTTTTATTTTTTTTTATGAAATTCCTGTTCCAAATTCCAGACCTATCTCCCGATCCTCTGATAACTTTCTTTTACTGTGCCAGCCTTTGTAATTTTACTCTTTTCAAAGATATCTTTTACTTAAGCTTTCTAAATCTCTTCTTTTGTCAACATTTGGCTATGCCCTCTTCTAATATATTTGCTGTATTTTTAAACTTACAGTCATCATGTTGAGTTATAGTGGTTTACCCTTAGCTACGACATTTATTTATTTATTAATTTATTTATTCATTCATATGTTTTCTGTGTAGCCCTGGACATCCTGGAAGTCACTCTGTAGGGTAACTTACCTTTGCCTCTGAAGTGCTGGAACTAACGTGTGCCTCACCACCACTGCCCTTTTTTTTTTTTTTTAAAAAAACATTTTTTATCATTGTTATTGTTGGTGTTGGTGATGGTATGTGTGCGTGTATATGTGCCTATGTGCTTGTGTGTGTGTCTCTGTGTGTGTGTGTGTCTGTGTGTGTGTATGTGTGTCTGTGTGTGTATGTATGTGGGTGCATGTGTGTGTAGGTATGTGTGTATGCATGTGTGTGTATGTGTGTATGCATGCGTGTAGGTATGTGTGTATGCATGTGTGTGTATGTGTGTATGCATGTGTGTGTATGTGTGTGAGCGTGTGTGTGTGTGTGTGTGTGTGTGTGTGTGTGTGTAAGTCAGACTGTGGAGTCAGCTCTTTCCTTCCTCCTTTAGTCCAGAGACTAAACTTAAAAGTTTCTGGGCTTTTATCTGATGAGCCACCTCACCAGCTCAGGGGTCTTTAAAAAAAAAAAAAAATATATATATATATATATATATTTATATATATATATATATATATATCTTCTCTGCAGAACAGGCTATTAGATTCTCTGGAACTGTAGTTACAAACATCTGTGAGGTTCCATGTGGGTGCTGGGAATTGACTTCACGTCTTCTAAATAGAGCAGCAAGTGCTTTGAACCCCTGAGCCAGTGCTCCAGCCTCCTTTTGCTCCTGTCGAGGTTGCTGTGCTGCCTTCTGATTGATCTAAGTTACCAGGAACTGGGTGTTCTGAGCTACTCTGCTCATTTCCCCTTTCTGGCATGGTCATTTCTTTTCTTTTTTCTTTTTTTTTCCCTGCTGTATTATTGACGCAGAACCATGTCTTAGCAATAGCCATCCCATAGGAAGGGGAGTCTCAGTTGTCACCAACCTGTAAACAGACAAGCTATCACAAATCTTCTCTCATCTAAGCATCTGTGCTCCTCTCCAGTTTTCCTATCAACAAATATTCATTTTCCCCAGCCTCAGTGACAGAGATGTTTCAGCTCCACATGCCACCTGACCATGCAAATCACCTGAGCACCACAAGGACCAGTAGGGAGAGCTGAGTCAGCTGTGGGGTTGTCAGGTAAAATAGATTACATAGGAAAGACATATGAAGAGAATTATCAATCTCTGCTCTGAATTCAAATTTAGCCCTCTGCCCTCTATGGCTCCAGGCTAACGCTGGCCATTCTGGTCAGCCAGGCTACTCTCTTTTTTGTCTGTGGCACTCGTAGGCCAAATTCTCCCTAGTAATCTCACAGTTCTAACCTTCCCCTCAAGACATCTCCTGGACCCTCCACTCTTTCTGGCCTGGAGGATACCAAGGTGTAGCCCATTCCCATGTTATATTTCACAGCACCCAAGGCTATAATCTCCCATTTCCCTGCCCTCCCAGGATCATCTGACAATGACTTCACAATGACATTGAGTTGGGGGAAGAGTCACTTACTTCTACATCGAGCAGATAAAATAAAACAATAAAAAAGATACTATTATGTCTGTAACCAGATAATCTATTGATCAAGGAGGAAGTTGGATAATCTTAGTAGTTCTAAAACTGCAAGTAATCCCTAAAACTGACTTTTTAAAAGTTTTATTTTTTATTATTTTTAATTGTGCCCCTGTGGGGTATAGTAGGCACATGTGCACAGGTATTCATGGAGACCAGAATAAGATGCCTTTGAAACTGGAGTTATGGATGGTTGTGAGCCACCATGTGGGTACTGGGAATGGAACCCAGGTTCTCTGCAAGAACAATAAGTGTTCTTTGCCACTAAGCCATCTCTCCAGCCCTCTAAAGTATTTTCTTGTCTACTTTTGAAACAGTCTTTCTATGTAGCCCAGCTGATCTCAAACTTACAATCCTCCTGCCTCAGCCTCTCTAGTTCTGGAATTTCAGACATGCACCAGCATACCTAATTCTCATTTGTTTTTGTTTTGTTTTTTTCTCTCTGAAGAGGTGTGTGAAGATGTGTTCAAATGAGCAAGGGGACAAAACAAGAAAGAACATGTGGAGTCTAAAAAGGATTGTGTCAAACCAAACAGCCCAGCTCTGGGCACAGCAGCTCCAGAGTGCCCACTGGGCAGCTGACCCAGGGAGGAATCAGGCCAAGCTGGAGGGCACGTGTAGAGTTGCAGGAGGGAGTGTTTCAAAGATTAAATGGCATGTGCGGAGAAAGTGGATGGATCCAGGAATAAGATAAAAGACAGACGACCTGAGTCCTCCAGGCCAGCTTCCAGTTACGATGTAATCAGATGGTCCAGGACTGCTCACATCAAGTCCTCTCTCAGAATGTACCCTATTCAGTTCCAAACTCTCTGGGTCAAGTTAAAATCAAACCAGTTTCTGAAAGTTGAGATAGGACTTGTGTAATGGGCCAATCAATAAATCCTGCTGACTTACTGGTTTCAGAGGAGCTCCTTCAAAGCTTGAGAGTCCATTTTTTGTCTTGCCTACACTCATTTCAGCTAAAGCAAACCAACGGAAAACATCCTGGAATTGTCATTCTGTTGTAAGCAGCAAACTAAGCAAATGGAATAGTCAAAGAGTCTCCTTCGAGGAACACAGGAGATATGAAATCACGGGCAAACCACTCCCCCACACCACCCCAAATTGGAGAAAGTAAGGAAACCCCTAAGCTCACATCTGTGAAGGAATCAGAACAGGAAAACCTGAGCTATAATTGACAAACTGCTGCAAATTCTATGTGAACAAGTCAGAGCATGAAAGACTCAGGGGAAACTGAGTCCACTCTTGAAGCTCAACAAAGCTAGCACCCCACAGACCAGAGAAAATCCCCTTCAGTCTCTGTAGGGGGTTTGGGGGGTAGAAGGAAAGAAATATTTCAAAATAGCCCAAGGGGGCAGCGGTTTTCTTAGCAAGTCTGCCTTTGGGAGACAGGTCTAGCCATAGAGCAGTCAGCTACGGTTTTGTTAGAGCCTACCTAACCCACGACAGGGAAATACCCAACTCCAGCCTGCTGGAGTCATCTCCCCCTGCTTAAGGGGGAGGGGAACTCAGAAACACACAAGAACCTCAAAGTTCACAAGACTAGGTACCAGTCATGGAACTGTAGAATACTTTCCACCTGATAGCCGTGCTTTTAACCCAGTACATTGATTGAAAATAATTATGATAAATACCAAAAGGCAAAAGCACATGGTGACAAGGCAAAGCAAGCCCAGTTGCTAGCTTGGGCTACATGGTGTCGTTAAGGCCAGCCTGTGCTACAGAGCAAGACTCGGTCAAAAGAAAAGACAGTAACTAAATAAGCCATTTCAAATATGCTAAGGTTCATAGTAGACAAAGTAGACACTGCAGGACTAGATGGGCAGTTTAGGGAGAGGTGAGAATCCTAAGAACTAAAGTAAGTAGGAGAAACCAAAAGCATTGTAACATTGTAACAAGCGAAGAACGTCTTTGATGGGCTCATTAGTGGACTGAACTAATCCCTGAGAAGGAAAGGATCTCCATGCTTGAGGATCTCTCCAAGTCAAAAGATCCCAAACTGAAAAGCAAATGGGGGAAGGGGAGTACTACAGAGCAGCCCTGAACTGCGCGTTCAAGAGTACACACACTTCAAAGGCCGAGACACACAAGCAACAGGAGCATGGGAGAATAATGAAAGGATCAGAGGACGCAGTTGAGCAGTCAGGACTGAGAAATTCCCCCAAACTGATGGCAGACACAAAATTACAGATCTAGGAAGCTCAGAAGGCAGGAAGTGGATAAACCCAAACAAGCAGAAAAAAAGACACCTGGGCATAGCCTTTAGAGTTTAGAATATCAGAAATTGTTGTTGTTTTTTAATTCTTCAAGAAGCCAGGGAGGGAAAGCAACTCTATTTAGAAGAAAAGACTAGAATTATACCTGCTGTCTCCTCTGAAGCAAGAAAAGAGTAGCAGGGTGAAATATTTAAAGTGGTGGCTGAAAAACACTCTGTATGCGGTGAACCTCTTCAAAGGTAAAAGAAAGAGCTGGGCACAGTGGTCATGTCTGCAGTCCCAGCACTCAGGAGGTTGAGTATGCAAAGCTCTGTGAGTTCAAGGCTAGATGCTCTACGTAGTGAGTTCCAGGACAGCCAGAGCTACATGGTAAGATCTTGTCTCAAAAATTCAATAATAAATAATAATAATAATAATAATAATAATAGTAGTAGTAATAGTAATAATAATAATAATAATAATAATAATAATAATAAATAATAATCAAAGAGAAACCTGGTCTGATGATGGATGTCTGTGATCATAATATTTGGAGAATTGGGTCATCCTTGACTACATAGTGAGTTTAAGACCAGCCTGGACTACATCTTTAAAAATATTGAAAAAACTCATTCATTGGCAGTATTCTTGCTTTGCAAGACAGACAGGCAGACACACATACACACACACACACACACCCCTATTCAATGAAAGAAAAAGTTGGTAGAGAGATGGATGGTTCAACTGGTTGGTTTTGCAGAGCTTCACAGAACCTGGGCTTGATTCCCAGGACACACAAGATGATTGCAGTCGTCTGTAACTCCAATTGTCGAGTTGGAGTTACACACCCTCTTCTGGCCTCTGTGTGTCTCAGGTTTACATGCATTCATGCAGGTCGAGCACTCAAACATATATGTATGTGTGCGTGCACACACAGGAATATATGCACATGTATGCAGTCGGACACATGCACACAGGGAGAAAGAGAAATAAAAAAATGAAAAATGAGTAAAGATAACATTAGAGCTTTCATTTTCCCTCTTCTTACTTGGCATAAAAAATAATAACTGGAGAAGATATTAACAGCAAAAATTTATTTCTTTTATATGTCTACATATGCTTAAAGGTAAGAGAAATGAAGGCCCGGAGGAGGATTTAGGATCACTATGCTCTTATAAGACCCTTGCATTTCTCATGAATTAGCAGAACTCGGGAGTGGGCTTGAATTCATTATAATGCATATTACAAATTCAATGGCAGGCAAATTAAAAAGAAAACACATTTAAAAAAAAACATAGCATATGCTAAGGAAAAAGGTGAAATGAAACCAAACTAAATGTTCAAATAAGATCACAAAGTCAGAGAAGAAAGGGCAGGGACACAAACAGGAAACAGCAAATATGGGAACCATTAAACCAACACGTCAACAGTTAGAGCACAAGGGACTTAAACGCAGCAAAAACATTCTGGTAGAAGGGCGTGGTGGGGGAAAGTCTGTCTGATTGCTGGTTTCCAGGAAGCAGAGAGGTAAGAAGGGTCCAGGGGTAGAACATTCAAAGACACATTCTCAGTGAGTATCTTCTCCAATGAGACTCCATCCCCTAATAGTCCATTCAGCCTTGTGTCCTGATCTCTCCACAGCACCAGCTGCAGACAAGCCTTTCACACATGAGATTTTGGAGCTGGTTTTATAGTTTTTCTTAACAATCACATCATCATCAACCAACTGCATATGATAATAGTTTTTAAAATTGTAATAAAATCACACTATTTCTTCCCTTCTCTTTGCTTCTGCTGCTTTACATCCAAACCACAAGAGGTATCAAAGTGAAAAAGAGTCATGATGAAGAGTCGAGTCTCCAAGAAGACACTTCTCCTTAATGTGTCTGTACCTGAAATGTGAGGCGCTGAATGACCGAACTGCGGGGAGAAGACAAGTGAGCCTCTCTTATCTGGGAAACTTCATCACCTTTCTATCAGAAATGGACAAACCCAAGAGATAGGAATCAGGCTGCAGTTTTACTTAACAACCACATCATCAACCAACTGCATATAACTGACATTTTTAAATCACATCATACAACAACAGGAAGATGCACATTCTTATCAAGCATATGAAACACAAACCAATACAGACCATATTCTGACCATAGATCACACCTCCACACACTTTACAGTCAGCAGTCAACAGTGATATTGATGATCAGCAGTAACAAAAAGAAAAATAGCTGGGCAGTGGTGACCCACGTCTTTAATCCCAGCATTTGGGAGGCAGAGGCAGGTGGATTTCTGAGTTCGAGGCCAGCCTGGTCTACAGAGTGAGTTCCAGGACAGCCAGGGGCTACTCAGAGAAACCCTGTCTCGAAAAACCAAAAAGAAAAAAAAAAGAAAAAAGAAAAGAAAAGAAAGAAAGAAAGAAAAATAGTTACAGACTGAACAATGTACTTCTGTGTAACATGAAGGAGAAATCTCAAGAGAAAAATGTATATTATTTTAAATATTTGTGTGTATCTGTGTGTTTGTGTGTGTGTTGGGGGTATGTGCCTATGAGTGTAGGTACTGAAAGAAGCCAGAAGGTGGCATCAGATCCCCTAGAACTGGAGTTAACAGGCAGTTATGAGGGCTTGATGGGGGAGCTGGTAACCAAACACAGGTCCTCTGAAAGGGCAATATGTACTCATAACCATCTCTCCAGGCAGCAACATAAATTTCAAATATGCTGAAGTAAGTGAAAATACATTTAGCAAAAGTTGTGAGAAGCTGAAAAAGCAGTTCTTAGAGAAAACATTATAGACTTGAATGCAGCATGAGGATCGAAAAGATCCAACATCAATCACCGAAGCTTCCATTTTAGGAAGCAAAGAAAACAAGTATTAAAGGAAATCCAAAGTAAGATGGGTAAATGAAAAGATAAACATTACTTAGGCACCAGTGGTATACAAATCATTGAAATCCAATGTAAGATGAATTAACAAAAGATAAACATTAATTAGGTACCAATGGTAGTCAAATCAATTAAATCCAAAGTAAGACAAGTAAATAGAAAAATAAACATTAATTAGGCACCAGTGGTGTACAAATCAATAGGGAAAAAAGTAGTTGATCTTTGGAAAGATCAGTAAAATCACTAACCTTCCAACTAGGCTAGTTAAAAAGTGAAAGAGAAAAGACGCAAATTACTGATGATAGAAAGACGGGAGAGAGACATGACTATAGGTGACAGGAACATTAAGTATCAACAAAGAGGCTGGAGAAATGGCTCAGCTGTTAAGGCTCACAAACACTTAACTCCAGCTCCAAAGGAGCAGACACCCTCTTCTGGACTCCTTGGGTACCTGCTAACATGTGCTCAGGCATAGCCCACACACACGTACACACTAATAAATGTCCAAACAGGAAGAGTTGGGTGTAGCACTGCATGCCTACAATCCCAACACAAGAGGCTAAGTCAGAAGGATCTGGAGCTTGAGTCTAACCTAAGCTGCATGAGGAGACTCTGTCTCAAGAAATATTATGAACAACTTTTTACTAACAAATGGAACACTTGTTGGAAGATACACCATGTGAAAGTCACACAAGAAGAAATCATCCTTTACCTTTTGTTTCTTTTCTACATAGCACTGCTATGTATTCAACAATGATCTCCAGCTTAATTCATAATCCTCCTCTCTCAGCCTCTTCAATGCTGAGATTTCAAATGCAAGGTCCTTAAAAATGGAGAATGTCAGTAGGCCTCTGTCTACTAAAGAAATGAGATGGGTTAACAACCTCTGTGAGAAAACACAGCTTGTATATTAAAAGCTTAATACTTGGCTCATTTAGGAAGTCAACCTTTTAGAAGAAGTAGGCCAGTGTCTGTATGCCTTTGAAGGCACCTTGTCTCCAGCCCTTCCTGTCGCCTGCTTCCCTGGCCACCATAAGATACACATCTCTGTCCTACCTGACACTTGGCATCATGGTGTGCTTTACAACACCTTCGGAACAATGGAGACCTCTGAAATCATGAGCCAGATAAATCTTTCCCCTTTTTAAGCTGTTCTGTCAAGATTCATGACAGCACTTGACGAGCCTGCCCAGTATAGTTTTCAGAGCAGAAAGAACATGATCCAGTGTTTTGGTTTTGTTTGATTGTTTGCTTCTTCTGTTTTGGGGTGTGTGTGTGTGTGTGTGTGTGTGTGTGTGTGTGTGTGTGTATGTGTGTGTGTATCCTACCAAACATTTAAGAAAGAACTATATTAATTCTACCATCCTTTCACAGATAAAAGCAATGAGATTAGTTCCTGTGGCTATAATAGAGTGTACCTGTACTCTCAATGTCTGGGAGGTAGAGGAAGGAGGATCAGGAGTTCAAGTCAATCTCTATAACAAATTGAATTTGAAAAGTTATGTGAAACTTCGTCTTAATTTCATACCACTGATACCACTGAGAAAGAGAGAGAGAGAGAGAGAGAGAGAGAGAGAGAGAGAGAGATTCTTAACTCATTCCACCAGGCCTGCATTATCCTGATACCAAAACCAAACAAAACCATTACAAGAAAACTATAAACCAATAGATGTAAAAACATCCCTGAAAATTTCACTAATCAGATTCAGCAATACATAAAAAGAATTATTTACCATAACCAACGGGATTTATCTGATCAGTAGATTAACATTTAAAGACATTTAAAATTAAATGCAATTTATTACAGTAACAGCATAAAGAAGAAAAACCACATGATGATATCAGCAGATGCAAAAGAACCTGAAAATAATTCAACAAGATTTTGTCACAATTAAAGCACTTTGAAGGGAGCATAGTGTTACGCGACTGTGCACCAAGCCCTGGAGAGGCAGAGATAAAGGCGCAGAAGTTTAACCATTCAAGAGCAACCTTGTGTATGAGACATGTCTGAAAACAAAAATCAAACAAAACAATAACAACCAAAAACCTTTCATTCGCCACAATCTCTGTAAGCAGGAATAAAGGAGAACACTCTCACTTGGATAAAGAATATGTAAAATGTATAGCTATCATGGTACTTGATGGCGAGAAATGGGAATTACCCTATCACAAAGACCAAGAACAAAGCAAGCGTGTCTCTACTCACTGCCAACTTTCTATATCGCAATGGAAATCCAAGTAAGGGCAATAAGACAAGAAAAATCTAAACTCCACACCAGTTGGGGAAAAAATTGAACTATACTGTTCTCATATGGCATGATTGTCTCAGGAAATAAGCCCCTAAAAAGTGAATCTGAAAATCAATCTTGACCTAATAAGAAATTATAGCAAGGTAGGCTTAATTGCATACTACTAACTGAAGGAATCTGTCTGAAAAGTCCATACCCTGTGTAGCTTGAAGTGTATCACATTCTGAAAAATGCAAAACTACTAATATTAAGACAATAAGAAAATTGGCAGTGGTCAAAAGTTAGGAGGGTGGAGGGAGAATAGCTAGAGAACTGACGACCATTTGGGTAATGACACTACTCTTAGAGATGTTGTTATTGTGGATATATGTCATTATATATTTTCCAATGCCATTAAACATACAAACTCCAAGAATAAGCTCTAATGGAAGCTATAGGTGTTGTGTGGCAGTAAAGTCGGTGCAGGCTCAGGCTTTCTTACAAATAATCCATTCTGGTGAGAGATGCTAAGAATGAGGAGGTATTCATGAATCAGGGCTGGGGATATGAAAAATCTCTGTACTTTTCACTCAAGTTTTGTGTGAACCTAAACTTGGTCTAAAAAGAAATTCTATTAAAAGCTATTTTTGGTTAATGAGGAAAATCCTAACTTGATTATACCCATGTCTCTTGGTATAAAAGCAAATGAATATTTGAAATTTTTACTACCCTCTTTTTTTTTTCTGTTAAATGAAGCTAATGGATTGCAGGGCGGATAAATAAGATAAGGGGGGAGGACAGTCTCTTCAGCATGCTCAACAACATTCAGTGCCAGCAACGGAAATTCCTGAAAAACAACAATGCTTTGTATAGTCAAAAAATAATCTTAAGTATCAAACTGGCAAAGGGGAGTAATTTGACCTTGTCTTTATTACAGAAAATTATACTGACACACATCTGAAATAGAAAAAAGAGAAAAAGGATCCTGTGGCTACTGTAATGTGGTAGCAGCTACAAAAGCCGATGTGTATTTGGTAGCCACTGGAATAAATAAATTAAAGAGGAAAATAAATAATTTATAGTCAGTTTGTTGTAAATAGGGTAATACTTTCCCATAAAGCATTTGCATCTCATTGCAAAAAAAATGTTTAGAGCAAGAACAATATACATTTATATAAAACAGAAACTAAGATACATACAGACACACACACACACACACACACACACACACACACTTTTGCTGACAGACCATGATGCCACCTGCTTCTGAGAAGACACTAGGTCCTTAAACTCTAAGAGCCTGAGGTTTGCTGGATCATGAGACTGTCCCTGGTGACCTCATCTTGACTCAAAGTCTCTTGTTTATTTCTGGTTTTTAGACATGCCCTGG
This sequence comes from Rhabdomys pumilio, assembly GCA_030674055.1. NCBI lineage: Eukaryota > Metazoa > Chordata > Mammalia > Rodentia > Muridae > Rhabdomys > Rhabdomys pumilio. The sequence goes on along the minus strand of JANHMN010000015.1, from coordinate 48,660,608 downwards.
GCATAACTCAAATACTTGAGAATATTTATCATCCTTGTTAATGTCTCCAAAGAGGACAGGATTTGCTGTTCCCTGTGGTTACAGAGGAGCACAGGCTGGAGGCACCTGTCATCTTCCCCATGGAAATGTTGGGCCACCTGGCAGTCCTTGAGCCATGCCTTAGTAAAAGGTAGGATCATGTGTCTTGGCTAGAGAGGGTCCAGTCTGAGGTTTTGTTGAACCTGTGCCCATCCAGTGCCAGCAACTGGGACTGGTAACTTGGAACTTCTTTGTTATGTGGCCTCTGTGTAAAGTGATCTTCCTCTCTCATTTCTGGCTTCGGGGAGGATGTTATGTATGTGAACTGAATAAACACTGGAATCTAGCTTTGGAGGGATTCATGAGGGAGCCAAGCTCTCCAACAGGCTTCAGTTTTAAGCCTCATTTTAAAACACAGCTTCCTAGGAATCCTCCTTGTTATGTCTTGAGTGGGTGATATGTCCCACATTTGAGCAACGAGCCTTTGACTGCTTTTCTGTCTCTGAAAGCTCTGGAGGGAAAGAGGAGCAGATGTCTAGGCCTAGACTCTGTTACTTGCCTGATGCTTCCTGTGCATCAAACTTTGCACAAACCATTCAGAAGGGGATGAGAGAGAGGAGGAGTTAATATCTAATGAGAATGGATTTTAGTTTGAGAACTAAACTAAATAGGAGGTGGGAATGGTTACCAACAGTGTAGAAGTACTGATGCTATTAAGCTATACATTTTATGTGATTACAATAGTAAATTTCATGGTCTAGATACCAACACCACAACAAAACTCTACTCAAAACAATAGTAACACTGACTGGCAAGTAATAAGCATCAATGTATCTATAGACATGGATCGAGGAATGCATCTTTAATGTGGTTGTTTCTGTATTAGATGATCTATAAATGTCTTGTAGTGTTCCAGGGGTGATAGGCAGGTATGGTAATGTGACATCAGACAGTCCCAGATGTGGATTCTGGCTCTGCAGCTATTAGATATATAGCTTCAAGAAAGTTATCCACTTTCTTTAGCCTCAGTTTTCTGATCTTCAAAGGTACAGGATCACATCTGTTAAGAATTTTAGTGAATTAACATGCAAAGGGCTTTGAGGTTGATCTGGCTAAGGATGGTCAAGTGTTTCATCTGTGTCCATCTCTCTTTTCTGTCCAATGAAGTGGGACCACAGTAACTCCTGTCTAAAAGGAGCTTGCGCCATGCCCATGTTGTTACAGGAGTTCTGTCGGCTCTAAGGAAAGCTCAGTCTACTTTGGTATTTACGTCCAAGTTTACCAAAGTAATTTTAGGCTCATTGTGAGACCATTCTTTATTTACAAAGCCTGTGAAGCAATAATGACCTCTTGAAAAATATTTATAGTTTTAGAACCCCCGCCTACCTTCTCTAACAAGACCTACTCCTGTAGTGAGGGGTGATTTTGTGTCAGTTAAGACTGCTCTCTTAAGACCAGCAGCACCCCACAGCCCCTAGCAAAGGTCAAATGCCAGCCAGCTCCCACAGAATTGTTCAGAGCATAGGTATTCTGGGATTACTTTAGTTCAAGTTAGCATAACGAATGCTGGTCTGCAGGTCCTATTGAGTGGCGAGTGCTAGGTCGTTTTCGCTGGTGTATACACAGAGGGCTGGCATTCTGATTGTATTGAAAAGGGCTCTAGGGATCTCTCCTATCCAACCTGTTTTGAAATTCTATGGAGAATATCATCTGCTCGCTGTCAAGCAGTCTCATCGAACACACATTCAACTTGAGCTAGGCTAAGGTTGTTCTTGAACAGTGTGTAGGGGAAGTAGTTTCATTGACGGAACAAAAAATGTTTTGCATATGTTGTATTTACCCATACATAGTTCTATATATGCTATATGTATGTATACTTTATTTTATGCATAATGTAAGGAGTTTTGTGAGAATCATTTTGGTTAAATATAATTTTTTCTTAAATTCTAAGCTGGAACGTAGCTCACCGAGAAAAGCAGGCATCATCACTGGACTGACGGCAATACTTTTGTCACATACGTTGAGCCCTTTTGGCTTGGTACAACCCCTAAAGTTCTTGTTTCTGAAGCTAAGGTGCACATGAGACATTCACCCTACTGTACGATGTGGCTTCCCACTTCAGTGGGAATGACTTGGTATTTCCTGCTCACATGTCAATTAACTCTCCACACCTGCCTGCTAGGCTGAACTCTGCCCATGGCCCAGCAGCTGCCTGCTCCACCCTTCACCTTTTCCTGACAGTTCTGTTATCGACTGGGAACTTTGCAGAAGCAGGGCTACCGCTCTCTTGGTTTCATCAACATCTAGTGCCCTGTCTGGCGCATTATAAACGCATGGCTTCTTCCTTGCTCTTGCCCATGCACCCCCTAAAGATAGAGCCCCAGGCTTCTACCTCCCATCCAGTGAACATCCGTTTTTGTACTAGCCTTGAAAGCAGCCCCGAAAGTAACAGAAGCATCATGTCTGTAAATTCCCATGTTAAAAAATATATATATATATATATATATATACATATATATATATAAATATATATATATATATATATATATATATATATATATATATATATATATATATATATTAGTTCTAAGTGTTAGGGAAACATTTCTGTCCCCAGGGCTAGTACCCCTTTCCAATAATCAAAGTTGTAGAAATCTCTCTCCTCCCATCCCTATTCCTTCCTCTTCTTCCCCTTGTGCCTTCTTAGTCCCGAGATCCTTTAATAACTTTAAACTCAGTTAGAACTATTGCATCAAGGAAGTCTTCCAGCAGAATCTTCCTCTGCATTTAAAGTGCTTATTCCCAAACATTTATGAAATATTATGGCATACACTTGTAACTCCAACACTTGGGTGGCCAAGAAAGACTGGGAGATTGAGTCCATATTACTCATGATATATCCCCATCTCAAGAGCCAAACAAATAACAGGCAAAAAAAATAAGAAAGATAATGTTTCAGTTCCCTACCCTTTAACAGATCCATCATTAACTCTCTAGAGGCAGGACTTCAGAATTTGCATTTTTCAATACCACCCCAGGGATTCCTATGTTGAGTTTTAGCTTCTCTGGCTCATTTTCCTCCTTTTATTGGAAATATATCATTTTCTTACTAAATATCCTGATTATAGTTTCTGCTTCTATTCCTCCCAGTTCCTCCCTGCATCGGCTCCCTTCCAGATCTATTCCCTTTCTGTCTCTTACTAGAAAATAACATGCGTCTTCCTGTAAGCAGCCAGAAGTGACCTGTGAAGATGGTTCACTACTCTCTTGACCCAGAAAACCCCCCAAAGTCACACAAATCAAGAGGTTCAAACCTTCATGTTCACTTTAAGAACAACCAGGAAACTGCTCAAACCATCAAGGGTATGAATATCTGCAAAGCTACCAAGTATCTGAAGGATGTCACTTTAAAGAAGCAATGTGTGCCACTCCGGTGATATAATGGTGGAGTCGGTAGGTGTGCCCAGGCCAAACAATGGGTCTGGACGTAGAGACGGTGGCCAAAAAAGGGTGCTGAATTTTTGTTGCACATGCTTAAAAATGCAGAGAGTAATGCTGAACTTAAGGGTTTAGACGTAGATTCTCTAGTCATTGAACACATCCAGGTGAACAAGGCACCTAAGATGCACCGATGAAACTACTGAGCTCACGGCTGGACTAACCCATACATGAACTCCCCCTGCCACATTGAGATGATCCTCACAGAGAAGGAACAGATTGTTCAAAAGCCAAAAGGGGAGGTTGCACAGAAGAAAAAGGTATCCCAGAAGAAACTCATGAGTTTCTCAAAAACTCATGGCACGGGAATAAACCCAGCATAAAATAAATGCAGATAAAGTAAAGGTCTTCTGGTGGTCTTTATAGAAAGAAAGAAAGAAAGAAAGAAAGAAAGAAAGAAAGAAAGAGAGAGAGAGAGAGAGAGAGAGAGAGAGGGAGGGAGGGAGGGAGGGAGGGAAGAAGGAAGGAAGGAAGGAAGGAAGGAAGGAAGGAAGGAAGGAAGGAAGAGACTTCTAAGAGATGATAATAGTGTATAATAAGATGAAATAAAAACTATCACATTGAAATTGGACACAACAAACCAACCGAAGAGAGCTCAAGAGAAAGCACAAGTCAGAGACCCAATCATTCATACACGCAGGAATCTCATAAAAACACTGAACTGGAAGCCATAATGTATACACAAAGAACCTGGTGCAGACCTGAGCAGGCCCCGTGCATGCTGCTTCAGTCTCTGTGAGTTCATATGAGCATGCTCATATTGACTTAGAGGCTCTTGTTTTCTTTGTGTCCTCCATTCTCTCTGACTCACACAGTTCTGCCTCCTCTTCTGCAGGGTTCCCTGAGCTCTGAGGGGAGGGATTTGATGGAGACATCTCATTTAAGGCTGAGATGTCTGCTCCAAGGTCTCTCTGTCTCTGTCTCTCTGTCTCTGTCTCTCAGTATAGCAGAATATCACTGGGAGTCTCCTCCTCCTCCCCCTCCCCCTCCCCTCTCCTCCCCTCCTCCTCCCTCTCTTTCTCCTCCTCCTCCTCTGGTAGTATTTAGTTTTACTCTCTGCCCCTGGGCTGTCTAGTCTCAGGTTCTTGGTCACCCAAGCAGTATCAGGTATAGATTCTATCCCCTGGAGTGGAGTCAAATCAGATATTAGTTAGGAATTTGCACAAGTTTTGAACCACTATTGCCCTAGCATATCTTGCAAACTGATCAAAGGGTTTGTGGCTGTGCTTAGGTTTCTTTTTTTTTCTTTTCTTTTCTTTCCTTCTTTCTTTTTTTTTTTTTTTTTTTTTTTTTTTTTTTTTTTTTTTTTTTTTTTTGGTGGCATGCTCTGGCTTACTTTTTTAAGAAAAATAATTATTGGTTGAAATCTTTATACAAGTACACAATGAGTCTTGGTCTCCTTCATCCTCTCCTTTTTGGCTCACTGCCCTACACCCTTCATATCCGGATCTCCTCCATTGTCTACTCTCTGGTTCACCGCCCCTACAGCGTTCATATCCTGTCTTAATTTTGTGTATTTTCCTGGCCTGGAGCTTACTATGTAGACCAGGCTAGCTTCAAACTTGCAGAGATCTGCTTGCCTCTGCCTTGAACTCTGGGCTTAAAGATGTGCACTAGCACATTGTGCTGTTTTTTGTTTTTTTTTTTTTTTTGCATCAATATCCTTCCTGGAAGGAAGTGGAATTTAGAAAAATGGTATAGTATAAGAACATATCTCCCATCATAGAATGAAGATGGCCACCAGACAATGTTATTAACATTATTAAGACAATTAATATGCAGTCTTTATTTCTTACTTGGCTTTTACTGATGTGTGTGGAAATGGTTTTCCATCAAGATGCATGTTCTACAGGTGTCTAGTACCTTTTCATTAAGTGGATATGATAAATCAAGAGATTGGGTTTTAAGTGTTAGAAATAAATACATACATAATATGTATTTTATAATATATGTTATTATATATTACTAATAATATATACTGTATATTATATAGCAAAATCTATTATGTAATCATTAATTGTAGCATTATAATATTCTATACAGCAGAATATATATTATCATATATACAATATGTATTATTAATATATACAGACATTATTTGTTGAAGTCTATCATAGCAGAAACAATGCATTATCGGATAGATCTCATCTGTGATGAAGACAACCAAATCCTGCATTCAGGCTGCTTGTGGTCTAATGAAATAAATAAAATGCTTTGAATCTTCCCACAGCAGCTGGCAGAGCCTGCAGGAACAGGCCACAGTCAGAGAAAACATCTTATTATTAGCCACAGTGAGTACAGAGACTGATAACACCAAAACTACGCTTTGGGGAAGGAATCATTTGTGTCCACAGCCTGCGAGCCTTCTGAGAGTCACATGCTGCTCAGCAGACCTGATTTTCTTTTCTCTTCCAACACTCTTAGTCCTGGCTCTTATAAAGTAAGTCCTCAGAGATGGCTGCAGAGTGTTCCTGCCTTGCTAATTCTGTTCACACAAGCAAAACAGTGGTTCTCAGGAGGTGTAGGTGGAAAGATCCCAAGTTCACAACCCACTTAGGCAACATAGTGAGTTCAACATCATCAGGGTAACTTAGTGACGTTGTTGAGAACGTTTTCGTGTATTCTTGGCTCTCTTTTACTAAACATTTTAATGAAGTTAAAAGAAACTGTAGTGTATGAGCTTGTGTGTGTGCCATGTGCCTGTAGGAACTGGAAAAGGCCAGGATGATGTTGGACTTTCTGGAGTTGGAGTTATAGCCTGTTGTGCGTGTTGGGTGCCGGGAACTGAACTCAGGTCCTCTGCAGGAGTAGCAAACACTCTTAGCTCCAAGGCCATCTCTCTTGGACATCTTTTTTAGAGGAATTTTATTTCTCTCTTTTGCTCAATTTTTAATTTGGTTGTTGATATTTATTTATTGTTGGGTTGCAGGAATTTTTTTCTTTATTCTGACAATCAGACTTTTAAGCATCAAGTTAAAAATTTACAGTTGTTTACAAATTTTCCATTCTAGCAAATGCAGAATACATCATAGTTGTTCTTGATATTTCTACTACTCTAAGAGACATCTTGCTTTCATTTTAAAGCTTTCTATTTATTTGTTTTCTGTATATGAATATCTGGCCTGCATGAATATCTCTGTTTACAATGTCCAGAGAAACCAGCATCAGATTCCCTCGATCTGGAGTTATAGACTGTTGTTAACCACCATGTAGGTGCTAGGAGTTGAACCTTAGTCCCCCTGGAAGAACAGCCAAAGACTGTAACCACTGAACCCATCTCTCCAGCCCATGGTTTTTATCTCACATTTAACAAATGGGCTGAAGTAAGATGTTCCAGAATTGTTGGGTCAAATCTGGGGTTACCAAAAGAACGTACTATATCCTGGTTACCCACAGGCATTTGTTTTAGTCAAGGTTTTATTGCTGTGAAGGGACAACATGACCCAGCAACTCTTATAAAGGGCAACATTTTATTGGGGCTGGCTTATGGTTGCAGAGGCTCAGACCATTATCCTCATGGTAGGAAGCATGGCAGCATGCAGGCAGACAGGGTGCTGGAGGAGCTGAGGGTTTTACATCTTGATCTGCAGGTGTCAGAAGGGGACTATTCCACACTGGGTGGTCACACCTACTCCAACAAGGCCACACCCTCTGATAGTACCACTCCCCATGGATCAAGCATGCAAACACAGGAGTCTGTGGTGGCCAAACCTATTCAATCTACCAAAGCACTCTTACTTGAGTTGAGTCATTATCCTCCAACACTGACCCACCCAAAGAAAGCATGACACCCCAGAGCTGGTAAGCAATGGATCTTCTGCTGCTGCTGAGGGCTTCACTTTTCTAATGTCCCGCCCTTCCTGATGTGGTGACAAAGAGACGTTAAACCAGAGAACTTGCACATCATGCTTCTGATGCAGTCAATGTGTCACCCCTGTACTTCGTGTCTTATCCAAGCAGCCATGAAGCAACTTCTGCTACTCTGCCTAAGCTCCTGAACCATGCTACCAGCCCCCACTCAGAGAATATAGAATCCTCGGATGAAAACACAAACACACACAGCTGTTCAGTTTCAACTTGCCTTTTTGGCACAATTGCTGAGTGATACTTATTTCCTGCCTGGAGAAATGTGCCCTTATCAATACTCTTAGCTCTGCACTTCTCCTCCTGCCTTCAACTTTAGTTGCTCAGTTATATCTAGTTCCAGATAAATATCCCCAACCTGTAGGAGTGGCCTGTGGCTACTCTGCCTGAGATCTCACATGGCTGGTCACCTTTTCTCCCTCAGAAGCATAGTGAGTCCCCTCCCCTCCCCTCCCCTCCCCTCCCCTCCCCTCTCCTCTCCTCTCCTCTCCTCTCCTCTCCTCTTGTCTGTCTCTTGCCTTTGGGGACCCAGAAGTCCAGCCTATACTCTCTGCTGAGAAATTGGCTCATAGCTTCTTTACTGACAGATCAAGAACCAACTGGAGAACAGGACCTTAGCATCAGAACCACCCCTGCACGTGATTTTTGTTGTTGTTTTGTTTTTGTTTGTTTGTTTTTTAGCTCATAAATGGATGCAGTCTATCAGATGCTACCCGTAAGTGAGGTGTGAGAAGACAGACGTTATCCAATTTTCCATTAAAAACTAGATTACGGAAATGAGACTATGCCTGTGTTTACCAACTAGAGAGTGAATGGAGATCAGCTAGGGGTTACATAAATTCTACAGGAGTATGAGCATGCTTCAGGATCAAGTAGAACTTTCCAAGTAGTACAAAGTATATTTCTGCAGCTCCTGGTTCTAGCTCTAGGCCAGCAACACAATCTCTTGAATTTGCAGCCAAGTGGCCTGGACTCCTGGCATGAGCATGTGACAGATGGGCATGTGTCCTGCATCCTATGCTTGCCTAAAGACACACTAACCTCAATAATCTCCTTCCATTTCTTTACACCCAAGTGTGTCCACTCCCCTAACTCTAAAAGTGGAAGTGAGAGGAAGGCATCATTTGGTGGGACTTAAAATTTTCATATAATGTCTTCCAAAACATTAGAACTTCGTCTATCTCTGGAAAATAACACATTCACCATTTTAATTTTCAGCCCATCCTAGTTTTTTTTCTCTAGGAAAAGAACTACTTTCAAGCCACTCCTATGTATAAATAATTTTCTTAAACATTCAGAGAACACATCAGAAAGTATACAAAGAAAGCTGATTGTGGCACATGCCTATAATGTCAGTGCTGAGGATGCTGGGATAGAAGGATCACCACTGCAGGGCCAGTCTATGCTACATGGGAACATAAGGCTGACCTTAAGTTATGTATAGTAAGACCTATGTACATATATGACTGATGTAGCCTTGTCAATAGTCTAACATATTTCAATATGACCTGTTTCCACAGAGCTGTCCAAATGATGATAAAGGAAGGAATTGTTTTGCCAAAAGATAAAGCTACACCACCTCAGAGGGAGGAAATTCACAGCAGTATGATACTTTTTCTGTAAAGATTGTGTCCAACCTAGATTCCTTGGTGGGGTTTCTCTCATATTGCACTGGCCTGCATAGTCCTCTTCTTCTGGGTGTGCTGGTTGTTGGGTCCCTACCCCATAGAACAAGCTCCACAAAGGTAGGGCAGAAAACTTTGGAAAATTTTCTGGAGAAAGTGAATAGTGAATTTCACTTCCCTGAGCTGGATAAAGCCAAAGGGGTAGTTTGAGTTTTTCCCCCCAAGAGTTGGTTAAAAAATGCCCTATTGCCCCAAAAGGTCAACCTTCAACCTTCTGGCATGAGAGGCAATCAGCACCATCAAGTTATTGGCCTGCTGATGACAGACTGCTGGAGTCCAGAGACACCACTGGGCCTTATTTCCACCCAGCCCTTTGAAGCAAGAGTTGTCAGCCACTACTACAGAAGAGAGGAAGCATCTTCTGCAGGCTCTGAGACCCTGTTCACAGTCTGGATGTTTGAAAAAGCGAAATGTAATTATATTATGATGTGTCAGTTAGTGTTTAGCTTTTTTGCTTTTTACTTCCCAGGGGGACATAGTCACTGAAATTGTTTGTCATCCTGTGGCAGGAAGGGATAAAGACTGGTAGGTAGATGTTTCTCTGGTTGTTCACATTCTGAAGCCTCTCCTTTCCTCACGAAGCTTCCTTCATCTGTCCATGACTGAAAGATCTGCTTTCAACTTCAAAAATGGATTAAGAGGAGGAAGCGCTAAAAGGGTGCAGTTATTTCTGAGATAATTTAGTCTCTAGATGCTGAAGATCTGGGACATTACTCATGCTGATTGAATGGCTGCACTTTGGTGAGTTTCAATACTCTGATTCTTGTGAGAATTATACAAATCACAGGCAGAGAAGTGTATGCAAAGTAGGATTGTCAATATAGACCTGTATTTCTACCTCATCAAAAAGTTGGTCATGTGAATGAGGGTAATATATTTTTATTCAAGTCTAGTGCAATGGACTTGTAATCCCAGAAGCTGAGGCAGAAGGAGCATGAGTTCAAGGCCAGTCTAGGCGACTTATCTCAATTATTTTTGAAAAGGAATTTGGGATATAAAGCATAAATCAGGAGTAGGGTGCTCACCTAACATGCACTGGCACTAGATTCAATACCTAGTACCCAAACAAAACAAAATAAAGCTCATTTTGGTTTGTTTTTGAAGAATCTAAAATCATCAAAGTAATCAAAAGCTAGTTAGTTAGGGTTTCCATTGCTGCCACGACACACCATGACCAAGGGAACTCTTATAAAAGACAACATTTAGTTGGGGCTGGCTTACAGGTTCAGAGGTTCAGTCCATTATCATCATGGTGGGAAGCAGGGCACTGTGCATGCAAGCTATGGTGCTGGAGGAGCTGAGAGTTCTACATCTTGATCCAAATGTAGCCAAGAGGAGACTAGATGTGTTTAACACTGGACGTAGCTTGAGCATTTAAGACCTCAAAATCTCTTCTCCACAGTGACACACTTCTTCTAACAAGGCCACACCTCCTAACAGTGCCACTTATAAAGGCTGAGAATGATAAAGGCTAATAATTGAGTTATGTGGGGGTGGGGTCATTACTATATCAGCCCCTATGGGATGATTTGTGTAAGACCTGAGCCAACGTCCCTTGAGTTCTATCAGACACAGTAGGTCTGGGGTTCTTGAAGGTGAACACAGTACAGATCCCAATTATCCCAGATGATTGGAAAATTCAGACAATGCAGGCTCATAGGGTGTCTTCTAACGCAGTGGTTCTCAACATTCCTGTTTCTGCTTCATAACTGTCATTTTTGCTACTGTTATGAATTGAAATGTAAATACCTAATGTGCAGGCTGTCTGATATGTGGCCTCTGTGAAGAGGTTGTTTAACCCCAATGGGATCAGGACCCACAAGTTGAGAATCATTGTTCTAAAGGCATCTTAGACATATGCCCTGCCCCTTCCTGGTCCTTTGCAAGCAATCAACGCTACAAAACTGTTGAGTAAGCAGACTGCAGTTTCAGGGAGCTGTATTCTTTGCTCCCTGTTGCTAGAACCAAATATCAGATAAGAAACAATTTACAGGATAAAAGGTGTCTGCAAAGGCCAGAGAGGGTGTCAAATATTCAGATTCAGGGCATTATGGTCAACTTGACTTAGGTACCAGGAACTGAACTTGTGTTTTTTACAAGAGCATCAAGTGCTCTTAACCACTGAGCCATCTCTCTAGCCCTGACTGAGTGTTTGAAAGAACAATGAAGTGTGGAAAGATAGTCTTGAGGGTTGATTTTGAGTTAAGATTTTGAGAGTCATAAAAGGCAGGAGAAGCTTTTCAGCCCCCTAACCCCCAGGGCAGACCACGTGACTAGTGACATCAGTGTGGGTTTGATAGTACTTTCTCATTTGTAATTTCACTTGGCTCTGAGAGAGTGGTAGTTGGGGTTTCTAAAGAGATTAAGAGGCTTCCCAGGCCTGCTAAGTGCTAGCAATCAAGGTTCCCTGAATCTGCAAAGCCTGAGCCTTTTCATGTGATTTGCAAGCTTCTAAGACACGGAGTCCTTGGGGGATTACAAGTTGCCATCGGAAACAACCAATGAAGAGTGGAGTGTTTTCGGTGAGAGAATATTCTGTTAGCATGGGCTGTAATGAGCTATTCTCAGTAAAAGCTAAGCTCTAAGGGAATAGCTGTTAGGAGAAGTAAAACAGCAATTTATTTCATGATACTGAAAGCACTACACTTAATAGAAAACTTTTTCAACCAGGGAAAGAAACAAAAGAACAGTGAAGAGGACATTTTGATGATTTTGGTGCTTTTCTTCCAAGGCTTTGCTGTCATCCACAACATGACGATCACTGCTCATGCGTCCTATCTAACCTGTCTTAACCCTCTGTCCCCATCTTCTGACAACATCACAGCCTTGCTTGCTGCCTCCCAGCCCTCAGTGGGCCACCATCATCTCTTGATAGATCTCCCTGCTCTCCCCCGGAATCTTTCTCCCCAGCATCAGCCTGGCTCTTGCTCCCACACTCACTCCCAACATTGCAGGCATGGCTGTTTTTCTAAAGTAAAAGCCACTTCACTGCCTTGGCTGGCTTCCCAGGTCATTAGAATAGCACACTAACTACTTACCATGGCTTTTAAGGCCCTTCACCGTCTGCGTCTGCCTCCCATTTCCGTCTCCTCTCAAGCCTTCAAGTTCTTCTCACCTCAAGTCACACCCTGCCTCTCACAACCCAAGTGGTATTCATTGAGCCATACTCTTCCTTGGGATGTCTGCATAACCACCTTTCAGCTTTCAGATCCCAGTGGTATCCCAAGTCCTCTGGGAAGCTTTGTTATCCTCTTCCTATATCTGTCCAAGATCAGAGACTCCTGGAACTGTTGCAAGTCCTCCTGTGCTGACTCTAATCTCGCTGTGATATCATTTTATCTGCCTATCTCTTCCACCGGATTGTTCTTTGAAGGCAGGATCTTTATCTCTCCCAATCACTGGGTCATGCTCTACAAATTAAGCAAAGTCTGGAAGGCCATAGTAGTGGCTAAATGTCTGTGAATTGTCTATTCCCCAATACAGCAATCTGTGCCACATGAAATGTTTAATACATTGGAAATGTCTTATAGGTAGGTAGTCCTGCACTTTCTATGTTGAAATCAATACTATCTGTGAGAGTTACCGCTTAGTTTTTGTTTGTTTGAGACAGGGTCATGCTATGTAGCCCTGGCTGTCCTGATACTTGCTTTGCATAGCTCAGGCTGCTTTCAATCTTTTGGCAATCCTCCTGCCTCCCTGCCTCCCAAGAACTGGGATTACAGGCAGTGTCACCATGCCCAGCTCCTTTCTGTCTCTTTGGTTATAATTTCTTCAGTCTTTAACGCACCTCACTGTGTACCTGTGGTTCTGCAGCAGCTCAGAGTGCATATGTTGAAACTTCTTTGTACCTGATTATAAATCAGATTTACATTATTGATTTTCAGGGTTTTTTGTTTTTGTTTTGATTGGCTTGGATTGTTGCAGTAGGTTCTCACTGTGTAACTAACTTCAGACTCTGCTCTCTCCTCTTCTTGAGTTCTGGGATCACAGAAGTACACCACCATGTGAAGCCTTGGACATTTAAAAAGAGTTTGCATCTCAGCGTTAAGTATTATGTGTGATACAGTTTTTGACTGTTACTCTTCACCGGTTTAAGAAAATTTACCTTCTACTCTTAGTTTGCTAAATTCCTTTTTTATGTATCTTGAACGAATGGTAGGTAGGCTTTACCTGGTGTCTTCCTCCACTTGTGTGGTTTGAATTACCTTCAAATATTTAAATATTCTTACTTCCTTTTAACTCACTGTGTTGTGTTATTGCTGAACACATTGACAATTTGATCTACGGACTCTATTCTGTATAATTAAGTCTGTTAGTAAAACTGGTACATAATTTTTTTTTTCTATCATTGTCCTTGCCTGGCTCTGATTTTCAGAGTACTTATAGATTTATCAGATGAGTTGGAGACTTTTCTCTTTCACATCTTCTCTAAGACAGTGTGCATATTACAGGGACAGTCTGTTCCCTAAGCATTTGGTAGAACAAACCCGTACAGCTACTCAAGTCTGCATTACATATCTCTATCCGTTTGGTTTGATATGCCTGCCCCCTTATGCCTCTGTGGCTCTTTGGGACTCTTAATTCATGCTTTACATTTCAAATTCCATTCTCTACAGTGTAGTGCCCTGGAGTGCCCCAAATAATTATGTTATTGTGTGTAGTTTTGTGTTATCTTCTTCATAGGATCTCATTTTTATCTCAGCCTGCAGTATTATCTGTTGGCTGATATATATGGCTGTGTTGGCTTTACGGCTTATTTTGAGACAGGGTCTCGTTTCGTGGTTCATGCTCGTCTAGAACTTGTTATATAGACCAAGCTGGCCTCCAACTCATGGCAGTCCACCTGCCTCAGCCTTTCAGTGGATGGAACTACAGGTGTTATGAAATATCCTGCAGCGAGAGGGTACCTTTGGCTGGCCCGTGCCAAGGTGCACCCCTGAGAAATTATGCCATGCAAGAGATCTGGTGTAAAAGGGGTTTCCTGGGGGGAGAGGAGTGAGGACCTGGGAAGGGGTAGAGGCAGCAAGAGATTCATGAAGGCAGAGAGGGGGCGTGCACTAAGAATGGGGGAGAGAGAGAGAGAGAGAGAGAGAGAGAGAGAGAGAGAGAG
>JANHMN010000015.1:48621483-48643183 GCA_030674055.1 Rhabdomys pumilio | reverse complement strand
TGCCTCTGCCTCTGCCTCTGCCTCTGCCTCTGCCTCTGCCTCTGCCTATTATGCGCTTGGGATTAAAGAAGTGAGCCATCATACCTGGGAGTCACTTTCTAGTAGTACCAAGGAGAACACCAAATGTTTAAACCAGGGCCTCTGGGGTATACTGCAGATTCAAATGATAACAGTTCCTTCTAGTACCCATGAGAATTTTACATAGATTCTCCTTGTGTTGGTTAAACAAGGAGGAAGGAAGGAAAGGAGGGAAGATGAGAGAGAGAGAGAGAGAGAGAGAGAGAGAGAGAGAGAGAGAGAGAGAATATTAATAACTAGCGTATGATTATTGAGATAAGTAGGCCTCATTTCATGCACCAACTCTAACTTCAGTTGGCTGAGATTGCCTGTCTGACCAGGTTTATTGAGAATGACTCTGATGCCCTTTCAACTCACATTAGCTAATTAGATGCATCTCCCAGGAGGCTATGAATGGAGAGAGGCAGAGTGAGTAGCACATGTTTGCTGCCCCTATTCTAATGAGTGTCACTGGGTACAGCATGAAACATGTCCTGAAAATATGAAAATTAATAGTAAGCAATGTGTAAAGGGCTTTGGACCCCTTGGTATTACTAAGGGACCTTTTTTACCTCTCAGGAGCTCCTGTTAACCAGGGGTCAAGTCTTCAACGCATGAGCCTTTGGAAATGGGTATGCTTCAGACTCAGATAAGAACACTGGTGGTCTGAAGTAGGCTGAAAGTGCAGGCAGATTGGCAGCCTGAATACAAGCCCAGAAAGAGATTAAGTGGTCAGCTGCCTGAGTGTTGCTTTGACCAGGTATGCATGTACCTAGCATCCCAGCCTGCTGTGGTTTAAGTGTAAGATGTCCTACTCTGGGTCCTATGTTTGAATGTTTGATGCCCTGAAGGTGGCAGCCTTATGGAAAGTTGTGGAACCTTTGAAAGATGGAGTCTCAGTGGAGGAAGTGAGTCCCCGTGGTGGACCTTAGGGTTTTATATCTAGGCTGCGTTTTAAGATCTGTGTAATAAAGAGCAACCCTATGCACCTGAGTCAGTGTAAGCCCTTGGACGGGCCATCGATGGGCAGGCTAGGACCTTTATTCTCCGTACCCCCACTCTTTCCTTACCTTTGTGGAGCTTAGTCTTCCTCATCCTGTGGAAAGTGGTGAGGTACTCACCACTGGGTACCTGACCCAAGTTTTCCCACGTTTAGCTCAGAAAGTAGTTCCTTAAAAAGTCATGTGACCTAAGCCAGAGCTGAGAGTTCTTGTAGGTTATCTGTGTTAGGACTCGAAGGGGACTACTTCTCTCATTAGAGTTACACCCCAGGGTGGTAGAAGCCAGGACTACTCGAATGCCCTTCAAAGAGAAGATGTTTATCTGTAGTAAGAAAGGAAGCAGCTGACAAAAACCTGCAGGTGAGACGGAGTGAGGCACAGAAAGAGAGGGAGGGCACCTGCTGACAGCAGGTAGTTTCCTGGGTCTTCTATATGTGTTCCCTGCACTTCTGGACTTTGAGTGAGTCAGTAAATCTATTTTTAATCATACTATCCCCTCCTCGTTGATAAGTACCATATAGTCACTATTCTCATTTACTGTCCATAAGTTTATCTGTTTTAGGAGGAACAAAAAAACTCAAATTCACAAGCACAGACATCTTTGTTTTTAAGGCTTTCTGGATGCTAGAGGTGCCCCTCCCCTCTCAACTCTGTGCCCACAGGAAAAGGAAGTCACAGAGTGAATATATTGAGAGAAGAGTCTTTCAGGAAAATGATACTTTCTGTGGCTAGGAAGCATTTTAGAATGTGGAGTGGCCCTCCTGCCCTCTGGTTAATCCATTCTCCATATCCAAACCAAGGGATGAGTTCTGTCTCCTTCTGTTGCTGTCATAAGACATTCTAGACAGAAGCAGCTTAGGTGGGAACAGAATCTACATGGCTTACACCTTAGGTCACAGTGTATCTTTGAGGGAAGTCAGAGCAGGAACTCTAGCAGAAGCAGAAGCCATCTAGAACAGTACTTGCTGCTCACCTGCTCTCTCAGAGGTCTGTGCTTAGCTAACTTTCTTATCTAATCCAGGATCACTTGCTTAGTAATGGTGCCACCTACAGAGTTGGGCCTTCCTACATCAACTAACAATCAAGACAACCCCCCACAGACATACCCATTCTAGGCAACCCTTCAGTTGGCAATCCCTTCACTGGCAACTCTATGTTTTATCAACTTGACAGTTAAAGCTAATGGGGACAAGGGTAGCAAGAGCTGAACCCTTCCCTACTTCTTTAGTGCCTCCTGTCCACCTCCATTCTTTGATGAAAAAGTTCAAGTGGATACAACATAGATGTTATGTTTTGAGTATGAAATATCCATCACAGGTTCACATGAATGAATCCTTGGTCCTCCATAACTGGTGTTATATAGGGAAATGTTAGAAACCTTAGGGGTTGCAGCCTCACTGAAGAAAGTAGATTGCTAAGGGGATGCTTCGGAGACTATATCTAAGACCTGGCTCCTTTCTCCCCTCTACTTCCTGGCCAGTTCAAGGTGTCTTAGTTAAGGTTCTTTTGCTGTGAAGAGACACCATGACCAAAGCAACTCTTATAAAAAGAAAATATTTAATTGGGGCTAGCTTACAGTTTCAGAGATTTCATTAATTATCATTATTATGGGAAGCATGGCATTGAGCAGGCAGACATGGTGCTGGAGAAGGAGCTGAGAGTTCTACATCTTGATCTGCAGGTAGCAGGAGGAAACTGTGTTCCTCACTGGGCAGAGATTGAGCATTGGAGACCTCAAGGCCTGCCCCCACAATGACATACCTCCAACAAGGCCAACCCTCCTAATAGTGCCACCCCCCATAGGCCAAGCATTCAAGCACATGAGTCTATGGGGCCATACCTACTCAAACCACCACATGAGGTGATGGAGGCATCACAAGCTCCTGATGTGTGTACTCTATCTCACCACAGGCCCACAATCAACTGAGCCAAAGACTTAAGGACTGAAACCTGGGAAGCAGTGAGCTAAAAGGAATCCTTCCTTGAGTTGTTTTCTCAGGTACGTGGTCACAGCAGTGAGAGCCTCTCTAACCCTGGGAAATAGTTGCTTCTCACCTTCACCCCTCAAAGGACATATACTCCAGTGTTTAACATATGTTTAACATTCCGATCTCGAATGCTGCCAGTTGGTCTTCTGAAGCTCATTCTCTGAATGGCTTTATTGGAGATCAAAAAGGGACTAGTGTTAGTTTGCAGCAATGACAATTGTGAAATTCTCTGTCAGGCATGCTTGAGAACCCTGTGGGGATTCAGGGAGCACCAGAGTACTTGCACTGTGATGGCCTCTTGAGCCTGCTAGCAGGTAGCCCAGGAACCCGGGGAGAAGTGAAGAGTGAGTTGTGCTGCAGACCCTCTTGAACAGCCTTATGAGTTTGCCTATGGCCTGTTCTGACTGGCTTAGGCTGGTTAGCTGAAGCATTCCTTCGGTTCTTTCTTCTCCCTGCTTGTGAATGATGACAGAGTTGTTGATATGATATATTAGCAGCATTTAACCACAAATGGCACCAATTAGTTATTTCATAAAGTGGTGTTCTCTAGCCTGATGTCTTATCTCAGCTATATGGGGCTGCGGGGAGGGGGGGTTGAAAACTGGAATCTACAACTCCAGCCTGAAGAAAAGCTGTCAGCAAGTGGTCTCTGCATCTAATTGAAGGTGACAGGCAGGGATGATATATTCTAGTGGAGGCATTCCTGACTTCACACAACTTCAGAAGGATAATAAAGGCTGCCCATGTTCTTATGTTTGTCAACGTCTCTGCTTTTCGATTTGGCTGCATTTCAGATGCAAAATTTCCCCTCTTTATTCTCTCTCCTCGCCGATGAAAACGTAATGCAGCATAACAGATCAATCTCGTTACAATACACTCTCGCCAGTAATGTTGACATAATTTCAGAGA
Source organism: Rhabdomys pumilio (assembly GCA_030674055.1). NCBI lineage: Eukaryota > Metazoa > Chordata > Mammalia > Rodentia > Muridae > Rhabdomys > Rhabdomys pumilio. The sequence goes on along the minus strand of JANHMN010000015.1, from coordinate 48,639,228 downwards.
ATTGTGGGGAAGGTATAGAATTAAATTAGGCATTTCCAGGAGGTGAGGCAAGGGAGCTAAGGTGACACTTATGGCCTCATTATAGAAGATTTAGGGATAATATCTGCTATTAACTGTGGAGAGTCTGAGACTTAACATACAGTGATTCTAACAATTCACTCTCCATGGTTTTATGGAAAAAAGATAGAAGACTCCTGGGTTCTGAGACAAAAGATGCTTTATTACTCATCCTAACTACCTGGGGACTGGACCCCTGTTGTGTTAGGCAGGGATGCTAAGAAACGGCTACATGAATAACTCCTAGGAATCAACAAATTTATGTCAGTCCCCAAGTTCCCACGAGATAGTGTGTATGGGTGGCAAACACACAGTGGATTGTCTTACACAGAAGGGGCCTGTGCTTAGAAAACTCACATCTTAAAAAAAAATTTATATTCAACGATTTGAGAATTTCGTACCCATATACAATGTGTTTCAATCAAATCAATGCCAATTTCTCCCCTCCAACTCTTCCTATATTTCCATCACTCCATCCTTAAAACTTCTGTGTTCTAAACCCACTGAGTTTTCTTAGTGCTGCCCAAGCTTGCATGAGTGTGGAGCCAGCCACTGGGCTGGAGCAGCCTATCTTGTGATTGTGTGGAGGATGGGGAAGTCAGCCTTGTGAAGGAAAAAGTGGGATGGAGAGCAAGCGAGGCACCACAGGCTCCTGATCTGCCACACATTAGACCCAAGATGGCTTCCGGAGCACTGATGAGACAGCAAAAAGGAATCGAAACCAGGGCGGTGGTTGCTTCCCCATCTTCATGAAAGTTCTAACAGGCGATGATGCTCACCTGTTCCGAGTTACCTCAGTGGGCAGGGGTTTCATTGCGGACATGGTGATAGTGACAGTGTAGCCAGATGCAACTGGCCAAGGATTTAGGGACTTGAGATTGGCTCATACACTGTATATTAGCTTACGAGTTGTGCAATAAACTCAGATTCATACCCGATGATGGTCTCCAGAATCTGATTCTGGGGATTCATCACGTGACTCCGTTGCCTCTCAACTCCCTCCAACCCCCTTGTCATGTTCCCACAGGGTTGGGTCCCGGAAAAAAACGGCCTCTTTTCCCAGTAGCCACCAACTGCCAATAGCTTCTCTGCTAGGGTGGAAGTTCATTAGCCCTTCTCTGTACACACCGTAATTCTGAATGTGGGGATCTTGTGCTGGTCTTTGTTGAGTGATGGCCATGTGAAGAGAACCTATAACTTTTAAAGAGACAATGAATAGCTGTATATGCCTATTTTTCTGAAGGGAAACACTATACTTTCCAAGCCTGTTCAACAAAACTAATGTCCTTTAAAAGATAAGCCAGAATGGAGGACTGTTATCTCCTTGTTTTAAAGCATTCCTTAGCAAGAGATATCTCAAAGGGAGTTTCTCCCAGCACCATTGAGTGCTCCTTTTATTCACTTCCGGAGACTGCTTCACAAATAACCACAGTCTAGAGGGGAAAACAACCCAAGCTACTGGCGTGCAATTCTACAGGGCTTGGTCACATTCCCTCCATCTTCCTTAGAGAAATCCTTCCTTGCTCCTTCCAGAGTCTGTGGTTTCCTGGTTCACTGTAGTTCTCGATCTCCTCTTCTATCTCCACATGGCCTCCCCCTCCTCTTCTTCCTCATGCCTCTCCTCCATGTGTCTCTTATAAGAACACGAATTGCATCTAAGGGCTCTCTAGATCATTCATGGTGATCTCACTTGAGATAATGGGTCTGTAAAGACCACCCCCTGCTCACCCCTCACACACACACACACACACACACACACACACACACACACACACACACGCTTTTCTAATTAAAGTCACATTCCAGGGCCTGAGCATTAACACAAAGAAATATCTTTTTGAAGGTCACTGGTCAACCCAATTACTCTAGTTTCTGGTAAATTTCCCACAAATACCATATTGGCAGCCATGAGTATTTAACAGAAGCAAAGACCAAATCCATTTCAACTTCTCTAACAAAGACTTTCATTAAACCCACTGTTCACAGGACTCTAAAGAGCAGAATAAAATTATAATATTGGCTTCAACCATAAACTGCCTTTACCATCACTAAATCAAGTTGAAGTCAATCCTATTCCCTCTCAGGGTTCACTCTCAAAATCCATGTGGGTTGCTTTTCCTGTTCTGATCTTTCACGAGTGGTATTGCAGTAGACACAGCAAAAATATTCACAATTGCTCAAGAGGAAAGAAATCTTTCTGAATGCTTTCATCCATCAGAATACTGGCCAGTGAACTGAAACATCTGAAAGCCTTCAAGGCCTGGAAGTTTGTTTCCTTGAGCATGAGAGACCTATTTCATGACTTGATCTAATGTGCATGTCACAGTTTCCAGAAGGAAGTAAAGTCAAGGCATGGCTTTCGCATTTGTAGTCTTTGACACAAAGGTGCCCCATCAAAAAAGGTTGTTTAAAATTGTTGGTGGCACCAAAATCTCTGTGGACCACAGGTTGACACTGCCTCAAACAGATTCTCCTGGCCAACTTATAAGACACTGGGATTCCCCACAAAGCAGAATGGCTGAATCTAATAATTTTTTGTGGTGTGTGTGTATATGTATGTGTACATGTTCATATGGGAGTACATGCTAGCCACCAGCCTAGCACCAGGTTCAGGGAAAGACCCTATCTCAAGAGAATAAGGTAGAGAGTGATATAATAAATCAGGACACCTGAAGTCTTCTTCTCTCTATGTTTATGCATAGGCATATACAATCCCAACATGTGCACATGTACCACATATACACCACTCAAACACACACACACACACACACACACACACACACACACGGAGAGAGAGACAGGGAGAGGGAGAGGAAGAGGAAGAGGGAGAGAGGGAGAGGGAGAGAGAGAGAGAGAGAGAGAGAGAGAGAGAGAGAGAGTTGTTAAAAAATATAAACAGACATGGAAGTTGAACAGGGAAGAGGAATAGGCTTCAGTGTGTGTCTTAGTGAGAGTTTTACTACTGTGAACAGACACCATGACCAAGGCAACCCTTATATGGTCATTTATTTGGCACTGGCTTATAGGTTCAGAGGTTCAATCCATTATTATCAAGGCAGAAGCATGGCAGCATCCAGGCAGGCATGGTACAGGAGGAGGTGAGAGTTCTACATCTTCATCTGAAGGCAGCTAGCAGAATACAGACTGCCAGGCAGCTAAGATGAGGGTGTTAAATAAAACCCACACCCACAGTGCCATGCCTATTCCAACAAGGCCACACCTCCTAATAGTGCCACTCTATGGGCTGAGCATATACAAACAATCACAGTGAGAGTGGGACAAAAGAAGGTAGCATGTCATGAAAATATACTATAATATATCATAACAAATCATTTTTATATATGATCAATATAGATCCTAATTTGAACATAAAAGTAATTAAGAAAAAATTGAAGACTTTCTAGAACGGAAGGAAAATGAATACACAACATACCCAAACTTATGGGACACAATGAAGAAATGAAGAGGCAAGTTCATAGTACTAAGTGCCTACATTAAAAAAAAAAATAGAGATATTTCAAACTAGTAATTTAACAACATGCCTGAAAACTCTAAAGCTATTTGGGTCTCAACTTTCCTAATGCAATAAAAGTAATAAAACTCAGGTCTGAAATCAACAAACTAGAAACAAATAAAACATACAGACAATCAAACAAATATTTGGTTCTTTGAGTAAAGCAATAGAATTAACAACTCCTTATCCAAATAAACTGAAAGGCAGGCAAAAACAATCCAAATTAACAAAATTAGTGATGAAAAGGGGGATATAACAACAGACATGGAGGAAATCAACTCAATTCCAAATGGATCAAAGACCTCAACATAAAGCCAAATACACTGAATCTGATAGAAGAGGAACTGAGGAATAGTCTTGAACTCATTGGCCCAGGAAAGGACTTTCTGAACAGAACATAGATAGCACAGACACTAAGAACAGCAATTAATGAAACGAGGCCTCAGGAAACTGAAAATCTTCTACATGGCAAAGAACACTGTCATTCAGGCAAAGTGGCAACCTATAAAAATGGGAAAAGATTTTTTTTTAAATCAGCAACATATCCATCCAATAGAGTGCTAATATCCAAAATATATAAAGAACTAAAAAAAAAAACAAAACCTAGATATATAAAAAAATAACCGAAGTAAAAATGGAGTAGAGCTCTAAACAAAATTTTCAAAAGAGGAAACTCTAATGACTGAGAAACACTTAAAGAAACATTCAATGTTCTTAATAATCCATTTAACATTCTTTGATAGTTAAGTATATTAAATCTACTGTGAAATTTCATCTTATACTCATGAGAATGGCTAAGACCAATAGAACAGTGACAGCTCCTGATGGTGAGGATGAGAAATAAGGGGAACACTCATCCATTGCAGATGGGAATGAAACTTGTGCAGTCACTGTGGAATTAAGTATGGGGGTTTCTCAGGAAGATGGGAATCAGCCTACCTCAATACCCAGCTGCACAACTCTTGGGCAAATACCCAAAGGATGTTTCATCCTACCACAGAGACAACTGCACAACCATTCTCAATGGTACTCTATTCATAACAGCTAGAAGTTGGAAAAGGAAATGTGGCACATTTTCACAAGGGCACATCTCTTAGCTGTTAAAGGATGAAATAATGAAATTCATAGGTGAATAGTTGAAACTAGAAACACATTATCCTGAGTGAGGTACCCAAGCCTAGAAAGGCATATACTATGTGTTCAGTTATATGTGGATATGACCTGTTAAGTAAATAAAAACTAACCTACAATACCAAGAACCACAGAGGTTAGGTACAGAGGAAGGGGCTGGTGATGGGGTAGAGGCAGATAAATCTCCCTAGGAAGAGGAAGAAAGAATGTAAGACCAGAGGGAATAGAGAACACCAAGAAAACAAGGCTTTCTAGACATAACAATGTGTATATGTGAACTCACAGAGACTGAGGCAGCATGCACAGGTCTGCACCAAATGAGGTCCTAGAGGTGGAAGGAGAAGTAAACACTGTAGTCATCAGTCAGTTAATATCACCCATTAATTTTTGAAAATCATTAAGAGTTTGCACTTGGTCCCTATGGATCTGTACGTTTTGTGTTCAAATTTGTTTTGGTGATTGATTTTATAACCCAAATAACTAAGTGAATCTCCTCTTTGTATTTTTCTTCTCGAGCAATCTGTAACCCCTAGCATGACTAATTCTTTGTGTTATCTTAAACATATTCTCTATGTCTTCATCAGAATCAGCCAACAAAATTTCATCCATACAATGATAAATGATAGACAAAGGAAACTATTTATGAACTATTTCTAACGGTTGTAGTACAAAATATTGACACAAAGTTGGACTATTTAACATTCCCTGTGGAAGTACTTTCCAGTGGTATCTCTTTAGTGGAGCACTGTTGTTCAGAGTAGGAACACAGAAAACAAACCTTTCCTTATCCTGATCATGCAAGAATATGGTGAAAATGCAATCTTTCAAGCCAATTATTATTATAGGCCATGATCTCGTAACAAAGAAGGAAGTCCAGGCTATAAAGGACCCATTGGTTGAATTACTCTATTAACTGCTCTTAATCCATTATAATTCTTCATTTACCTGATTTCTTTTTTACAAAAACACAGGAGAATTCTATGAGCTGGTAGACTCTTCTATGTGTTGAGCCTCCAGCTGCTCTTGTACCAGTTGTTGAAGTATCTTTTGTTATGGGCCACTGCTCTTGCTATACAGGTCTGTTTGGCATTTTAGGGGTAAGACAGGACACATACCCTCATCACTAACCCAGAAGCAATCTTCAATTGATAACCATTTGTAAATGAAAATTTAGTTTTCTCCATGAGAGTCTCACTTGGGAAACAAACCACTCTTAAGGGTAGGCTGCACGCCCAACAGGAGATGACCAACAGAAAACAAACTCAACAGCATCTTTAGAGGTTTCTTGCCTCATAATGTTGTATCCAGGGCTCTTTTTAAAAAACTGATTTAATTCATATTTTTCTCTCTTTTTACTTTATATGTCCCTCATGCATGTATTAGTTTAATGATTTTATGGGATTCCTGATTGTGTGAATGGGTGGGTCTCTGTTTCTTGTGCCTTCTCTGGGGTTCTTTTTCTTCTCCTTTGAGTTGCTTATTTTGTCCTATCCCAATGTGTCAGTTTTTCATTTATGTTGTTATGTTTCATTGTATTATAGTTTATTTTATTTTATCTCCTCTAGAAGCCTGTTTGTTTTCTAATGAGAGAGAAAAGGGGATCTGGATGGGAAGAGAGGTTGAAAAAAACAGGCTTAAGTAAAATGAGGGAGCAAGTATAATCTGAATATATTATGTGAGAAAAATCTATTTTCAATAAAAGGAAAAATAAAATAAAACTAAATATAAACAAAAAGATGCCTTCTATTTTCAAGATGCTACCTAGAAATTAACCAAGTGGTGACCGCTTTCTGTTGACAGCAACATCCAGTGACAACCTAAGATTCATGTGGGATGCAGGACAAGGGAAGGTCACATATATTCTTGAATTTGTTTCTGAGGAGGCTATATCCTGTCAGTGTCAAATACACGGGGATTGTATAGTGCAGAAGGTCCATAGACATGTCACTGCCAGACTTGCAAATCCCCTAGAAAGCCAAAAGCTTGTCACAGCCGTGTTTAAAGAGTGGCAATGATGTGGGTAGAGCCAGATGTTTGTATTGCAAGAGGAATACTGTGACCCAACATGTCAACAATAGTGAGGAGTCACGTACCTCCCAGAGGAGGTTACACACCCAGTTAATGTCGTTTCCCAAGTGTTTACGTAGGCAACTCACCATGCACGGTGGCTTCTTATTGACACAAGACAAATAGGTCAACTTATGGCAGGAGTCACAATTCTGTGGTACAGCATTTATGAGCATTTACAATTCAAATATGCAAAACACTTAGACAGTATCAATATCAATTAGACATCAGCAGTACAGTTCACAAGGTTACGATAAATTTGCACAAATGCCTTGGCACAAGATCCCCTTTGTCTCCTGTTCCCACTGCAAACCTTGTCTGATCGCATTAGTTGATTTGGGAACCCCTTTCTCTCACAGAACTAGATAGGATAGTGACTTTGGTATCTATATTTGGCAGAGCCATAACAATCTAAGTTTTCATATGAGCATGCTATCAGGGCTTTTAACTCCTCTTGTAGACAGGGAGACCCTAGCTTCACCTCTGTTTTCCTCTTGAACATAGTTGGGGCAGGTGGAGCAGAAGAAAGGATTTGGGATGAAGAAAGGGAGCGGCTTTGTCTGTTAAAGAAGGACGTGAATTTGCTTGTAGTTGTTAGTGACATGTGTCAGCACTGAAGCCAGTGAGCTTCCAATGCTTTTGGCTTTCACAATACTCTGTTTTGGTTGGCAGCGATCCTTCCTTGTTCTGTAAAATGTTCTTAGGGAAACAAATATCTATTCACCCCATATATGGATATGGCACTGACAACAGACCAGAGAAATGATTCCAGTAAAGTCTGGATTGATGAAACACTGAGTTTAACAGTTTCTATAGCAACACGGGTTGGGGTGAGTTGCCTACAGGAGTGTGGGCAACGTATGTGTGGTTACACCACTGAAGAAAATGTCTCTACTTCCCAGCATTTTAAACTAATTATATATGTTCTTAAGGAGTGGTAAGATCTTGTGAGTCCTCCCTTCCTTGATCCATGACTAAAGGTTGATGGGCCCAATTTTCTATAGGTCTCATGCAAGTAATCACAGTTGCTGAGGGTTTAAGACAGTAATGGCCGACATCATTCTCAGTGGACCATATCCCACAACACCTCTATTGCAAAAGAGGGAAGAACCTTCTGCCCACCTAAGACAAATCTTGGCAGCAATCATTAACCTGTTGATAGAGCCAGAACTATTGCCACCTTGCCAAGTAAGTCCCCCATCCAGGGGATGATTATCAGGCATTATTTGGGCTGTTTTTGAACCCACTTGAAGGAACTCATCAATTTCTCCTGATTTATAGCCAAGGATGTGGAAGGCCATTTATTGCACCATTCACTATAAAATTTAGTCAGCATGTTTCCTGTGAACCTCATTATCTGGCATAGAAGTCTCTTTTTCCTTCTGTAAAAGGTCATATCTCTACCATCAAAATTCTTTTAAGAACTTGAAATTGTCAGCTCTTATCCTCTTGCAAGTCAGTGAATTAGCAAGTTAGCCTGGTGCAGTCCAACAAAACCTGTTAGGAGACGTGAGACTCTTGGATCAGAGAAAAGAGTCAAGCTGTTACTTAAGAAGAATTCCCCCTGTGGGATTCTCTGTAATTTAACTCCTACAGGCAGACACAAACAGGCCAGGGTGATACCAGCACATATCATGAGTTGTGTTGCAGAAGTCCCTGAGCTTGGGTAAGCCAACAATTTCTAAACAGACAGCAGACATGCCTGCCTTTAGCTCTGAAGAGAGGCAGTCTAGCTTCTAAGGGTGTCCAGTGAGCACCAATCTCTGAAGAATTAGTCCAGCAAAGCTCAGTCAGGGCCTCATCCTCCAGATGTGTACTTTCTTCCAGAACACATGTTTTCAATGTGCAGAATACAGTGACAAATGCTTACAGTAAGTTCAACAGTTAAATTTGTGACAATAAGACACCAAAGACAATGGGACAAAAATCTGATTGGCAAATAGGAGAGAATATTAAATATTTGCATCTAGAAGCCTTTCTGCCAAGACAAGTGATAGGAATATCTTTGAGTATTATTTTAATTAACTTTTTTGTTTTGTTTTAAGAGAGGGTCTCTTAAAACAGGTCACCGGCCTGAAAGTCTTAAAACTATGCTGGTTGGACAGTAGGTCCCAGGTCTCTGTCTCCTCAATGGTGGAATTTCAAGAGCATATCACTGTGCCCTTCCTGCCCACTATGCAATTATGTCCACCATGCCCTCCATTCCCACTAAATCCTTCAGGCCACCATGGTCACCACGGCCACCATGCCCAGTTTATTTCATGTTGGGCTCTGGGAACCATTAGGCTTAAAAGATCTCTGAACTATTATATTTAGGAGCTCTTTCTGTCACACACATACATACATACACACACGTGCATACACATACATATACACATGCACACACACATATGAAACTAAGGAACGCAGAACATACAGCCTGTTCTGTATCTAGGGTTGTTTGCTGAGAACAGAGCTTCAGAGGTAGTTAAAATTAAAATCATTCTTCCATATTTATTTATATATGTTCATTCTCTCTGTGTGAAAGCACACACTTGCCACAGTCTAGATGTGGAAGTCAGAGGAGAATTTTGGAAGTCTGTTCCTTCCTTTAACTTTGAGGATTCTAAGGACTGAATTGAACTCCGTCTTGGAGACACAGTTTTGGGACCAAGAAACCACCTCCCCCATCTATGTCAAATTTTGGCTTGTTTAATCTCCTGCATGTGACTACTGTGAATTCCTAAGTGTGATGGTCATGTCATGTCCAGACACGACTTTTCACATCCGTCTTCCCATCCTCCGGTTCTTACATTCTTTGGCTCCTCTCCTGTGATGTTGCCTCAGCCTGGGCAGGGGTGAGAATGTGGAGGTGATGAAGATGTCCATCCTAAGGCTGAGTGCTCGTTCTGATTCTCATCGGCTTGAGCAATTATTCACCTCTGCACTGCCTGCTGCCCACTGCAAAAAGCAAATGCCCCTGACCAAGGCTGAGAGCAGCCCAAGCCTTTGGGTAGAAACATAAACACTTAGAAGGCCACCAAAGTAAACTTGAAAGCTGGGAATGTAGTTCAGTGTCAGAATACTTGCACTGCTTAGGTGAAGTCCTAGGTTTGATCTCCAGAACTGAACGTTATATAAACTAAAAATTAAAGCTTTATTTCGAGATAGTGAAAGATTCACTAAGAGAGCCCTGTGTGTGATTTATGCAGTCTTCTCCAGCCTTGCTATACCGTTGTACAAGTTCAGAGTCAGGGCATCGACATGGATGTAGTCACGACACAGAACATTTTCACCATCACCAGGTACCTTTTATAGCCAGTGGTATCTCTTAAACCTTTCCGGGACTTTCTAAATATGCTTTCTTGGCTAATCCAAACCTTCTTTTAATCTGTGAAGGAACAGAGTCCTAAGGATCCCATCTGTCGACTTTAAGGTAAATCAGCACTTTAGGTAATTAGATTGTCTCAGATGGAGAGGACAGGATGATTTATACCCCCATCAGGAAAAGATTCTATATGCTATTTATAAATAGAAATAAAATGTCTCATTATAGAATATTTAGAATGTACAGGAACAAAGAATTTTGGGAGAAATTAGCTATCATTACTCATTGATTTAATGTATTTCCTTACAATCTTATTCTTTGCTAAGAAAGAAAACCAGAATTCATATTTCCATATATCTATACACTTATTTATAAACATATTTAATTTGTTACTGTTATGATTTGAATGTTCTCACTAAAATTGTATTTGTCTTACAGTGGAAATTTAGACTATGACATTCACAGTTGGAACTTTTGAGAGATGATTAAGGTCAGTGAATCCAAAGGGGGCTGATCTATTAGAAGCTGTGGCGTTTCTTTCTTTTCTATTTGTTTTGTTATTTGTAGTGCTAAGGGTCAAACCTAAGGTCTTCAGCATGCTAGCAGGCACTCCACTGAGCAGTTTCCTCAGTCTAGACTGTGGCTTCCCCAGAAGAAGAATAGTGATCCATGCTAGTATGCTCTGACACGATTTGAGACTGTGCACTAGCAAGTCCCACTAGCAAGAGGGACCTGACCAAACACAGGTTCCAGTTCCCAGACTTCAAAACCATGAGCCAAACAAACCTTTATTCTTTATAAATGACTCAGTCTGTGTTGCGTCCATTACAGCAATTGAAAACAGACAAAGACATTGACAGTCTTGAGATAAATAGCATCAGTGACAGCATAAGAAAGTTCTCACACTATTTGCCTTTCTTCTTGATGATCAGAATACTATGGATAAATGGCGGGTTCTTATAGGCATGTGTTCAGATCTCCCTGGCTGTGATAAATGATACTCATCCAGGGTGGGTATCAGAAAAACCCATCAGTAGGTAGATGGCCAGCAGCTTTTGCTTCAGTGGAACAAGAAGCAACTGTTCAGCCAGCAGGTGGAAAGATCCAAAAGAGATGAGGAAATGATTGTCCTGTGGAGAGGCACGTTTCCAATCATCATTAGATTGATGACAAAAAGTTGTTATATAAAATTGTGTGAAATATCTGACTTGGTCCTCGGAGTTCAGAGCACCTGTCACTGTGAGTCAGGCAGTCCAGGGGTCCCTTATTAATGCATCACCTGCCATTAACCAATGACATCGTTCCCCCAGTCACTCCCTCCAGTGCCAGGCTTTTACCACAGATCAGCTGCTGCAGGGGGCACTTCTGCCAACAGCCTTTCGAATGCCAGTGGGCTGACTGATCTCACTGGGCTGAAGCACTCAAACATGCTTCCCCAGAGAAACTACAATTACCTCCCACTCCCAGAAGAGGACTGACAAACATGGTTATTTATATACAATCATTTTGCACATGATCTGATACATTTCACCCCTACTAATGAAGGAGTGAAATCTCCCCCAAGAGATTTTATGTTTCTTGAGAAATCATAACTGTAAGTAAAATTTTCTTATATGAATACTATTATAAGTAACTTATTGGCATAAACAGAAGCCTGCTAATCTCATATTGCCATGAGGGTAGAACTATTCACCCCACCAGGCAAACTTACTTTTCACTATTTATTTTAAGAATGATTTCTTCCATTGAATTTATGAGTGAGTCTGGAAGTCTTAATTTTAAGTGTGGGAACAAGACAAATGACTCTAAAAATAAAATAAATTTGTTGTAGAGGCAACTACAATAAGATTTTATTTAAACTCTTGAAGATATAAATATGTGACCACATTATCAAAATCTGTCTGGACATCAATTTTAACATCTGCTAAATGGAGGTTATCTATACCAATACCAAGAGGTATTTTGATTTAATAAGGAGGCCTCCATGTACTCAGATTTAGCTTAGAGCAGTGGTTCTCAACCTTCCTAATACAGTTTCCTAATACAGTTCCTCATGTTGTAGTGACCCCAACCATAAAATTATTTCATTGCTATTTCATGACTATAACTTTGCTACTGTTATGAATCATAATGTAAATATCTGATATGCAGAATATGTGATATGAGACCCCCCCACGCACACAAGGGGTTGTAAACCACAGATTGAGAACTTCTACCTTAGAGGAACCCTGTTGTCAAAAGTTGCCATCCTCAAAAGGAAACTGGCCAAATTGATGTTCTGAGCTGGTGAGGAGGAGGGGGCCACAAACTCTCAAAGTCTGGCTTTATCTGTGAAATGAGGTAGAAGATGAGGGTGGCAGTCACTGGACTGGATTAAGAGTCCCCAACCTTCACAGAGCACTAGAATTACCCAGGGATGTTTTAAAAGCCTAATGCCAGACCACACCTAAGTCCAACTCAATCAGAAACTGCTTGGTTAAATCATACCAGTGATTTTTTTAACTCTCTCCAGATGATTACACTCTACCACCAAGACTGAGAACTATGAAGAGCCATCCAATTAGAAAAGTTTAATGACACTAACTAGGCAATATTCTAAAAGAAGGAATTATTAATATTGTGGGCATTTGATTCACAGCATTCCAACTCAGAGACTGCCATGTTTCCTAAAGGATGGAGACATGAGGGGTTCCGAGGAAGGTGTAATGCTAAGGGGTGCCTCATGTTGCCTCCAAACCTGTTCCAATCATTATCATCACTGCCATGTCTTCTAGAGTTGTATATCATAAGATCTGTAAATAATAACTGCCAGTCTCATCTATTGATCTCTGTTGCCATCTGTAATGGGAAAAGCACATGTTCTTGGACCAGTATGTGTATCCGAATGGTCTGTCTGCTCATAATTTTGACCTTTTGAGTTTCTAATAAAATGTTTTTGCTCATAATGAAGAACTACATGTTTGTGATAATATTTTTCTAGAAGAAGATATAGGAACATGGCTTCCAGTAGCTTATAGGAAGTCACAACCTTATAATCAGTTCTGGGGAAAATTTTCAAGAAATTCCATGCTATAATTTTAAGGAAGAATGTCTCTGTTTCATTCAAAGTAGCTAGTTCCCTTAGACAGATGTTTTATACAAGTGGTTTTATTGTTATTATATTTACAGTGTAACTTTATGATGCATTTGAACCCATATGATCCTAAAAGGTCTGCTGTTTGGAAGGCTGTATATGAAGGCAAAGCTATATAATTAAATAGCATTAAAACAGTGAGTTCATAAATCACAATAAACAATATTCTCTCAAGAGAAAACTACACCTCAGAATTATAAAATTATAGCCATATTTGGAGTTTTGCCGGAATGATAATTAGAAAATAAGCAGTTTGGGGATTCATTTTTATGTGTGCACATTTTAATAGAACACAAAGGTTCGGTAAGGATAAGCACTCCTCTAGGTGATTGATAGCTTTCTGCAGAACACACAGGATGAATAGCACTTCTTTTCCTTTTAACTGCATGAATATATTTATTTCAATTAAGTTGAAAGCATTTTTCTCCTCCATCTATATTATTTAATGTAAGGTGTGCTATTGACTGTGAAATATAAATAAATTATAGATTATCATCAAGGCTTTCTCTAAAGCTGAGGAGGAATAAACTGTCTGTGGTAACTGACAGGCCTTTAAGTTACATACCAACATGGAGAGGCTAAATACATTGTTCCTTATTGGATATTTTGGTTAAGCATTTATATATATATATATATATATACATATATATATATGCACATATATATGTGTGTTTGTGTGTGTGTGTGTGTGTGATAAAGCACTATAAATGCATCATAGAGCATATTAGAGCTATGGTTACATTGTAGATATAATAAAAAGCCCACATGTATGAGACCTATCTCCAAGGGAAATATATATATTTCATATATATATATATGTAAAATTTTATTTTATATTGGATGTTATATTATTTTTATTTCATATAATAAAATATATTATAATATATGTGAAAGAGAAGGTTGTATGTGATTTTGTCCATCCAAGATCTGACTGGAACATCTTACTGTGATTGGGAATTCTCTGCTGGTAAGTATTGAAAAGTACAGAGGTCTTGTTTTGCTTCTAAAAGGATGAGAAGACTAGGTCACAAAAAAGATGGCACAATCCCATACACACTCACTTTCCAGTATTCCTTGTGTTGTATAACAGTTTTCTTCAGGATTGGAGCACTTGCATCTTGCAGGGAAAGGCCTTAAGTAGTAAGGTAAACATCTCACAATAACTTCAGGAAGTCCCCGAAACTGACCAAATTCACTAGGCCCCTCCCTGGCAGAGTAGGCAATAAAAGCTCTCCCTCCCAGATGAAATGAAACTGAGCTGCAAAGACTCTGAGACCAGACCAGTTGCATGGAAGAAGCAGAAACCAGTCACATCAAACCTGTTCAACTGCCTGCAGACTGTGCAGTGTGCTCCACTTTCCCAGCTTTTCTGTGCCATCTGTCACCCATGCTGGATGGGCTTCGCTGATGCAGCTATCTTTGAGCCATTTCTGCTGCTGTAAGTAACCCCTCACCCACACTCCTATAAAGTAACCTCAATAAAACTCATGGTTCACCAAGTTGGACTTTGGTGGTGTTTGTACTCTGGTTTATCATGGGCTCCCTATTCAGAGTGAGTAGACATGTGTATTGAATCTCCCAGAAAAAGTTTTGTCACGCAACACCTTTCCTCAAGAGAATGACCATAGGAGACCAGGACAACCAGTTAGAGACAAACTCCTTGAACTGTGAGCAACAACACAAAGAAAGGAACTGTGAAGGAATCTGGTGTTGGTCACAGTCACAGCTAATGTCCACTTTCAAGAGCAGCAAGGCAGCTTGTCTATAGCTACTAGAAGATGGGAGACCAGATGCGGCCACAGCTCAGCACAGCAGCGCTACCCCAACCACTGTTCTTTGCAGTGGTTTAGACCACAGTTATGGCTGACGAGAAGACTTTCTGAAGCTCTTTCAAGTCTCAGTCCTGGATACTTAATTTTTGTGAGCCATCCTCCAGGCACTTTAAGTAAATCCATTTTATTTTTCAACCAAACACACTTTTGGTGGTTTGAATATGTTTGGCCCAGGGAGTGGCACTATTAGGAGGTGTGGCCTTGTTTGGAGTAGGTGTGGCCGTGTTGAAGGAAGTTTGTTACTGTGAGAGTGAGGTTTAAGACCCTCATCCTAGCTGCCTGGAAGCCTAGTGCCCTTCAGATGAAGACGTAGAACTCTCAGCTCCTCCTGTACCATGTCTGCCTGGATGCTATCATGCTCCCACCTTGATGATAATGGACTGAACCTCTGAACCTGTAAGCCAGCCCCAATTAAATGTTGTCCTTCTAAGAGTTGCCTTGATCATGGTATCTGTTAACAGCAGTAAAACCCTAACCAAGACACACATACACACACACACACACCCCTACGCACACCTGCACACACCTGCACACACACAGCCTCCTACTCTCTTCATCTCTCTATCTTCATAACACTTAAACAGTTCATAGACTGACAGATTAAAATATAGTCTGTTGCCCAACAGCTGGATGTGTTTCTCTTTGCAATGTTTTGATTAGGTAAGTGTATATTTCCAACAAATGTGACCATTCTGTTACAATTTTCAGTGTTTACAATTTAAGACTTGCAGGGCAATGGTGGCGCACACCTTTAATCCCAACACTTGGGAGGCAAAGGCAGGTGGATTTGAGTTCGAGGTCAGCCTGGTCTACAGAGTGAGTTCCAGGACAGCCAGGGCTATACAGAGAAACTCTGTCTCAAAACAACAACAACAACAAAAAGCAAGCCTTCATCCTCTGTTTTCTCATTTATTTTAAAGACTATGTTGTTTTTTTCTCATGACTTTTGACTAAAATAATGAATTCACTGATTGATTTTTAAATTTTAAGTCTCTAAAGATAAAGTAAGCTCTGCAATGGAAAATCATACCCAGGCAAAAAATGGAGAAACACATATGACCTAAAACATTGATGTTGCAATTTGGGGCCATTCATCTTCTCCGACCCCCACCTCATCCTGTGTTTGCAGCAGGGCAGGAAATCCACAGACTTGCTACATATAGGCTTGCTCTCTTGGGGAAACTTTGGGACAGCTCAAGAAAGGCTGGTCCTTGACAGATCTACATGGATAGAGATGGCATTCCAACCTCACTGGAGGATAGAAGCATGATTGTCATAAGCAACAAAGAGAGCAGGAAGGTTGTGGATGGGGCTGCATGCTGGAATGGGGTCTACTGTGTGAGTCTCTGGGATTGAGTCTCCAGAAAGTCTTCTCCCTTTCCCCTCTCTCCCTCTCTCCCTGTCTCCATCTCTCCATCTGTCTCGGTCTCTGTCTTTGTTTCTTTGTCTCTATCTCTGTCTGTCCCTCTGTCTCTGTCTCTCTCCTCTAGTCATACTAATAATAAAATCAGGAAAGAAAACAGGATATACAAGACCCCTTGAGGTTGTGAGTGGGACCCTGTTTGGGGCCAGAGTAAAAGCTGTGACTATTCAGAGAAAAATTTTGGAGATGTGAACAGAGGGGCCTGGAAGACAGGCTGGACTTTGGTGTGATGAAGAAAGATGTATTACGTGGAAGAAGGTCAGCCACTTTGTGGGGAAATGAAACACAAGGAAGTAGCTCAACTCTGAGAAAGGCTTCCATGTCCAATGTAGAGAAAAGCAGCTGACTGTCCCCACCCCTGCTTTTAATCAGTTATTTCATGATGCTGTTCTAAGAAGCACATTTTTGTGCTCCCAACAATATAATAATAATAGTCCAATTCTCTTGTACAAGTCTCTGACTTCACTAGGCTGGGAAGCAGGTCTGGCAACCAGCTGATACTGGTGATTGGATGATGATCTCTTTCCGAGTGATGTCAGGAAGTCAGGAAGGGCATCACCAGCGTCACGGATGGATACTGCATTTGGCAGTGCACAGAGCTGTGACTGCCAAAAGATGCAGTTTGCTGAAGCGTGAACTGAAGCCAGGGAGAGATAAAGGAGCGTGGTCCTTATGAGAATAGTACTGTTCTTCATTAACAAGCTCTTTTTAATCAAGGGCTCTCAATCAAAAAAGCCTTTTTTTCAACTGAAGCTTTAAGTTTCTATTTGAGGGTGGTGGTGAGAAACTTTCTGTGCCAAATGAAAAAGTTATCTGATGAGACTCCGTAACTGTTATTGGCATGTTTGGGGAGAATTGATCATTTTGATTGCTTTTGCCTAATTAATAAAAGACACAAACCTCATATTAAAGATACATTTTCTTTTCCAGAATTTCCAAGGCTCTGAAAGATTTCTTAATTCATCTAGTTAATGAACATTGATCAAATACCTAGTATTACCCAGGCACTGGGCCAGATGCTGGAAATGCAATGCTGAGTGAGACGGTTGTGGGCTAACTTCACTAAGCCTTCAGGAAAGAAACATCAAATCAAAACCTTCTTAGGGCGTGGGGAGTGTGTGCTGCTCTCGCCCTCCTATCTAGGCAGCACACAGCAGCCTGTAACTCCAGTTCCAAGGCATGGGATGAGCTCTTTTGTCCTCTGCAGGCACCTGCATTTGGTACACACACACAAACACACACACACACACACACACACACACACACACACACACACACACA
>JANHMN010000015.1:48542612-48614731 GCA_030674055.1 Rhabdomys pumilio | reverse complement strand
GAGAGAGAGAGAGAGAGAGAGAGAGAGAGAGAGAGAGAGAGAGAGAGAGAAAGAGAGAGAGAGCGCCAATGAGTTTAATTAGGTTTGCTTACAGGAGTGTGTGTAAAGAGTTATTTACAGGAACATAGAGAACTTATTAGTGGCTACCAAGCTGAAGAAAATGTCTCTTTCTCCAGCAACTGTTACCTCCTGGCTATAGATCTTCCAAGAGAGTAGGACTCAGTGATAGAACGTTGATGGGCTGAGTCTTGCGCAGCAAGTTATCACATCTGCTCTGAGCTCAAGTGTACAATGAGCATGCCATAGCTAGAAGACTGTATTCTACAACACTCCACTCCATAATCCGGGTCCTACATTCTTTCTACTCCCTTTCTGGATAGTCCCTCAGCCTTGAAAGAGGTGATACAGATATCCTTTATAGGGCTAAGCATTCAACAGTGATATATATATATTCTTAGTACTTTGACCAGTTTTGTGTCTCTGAATTAACTGCTGTTGTTATGGTTTGAATGTGTTTTGTTCCTCATAGGCTCGTGTTTGAGCACATGGTTCTAGCTGGTACCACTGTTTGGAGAGGTTATGTTCAGACCCTTTCAGAAAAGGCGGAACCGTGCAGGAGGGAGCGTGTCATTGAGGGTGGAATTTCAGGGTTTATAGCCTCGCCCCACTTACTGTTCTAATTCCAGAGTGCCAATGCATTGTGATTGGGTTGACTAAATGATTTGGTCGCCATACCGTCCCTGTTATGGACATTATCTACCTCTAGAACTATGAGCCAAAATAAACTCTGCCTTTAAGTGGTGTTTGTTACGCTGTTCTATCACAACAGCAGGCATGACAATACAGACAACTGCCCACTACACAGAAGCAGCATCTCTGCCCCACATGGCCACTGGCACTAACTAATCTCTTGGAGTGAGTTTGTGGCACACCTGCACAGAGCTGAGCTGTGGGATTCTCAGTTCTCTCTTGGCACCCTCTTTTCTTCATTCAGGTTGGCCGGACTGGGAGCTGCGTGTAGGAGGGGGCAAATAAAGGTTGTACTTTTACCACCTCATTGCTTCAGAATATTAAGGTCACAGCCACCTAAATTGGTTCCATCAGCATTTGATGCAGACTCCAGACAGGACGCAGTGACTACTGCGGATGCGCCACTCTCATCAGAGCACGGAAGGGGAATGAGACCTGGAAGCCAAGTGTCTGACGGAAAGACTTGGGGGAAGGAACAGTTTGTAAGGGCTTCCTGGGAAGCAATGGGAGCTAGAAAGATCATTCCTGTCGAATCAGTTCGTGGAGAAGGATTTGCCCATGTGGTGGAGGAAGAGGATGAGAAGACACAGTGAAGGCCATCAAGAGGCGGTGAAGGAGGAATCGGGAGAATTTATGCATCATCTCTAGAGGGAGAACAGACAGACTGGAGAATCTGAAGCAGTATCTGCAATGTGGACACTAATAAAAAAATCTCCCGTGTTTTACAAAGCCCAGATACTAAATCATGAAACATGCTCAGTGGATAGAATGTGGCACTGGCTTCCTGTATGATCAGAGAAGCATTTCGGACACTGAAGTGGCTTTTTCCAACTCAAGAGAGAGCTGCTCCCATGGTGTTCTTTCAAAAGCATTTGGCAAAACTTCAACTATTAAGGATCCACAAGCATTAGCTGTTGCTAATGTGCGAACCATTGACATCATGGCTCCATGGTCCAGGATTACCAAAAGCAGAGAAGTCTCCCTTCTAAAACAGTCACATAGCCAGTGGCAGCCTGATACAGTGTCAGGGTTACTTCACCTATTTAACTTCAGATTGTGCCATTTCATGTTGTTAAAAAGTACTAAATACAGTACTGAGAACTGATTCTCATCACTTTAGTCATTAGAATGTATCATTAATGTCTTACAAGGCTAATTTATTGCTGTGGTTCAATGTGAGCTGTCTACCACAGGCTCATGTGTTTGATCACATCCTTAGTGGTGCTGCCTGATGAGGTTGTGGAGTCTTTATGAGGTGTGCATGCTGTAGAAAGGGAGTCATTTGAGGTCTTATAGTCCGTGTTCTTTGTATGTGTGACTTCCTGAGTGTGCATGTAATGTGATCAGCCAGCCTCCTGTCACCATGCCTTACCTTCTATGGAACTGTAAACCAAAATAAACTCTTTGTAAGTTGCTTTTTTTTCCAGGGTATTTTATCACAGCAATGAGAAAGTAACTGAAACCATCAGTTAAATTTTATCAAAGATAAACACAAATAGAAAAAAAATCATCTATATACTATACTGTCCAGGACTAGCTACAGTCTCTGCATGTATTGAGGGGATCTTGAAGCCCTTGCAATGGATAGAGAATTCAGTAACTCCTTCCAGGGCATGTCATCTACAACCTAACTTCCTTCTACTAGGGCCAACCTCCTAAAGGCTCTACAACCTGGAAGAAGTGTGCCAGGCTAGAGACCAGGCCTTCAACATATGGGCCTTTGGGACAGTTAGGTTCCAACTAATTCTATTATTGAACTATGAGTCCTTTCATGAGTTTCTCCTCAGTCTTTGAATGTATGACTTCTTTTTTCCCCATTTACAAATTGGGTCATCTTAGTTATGTTCTTCACTGTACACGGTATCTTTGTCAGATACATATTTAGTAAGCCTCTAGCCTACAGCAAGACTTTTCATTTTTGATACAGAATCTTTGGGAAAGTATGGATGTAATTTTAATAAGGTCAAATTTACTTTTCTTTTGTAGTTTGTACCTTTAAAACAGTTTTAAAATAATTTGTTAAGCCCAAGATATTTGTCTTGGTTTTCTCATAAACAATATTGTATCATTTGATTCACAAACACGTGTATACTAATTTCTCTGAACAGTGTTTTATAACTGCCAGTATATAGCCCTTATACAGTTTGTCAGATTTGTTGCTAAGAATTTTTTAATTTTGGTTGCTATTAGAAATAGTATCTTCAATGTTTGCTTATTTTTTGAGATGGGATTTCATGTACTCCAGGCTGGACTCAAACTTGCTATGTAGTCAAGGATGACCTTGAACTTTTGAAGCTCTTGCATCCACTTCCTACGCGCTAAAATTAGCGGGCTCATTTTTTATGTGGTTCCAGGACTTTGTGCAAGCCAGGCAAGCACTCTATGAACTGAGCTACAGCCCCAGCTGAATGGCCTTAGCTCTTTAGTTTTTGCAGCAGCTGTATAGATCCCCACTCCCTTTTTATGTCTCGCCTACCATGTCATTTGTGAACATTTTCCTTTCTTTATAATTTGTAGGTGTCCTGATTATTGTGCATCAACTGTGGTCCTACTCAAATGAAGTAAACGGAGATCCATGTTCTTTCTTGATTTAGGGAGGAAACTTTGTTTTAAGCACACCAACTGGAAGTCTGGTTTTTTAGGTGGCCTTTATCAGATTGAAGTTTTCCCCTTCTGTTTTCAGCATGCAGAAAATGGATGGGAATCAATCCCTAATTCTCTCAAATGAGCCTTCCTTCCACGTCAAGACATTTTACCTTCTAGTCTGTTGATATAAAGGCTTGCACCATTA
Organism: Rhabdomys pumilio; assembly: GCA_030674055.1. NCBI lineage: Eukaryota > Metazoa > Chordata > Mammalia > Rodentia > Muridae > Rhabdomys > Rhabdomys pumilio. The sequence goes on along the minus strand of JANHMN010000015.1, from coordinate 48,611,190 downwards.
CTCAAATGTTAAAGCACTTCTGTGTTCCTTGCATTTACTCCACTTGGTTACAATCCATTTGATCTGTTGTTGAGCTTGATTGGCTAGTTGGTAATTTTTTTTTAATCATAGTTCAGGAAGTATGATTCGTTAGTTCTCTTTGATCACACTCTCCCTTCACCTGTTCCTCGCCGTCTTTGGGAACAGGCTGTGCTCTGCTCTCCTGAGCATGCACAATGCTCCCTGCATTCCTGAACTTTAGAGTAGTTTTATGTAGAACCCAGAAGTGCTTGATAAAACTTATCACTGGATTCATCTGGAAGGCTCCAATGTGGAAGGCTGTAACTACATTTTTCTTTTATAATTAGCTATAAGGCTATGGGTAATTAGATTAAGGCTTCTTGTGTGAACTTGGGTAATACTGTTGATTAAACGTTTGTCATTCTTCTCCAACCCAATAACCGTAATCACTAAGAAGAGCTAGTGGCCATGGGGCTGCCGAGCAAGCAATCAAGATTAAGGGAGGTCATAAGAATGGGCCTGGATGCTACAGAATTAGCAGCACAGTAGAGAGCTCACCGCCATGGCCTCATGAGGAAACCCTACCTGCAAGCTGCCTTGAGAACCTGCACTAGAAACCACGACGGTGGACTTCTAGCCACTATCTATACTAAGAAAACTTGCTTGTCTGCCATGGCAACCTAGCACAGGTAGGTTTCATTCAAGAAAAAGACATTTTGAATGGTTTGGGCATGAACTGCTCTTATTTCCTTCTAATCCGTTAGAGGGTTGTCTGATACAGACTCAGTCATCCTCATTCCAGATACTTTAATTATGTATCAAGTATTTTTAATCTAGCTACAGATTTATCAGTACTATTGATATCATTAAATTTCTACCCCTTGGATTCTTCAGTTTTGCTTACATTGGATCGATCAGTTATTTCGAAAAATACTTTCCTTTTGATACTCTGACTTTACTTCTGGTTCAGGTAGAGGCTTAAGTTATTGAATTGTTTATAACTGTTTACTGTTAACAAACCGCACTTTAACCTGTGAGTTCAATATATCCACGAAGTGATAGAGACCCCTGGTTTTTCTTGGCTACAAGCTCCTCATCCATTCCCACCCCATGTTCTCCTGTGAGTTTGTGGACCTACAGCACTGTTTCCAGTCCAGTGCTGATGTAGCATCAGTCTTCCTTCCTCAGTGCTATAAAACCATCTGATCAGTATTTTGTCTGGTGCAGTTCTTAAAGATAGACCTGTTTTCTTTCATTTCATCTCAGACAACACTCAGAACGCATTGTTTTCTGGCACATATTTTCTAAGTATATGCTCTGGGTGGAAGACAGTCTGAGTGTCCAAGAGTCCTTATGCTGACAGGGTGGTGGTGAGGAGGTGTGGCTTTGGGAGGTGGGGCCTGGTAGGAGGTCCTTAAGGTTGCCAAGGGCTCTTGCAGATTAAGGTAACTTCAGGGGAGGGTTGCTTAAAAGTCCAAGCGCAGCCCCATCTACTGCCTGGCATCATGCTTCCAGATGTAATCTCTTCCTCTGCACATAACCCTGCCATTCTGAGTCTCCCTTAAGACAATGGAGATATTGAGAACAGTGTTAATAAGGACAACCGATATACTCCAGGTACATAATAAAATTTTAATAGTACAAAATAAAAATATAAAAATCAACTATTTACTTTCGGATGTTAGAAATAATATACATAATAAAGTCAATACAGTGCTAATAGTGCTACAAGGTAAGATTCCATGTTTCAGATGACAGGTTACACCAATCAGGCCGACTGGTGCCAAGAAGCACACATTTCTGCTTTCATTTTATTAGGAACATCTGGACTGTAGATAATGACACCATGTATACTTGGCAAATTCTGAAACTATAACTGTTTCTATATATAGGTCCACATAACTGAAACTATGTGACCATCACTGAAATGGCCTGGTTAAATCCTCACACTGAAAATAATAGGCCAACATTTCGCCACAGTAGTTGTGAAATTGTCACAGTGCCAAAAGAAAAAGGCCCCTCTCTCCTTTTTAACACAGGTGACCACTGAGGCACATGTATGCGAGGAGTTAAAACCCAAAAGGGCAATTTGATGCTATATGCTAGGTTTAAATTTATAGCCTGATTTTTACATACAACATTTCTGGTCATAAAGAGAAATACAAGAATTAGGGAATTTTTAAGTATCAGGAAATATAAGTTTGCTCTTCCTTCAAAATCAAGTCTTTCAGTGATTTTTAGGATTCTTCTGCAGCCTGCTCCCACTGGGCTCGTCCAGGGAGAGCCAGTGGTGGAAAATAACTTGAGAATAAGAACTTCAAGGCTAAAATTTCGTCTTCTAAATGTAGAGATTTGAATAGAGCCCTTGACAAGAATTATTTAATGCAGAACTGCTAGCCAGGATGAAAAATGCTAGAAAGAAAAAAAAAAAAAGTCATGCTGAAATTTAAATGAAACACCAAAAGCAGGCCTTTTTGATAAAGGCAACTCTTCCACAGAAAGGCAGTTGCTAAAAGTAGTTCCTTATTGCATGGTAAATTTCCAGTTCTGAGTCAATGCTCTGGTGAGGAGATTTAAAAAAAAACACCATACATTCTATGGAAGTCAGCTGTAGAGTCCAATAAACAAAATAAGGTAGATAAAATGTGAGGAAAAAAAAATCAAAATCACTCTTCTCAATTTTTTCATGCAACAAGCATGCCTGTCTTAAATCTGGTATTTCTCATAAATAATCTCTTTCCCAGGAAACTTGTATTATGAGCCACACTCAAATGTGTTCTTTATAGTTGACTATTAAAGATTGTCCTGAGGATTATTCATCATTATCTGTAGAAAAAAAAAAAGAATTCACTTCATTTTAATTCAAGCAGTATCTATATTTTTATAAAAAGCAGTTTTCCTCTCTAAAGATTAGTTCAACATTAAATATAATTTTCTTATAATAGCACATATTCATTGTACACCATCCAGACAGTATTACAAAGAATGAAGGTACAAAATTTCAAAGACAACCAGTGTTACAATTATGTACATATAAATCCTCAGATTGCCTTGTGAATCACAAATAACTAAGAAAATTAGTCCAAGATGCAGGCTTGGGACATGAAGTTTCCACATAAGATACCCAACAGAAAGATAAGAAAGAAGCAAGATTACGGTAGAGTTTCTGCGGTGGGTATGCCAGGTACCACTATGCCGTTCAACTTCTCTGTACGGTGAAACCTCACAGTAGAGTACTGTAGGACAAATAATGTATATACTCCACGTGGCTTCAATGTCTGCACACCATCCCATTTTATGAGTATGACATAATACATTAGCCATTCTTATTTACATAACCACAAGAATGTTTACTCTTAGAACACTTGAATGAAGTTAGCCCACTGATTTGCTTATCACTTCTGCACCCTAGTAAACCCCAGCATCCTGTCAAACACTGCACTCTGTACCGCCCCTACTTTCTACTCACACCCTACCTGCTTAATATGCCCACAAACCTTCTAATGTCCAGGCCATCAAAGTATTTGAAATCTCCCTGGAGTTAGTTAGCAATCTCACTCATCTTCTTTACTGTGATGTTCTGCATCCTTCTGTACATGGTGTCTTCTCCTGCAGGGCCACCTGGACCCTGCCACCCACTGTTTCAGCCCACAGACTGACAGAAGTGCTGCATGCAACTTACACATGCTTTGATTGCTTCCCGTCTCACACAGCACTCTGTCCTAGACTTCACTCGTTTTTAGAGTTGAACATTGCTTCAGATAACCAGGAAGCAATGAACACATATATGCCTACCTAGAACGAACAGAGGTTAGCTTTTGGCCCTACTGATTTTGATATTTAAGAAAACGCATATTATAAGCAGTACACTTTTCCACTTTGGTGGCCTTTTTTCCTTTTCTAGGGACATTTCTAAGGACACTAAATTGATGTATATTATTCTTGCTTATACTTTTTCACTGTTATTAAACATATGCAAAAGTAAATAGGATTGTTTTAGATGTCATATAAGTCATATCACATATGACTTGTTTAACTTAGGTTTGGGGGCTTATGTATATTGATAGCTGAAGATTTGGTTCATTTATTTGGATAGCTGTATAGAATTTCACCATATAAACACAATATAAAATTCCATCTAAAATGGATGTGAAGGGAAGGTACACTGAAAAAAGGTCCCATGCTTGGTCTGCTGATACTCAGTGGGAGGAATTGGTAGTCTCTGCCAATCCCCCAATGGCCACACTATATTCAGTCTCCTCTTGTGAAGGAGCTCCTGGAAACAGTTTGAAGTAACCTGCAAAATCACTACCTCTGACTCTGGAAAGCAGCTGTCTATGAGCTAGATAGTGTTAATTTTACCAGCAGAGATAGTTATTAATGCTTGCCAAACCTACACTGTAACAGTTATCATGTGAGCTCAACAACTGAGGTCATTCTGGGGGACTCAGACAATTTACAGTGAAATTAAACAGAAATGATATTAGGCAATCATTTAAAAAGTTAAACTTTTGTTTGTGGTGTGGGGACATGCATGAGAGCAGGTATGTGTGTGCTAGTGCACCTGTCTATGTGGGCATATGCATAGACCGCCAGTTGGCATGTTTTCCTCAATCTCTTCACCTCACTTGTGAGACAGTCTTTCTATAGAATCTTCTTTTTAATATGCCCTTTACTGGCTTTACTTTGAATGAGCTAAATCAAGTTTTGCCATATAGAATAAAAGTGTGTAAGTAAGCATCGTGTACATGACATGATTTAGATATGATCTAAAACAAGGCTACACATAAGACTGCTTGATCTGAGATCCAATTGTTCCATACAAGAAGGCTCCCTTTATTGTTAACCTGTGACTATCTAGCAGTTAACCGTCTAATGTTTAACATGGTGTGTTAGCTTTTACTCAGATAATATGTTTTACATGAGCTTATTCAGTAGCTCTATCAGTAAGTTAAAGTATGTTATTAAAACTGCTTTCCATTTTCTCCCCAGGCTGAAGAGATTACAGCCAGGCTCTGTCCTCTTTGTTTCCACTGCTTACCAAAGCAAAGCTGATCATTCTTGAGGGCTTGTATGGCCCAGCCTAGCTTGTGGCCCTGTAGGTGAATGGGCTTCTGTGAAGACAGGCGCCCTTTAGAAACCACTCAGCTGGGCCAATTCTACCTTGTGGCTCACTTGACTGTTACAGCTCTCCACTGAAGGGGCAACACAAAATAAAAGCTTTTCAGATACTTGACAAGCAATACTGCAGCCTGAGCACACTGCTGCAGACTCTTGTGGAAAGCTCCACTGAAACAAGACTTGTGGAGAGCTGCCTGAGGAAGAAGCAGTCGAATGAGACCACAACTGGCTAGATCTCACCACAGATATCTTGAAATAGAATCATTCTCTGGCACTGTGCTACTGTTAGCTTACACAATGCTATGAAAAACAACCTATGGAATCCAAAAGTTACAGGCTATTTCTCATCTCCGTACAGTACAGATGGAGTTCAAGATCTCAGTAAAATCAGGAACCTGAAAGTTTCAGATACTGGTTAGAGACTTTCATCTTAATGATCAAGTAATCTTTTATCATTTCAGAAAAGAACACACCTATTTTATAGTAATATAACTGAAGGACATTTTCAAAGTCTTAACACTTCAGTTGTGGTGAGATCTATAGACCTTTTGATTCTGTTGTTCTTGGGAGAAAAAAACCCTTTCTCTTAAAGGGATCAGTATTAACTGAATTTTAAGGAACTACATGAAAGCTGGCTAGACATGGTGGCAGAGGGAAAGGCAGGAGGTGCATGTGCTTGAGGCCATCCCAGAGTGTGCGGCAAAACCTTGTCTCACACAAGAACAAAGCCAAGGTAGGAAACAGATCTCCAGAACCGTCTCCAGCACCGACTGCTGATCTCTGAGGAACCGAGCCGCTTTGCCTTTCAGACTCTGACTGCAGAGTCTGGTTTCCTTCGTCACTGTAAAGTTCCAGTTGTCACAGTGGAGACCTTCTTAGCGCTGTCAGGTTTCCTCCGTCTCTTCTTTTGTGCTTATCTAATATGCTGCTTTCTCAAATATTTTTAAAACTTATTTTAATTTTTGTACTTGGATACATTTTTTTAAAGTGATCTTAATTTTTTTAAACAAGAGGGAATATAAATATATTTTAATAAAAATTGCATTGTTAAAATTAAATTCAATATTTAAAATCCTCTTTGGGTCTACAAATTAAGTCTTTAAAGTAAATGTATTAATTTTGGCAACTGTGTTACAAATAAATTCATGCTCAGAATTTTATATTTTCTTTCTCTGCACAACAGTTTAATGGTACATCATTGAAGAGAATTATTCTAATTTCTAGAGCTTGAGCTTTCAATTAGGAGACTTAAAATTTTTTATTCAAGGGCTGGAGAGATGGCTCAGTGGTTAAGAGTAGGGTTCAATTCTCAGCACTCATTTGGTGGCTCAAAACATCTGTAACACCAGTTTCAGGGGATCTGGTGGCCTCATATGGCTTTTGTGGGAAATGCACACACAGGTGCGCACACATACATGTAGGCAAAATACCCACATACATTAATAAGGCATTAAAAATTCACTCAAACATTACAATCTAAAGGACAGTGACTTAAAGAGCCTAAGGCAGCAAAATCATGTGATAGGGCAGAGGGAATTCATAGTTGCTTCAAAGTATCAGATAGGCTCTAGCACAGACCACATCAAAGCCCATTGATGAGAGAGTCTCATCTGACATTTGCCATCTTTTTTCTTTTTCTCACATTTGTTTAAAACATGAAGACATAAGGAAACTTTACCTTCCTGGTAGGCTCCATCTGCCATGACTAAATGCAGAATCTTGGCATAGAGATGCTGATGTTCACTGCCCAAGATATTCTCAACTATTGTCGAACAAATTTCAATGTTTTCATCTTCATCTTCATGAATAGCCTATGCCAAATTACCAAGTGTAAGTTAATATGGAAGCTGTTAAGGGAGAGAAGCAATCAGTGCTAGCCTAGGAACCGTAATAATGACCAGCACAGCTAGCGTTCCCGAAAAGTTTAACAGTGGCACTTATATCTTGTTGTTGTTAGACTCCAGGCCTGCTCAACGCGGAGGAAATTATGACTAGTACTAAAAACCTAGCCACTATGTGCAGCTGGTGGCATCAGGGATCGTAGAAGAAAACCCACTACTACGACTTTCTTAAACTAGCCTGATTCCTAACTACATCTAAGTACTTACCATTGTAACCACAGTCTTTAGCAGGAGACCATTACACAAAGCTAAAGCTAAAATACAGAGGATAAACCATCATGGGAAGCGCGGCCCCCATTGATACATGTGTGTAGTGTTTTCTATGTATGGTTGACATCAGTGGTTAAAGACGAGGAGGCTGTGAATTTGGGAGGAGGCCCAAATGGAAGAGGCAGGAAGAGCAGGAGCAATGATGCAATTAAATTTTAATAGTAAGTGGAGCCTTCAGTTTTCGTGGAGAAATACTGACAGTAATGAAGTGAGTAATAAAAACAGCCAGCACCTCCCTCTCTTCAGCAGCACATTCATGAGACAGAGTCTAAGTTTACGCACCTTTACTTTCTCGTAAACCTCAAAGAACTTTTCAAAGCCCATTTCTTGCTCCAAGTGAAGCCTTAGCTCCTCTAAATGGTTAAAGACACTGTCATATTCACATTCACTAGTAGTCTCAGCATCACTATTATCTAAAAGAAACAAAAGAGGCACTTTATGAATAAAAGTAATTTTATAATAATAGACTAGCATCAATGACAAGTGAATTATGGCTTCTTGTATTCTTCTACCTTCAATATAAGTGGTCTTCACTACGGTATATGGACATCAAAGCACATATAAAGCTGTCTTACCCAGGAATCTTACTTTGAGATTTGTTTCTTTAAAGACATAAGTAGTAAATCAGGTTACTACAGAAAGATTACCAGAAACTTCACTATTAAATGTTAGTTTGGAAACAAATGGAAAAAGCACATTTCAATGTTCTGAAATGAAGCAACCAAACCTCTGATGAAGGCTTGACAAACATGGAACAAAACACGCAGATGCAGACGAGCCAAGTGGCACATATACCAAAACTAAATTATTAGCTTTATTACTAGAAAAGTCAAGAACAGGGACCTAGGCAGAATGAAAATACTTCAGATGTCACTTAATAGGAAGAACTGAGAAGCTGTTGGTACATTCGTGTGGAACACACAGTGAGCACAGGATGGACAGAAGTACATATCAGTTGTAAGGTTGGACATGTCCATATCAGACACCAGGAACCCATCTCCTACATAAACTTCTGAGCAGAGGGACAGAGAGGCGTGAGCAGCCGACAGCACACACCTGAGTGCCACTCCTCGTTCAGGGCGCTTTCACTGCTGGGGTTGTCCTCCTCATCTGGGGCATCTGTCCCTCTTGCTGTCTGCTCCACATCACTGCTTTTTAAGACAGACTCTTCCTCCTCACTGTATTCGTCAGCTGGTTGCTCCCTAAGTAGCTGTTCCATTGAGGCCTGAAGCTCTTGTAAATCTGTGTCAGTTTCTTCAAATACACTGAAATTTAAAGAATTAAAGTGAATATTGCCTAAACCTTAACTTATTTTGAAACTGTACTTCAACAGAAGCATATGCATACTCTCCCACTTAAAAGTACTAACTGTGGATAAAAAAGCAGTCTGAAATAAGCATTTACAGTTTTTAATTAAGGAAATGAGGATGAATGCAACTGAGAAAAATCGTACACAAGGGATATTCTGCAATTTAAAAACTAGATGATTTGCTTAAATTGGTCTGATTTGCCAAAGAGAATCATGTACCTATTAACATCAGTCACTGCTTAAACTTTGAACAATGCTCTGTGTCTGTGTCCCAGCTATAGTTGGATAATTTAAGAAAGCAAAGTTGTTTATCATTTGTGTTTTAAAAATGAATAGTCAAATATTTAAAAGAAAATTGGGAAAACTACGTAATTTTGAAAGTTCATTACAATATTAATGTGAATACTAGCTGTGTCCTGTATGCAAGGATTTCCAGTGAATGCATTTGAACTTTTAGAGACACGTATTCAAGGTCTTGCATAATATTTGTGTTTTTTTAGACTAACAGGACGATGATACAGTGGATATAATAGTCATCAGAAATTTATTTTTATAAATTTCTGTATATTCCTGAAAAAACTCTAAAATATGTAATAGATTTTCCCAAGAATAAAACAACGACCATAATCCTTATAGGAGAATTTTGTTTTCAAGGCATTGGTCAGCACATAAATTATATTTTCTGAGATTTAAAATGTGGAATGAATGTATAGGTAAAAATCTTATAAGCATATAGCACAGTAGTTTACTAAGGAGTTTCATCCTATTTAAGTTTCATCCGAATGAAACTCATGTTAGAGACATGAAAATATAAGAGGCCTTATCAACGGACAGCAAGCATCTCTAACTTCTGTCCTTGGGCACTTGTACAATAACTGAGAAACTCAGTTCTAAAACTCCAGGTTCATCTCTGACGACACGCAGGAAGCCAAGGAGTTACCTGAGTCTGATGTGTGAGGCTGTGTGGTGAGGGATCAGGTCCCTAGGCAGGAGTCCCTGGACTAGAAATGCAATGCTAAGAGGGGTATAGGATTGATAAGGACCCTTCCCAAAGTTTACAGTCAACTCCCAAATATAATACTCTGTGAGACCTCAGAGACAAGTCACATTTATGAACAAAGAAAATAATCATTTACACAGAAATACCTTTATTTTGTACTTATGCATACTAATTAGCAATTTCACTTTGTGGAAGCTACAGAAAATGATCTGATCAGAGCAAGACTTGGTGTTTAATGAGAAGCCTAACTCATCATGTAACCAACCTTTGATGTAAAGACTAAATGTTGACCTGTGACAACCCACTTGTTAGCTAGAGGAAATAATGGCCAAGACATACAGGAGTTAAATTTGTGAGGCCGGCCTGACTGTTGCCTAAGAAAAATGTGAGAAGATCTAAGACTGCATGAAATCGACACTCCAGTCTGTGTTAGGTAGTCTGAAATCTGGCCCTGAGCTTCGCTTTTAGTTCTTATTATAAAATGTGGAGAAAGGTACAGACCCAAATCAGTTTCCACAGACACACAAGCAGATGTAGAGTAGCACTTTAAGAATAATTTTGTTACAGCTGGCTCACTTACAAACTTATAGTAGAGGACAAACCCACAAACCCATCACTCAGCACCTGGTCAGCCATAAATGCTGCATGCAGTATTCACCCAGTCAGCCGACTAAAACAGGGACTGAAGTGACCTCCCTTCAAACCACAAGGTTCCTAGTAAGACCCACAGGTCTCTAAGAGGACTGATGAGAAAACGAAGCTTCATTAGGAACTTGAGAAGTAACAGCATGTCAGATGTAGCAATCCTGATTCCAACTGCAGCCTCCCAGGCTAAGCTACTCTACCCGGAGCTACACCCCTACACCCCTGCGCTACACCCCTGCGCTACACCCCTGCGCTACACCCCTACACCCCTGCGCTACACCCCTGCACTATCCTCCTATGCTGTGCTTCTTCTAGCATCTCATTGCAGGATACTTTTGGTTTACTCCTCCGAGTTTGTTATACTTGTCTGAGGTGGTTGCAAGGCTAAAACTGAAGAGAAGGATTCTTATCTAAGGCTCGGCTAACATTTCCCATAACTTTCAGAAACACTGTTACATTTTCTTCCTGGATTCTCTATTTCCCATGAATCACAAGAAAAAAATTTTCTGTAAGCAACGAAGTTACATGCAAAACATACACACACACACACACACACACACACACACACACACACCTACCTCTTACTCCACTCCCACATATACCACACAAATACAATCACCACTGATACATCCTAAAATCAATTGTCACAAGATAGACATGCATCTTTTAGGCATTTTCCTGATGAAATGCAGAGTGTTTAATACTTCCCCACTTCCTATCTCAATCCCAGTATAATGGAGATTTTACTATTCAACAGTCATTATCCTGTGAAAATTGTTTAATCACTATTTAGTAATCACTTACTATAGTCATACCAGTGTCCTAGATGGATGTTAATGGGAAAAAGGCATCGAGCATAAATACAAACCATTTGTATGTGCCCCAAATGAGACAGTAAGTTATTTAGAGGAAGACATGCATTATCAGAAGGTTGACTAGACATTATCCAAGTTGTAAGAGCTTGAAGGGTGATAAGAAGACAGCTCTCTGGACTTTGAAGAAAATCCTACTTCGGATGTCAAAGTGATTCTGGCGTTTGTTAGTGGTCGGGTACTCACGTGTCTTCGGAATCAGAGGGCCCTTCTTTAATATGATCATCTTCAAGCTCCTCTATTTCCAGACTCTCTTGATGAACATCTCCCACAGTGGGAACGTCCATTAGGGTTCTGAACAGCTTGGAAAGATCTGGAAGTGAACAGGTCCTCAGCATCTACAGAGAGGTTCACAGATTGCTCGTTAGGAGGAAGAGAATTAAGAGCAAAGGGAGGAAATCAGAGCTAGTACTAATTACAGTACTTAAATCATGTAGTTAATCTAAAGGATTCAAAGGTGACTTGCCTGAGGTTAGAACCCAATAATCTTAAAGGTCAGCTCATATAAGCAACACTAAAAAGACTCAAGTACTCATATGCATGCATGCATGCATGTACCAATAATAATTACAGAAGAGGCCATGAATTTGAGAGGATGTACAAGCACACAGAAGGAGTGGGAGGTGGGGAAGGGGGGATGGAAATAATGCAAACGGAGTGCTCACGTAGGAAAATATTTAAAAAATTAATTTAAGACAAAACCCAGAGGAAGCGGGGCTCCCAGGAACTCTAACCTGGGCAGTATTGCAGGTAAGGAAACAGCAACACTCACTCCAAACAGGGAGTAATCGGGACACACAGGGACCCAGGATTCACTCCTGGCCGGAGCACTGGTACCTTCCGGTCTGGGCCTCAGCGCTCAGCAGATCCCAGGAGATACCTCTGCACCCAATCTCACAGAACCCAAAGGAAGCGGGGCTCTCAGAAGCTCTAATCCGAGCAGTATCTTAGGTAAGGAGGCAGCAACACTCACACCAAACAGGGAGTAACTGGGACCCACTGGGACCCAGGAATTCACTCCTGGGCGGGAGCACTGGTACCTTCCAGTCTGGGCTCAAGCGCTCAGCAGATCCTAGGAGGCAGCTCTGCACCCAATCTCACAAAACCAAGCAGAGACAGGGCTCCCAGGAGTTCTAACCTGGGCAGTATCCCAGGTAAGGAGACAGCAATACTCTACTCAAACAGGGAGTAACTGGGACCCAGGAATTCACTCCTGGTCCTGAGCACAGGTTCCTTCCTGTCTCCGACTGAGCACTGAGCAGATCTTGGGCCTCAGCTCTAACCCCAGCAGCAACACCCATCCCAAACAGTTCTGGCACAACAATGATAATAGGAAAGACAAGGCTCCATCCAGAGACAGCTCAGGTAGTACCAAAGAGATCCTGATGGCAAAAGGCAAGCACAAGAACACAAGAATCAGCAACCCCAGGTACTCGGCATCATCAGAACCTAGTTCTCCCACATTAGAAAGTCCTGAATTACCCATATCACCAGGAAAGCAAGACTCAGATCTAAAATCACTTTTAATGACCATAATAGAGAACTTTAAGAAGGATATAAATAACACCCTCAAAGAAATTGAGGAGAACACAGATAAACAGAAGCCCTTAAAGAGGAAACACAAAAATTCCTTAAAGAATTACAAGAGAACACAACCAGACAGGTGAAGGAATTGAACAAAACCATCCAGGACATAAAAATGGAAGTAGAAACAATAAAGAAATCACAAAGGAAGACTATCAGAGATATAGAAAACCTAGGAAAGAAATCAGGAGTCATAGATGCAAGCATCACCAACAGAATACAAGAGATAGAAGAGAGAATCTCAGGTGCAGAAGATACCCTAGAAAATATTGACAAAACTGTCAAAGAAAACACAAAATCCAAAAAGTTCTTAACACAAAACAACCAGGAAATTCAGGACACAATAAGAAGACCAAACTTAAGGATAATAGATATAGAAGAGAGTAAGGATTCCCATCTTAAAGGGCCAATAAATATCTTCAACAAAATTATAGAAAACTTCCCTAACCTAAAGAATGAGATGCCCATAATCATACAAGAAGCCTATAGAACGCCAAATAGACTAGACCAGAAAAGAAATACCTCCTGTCACATAATAATCAAAACACAAAGTGCACAAAACAAAGAAAGAATTTTAAAAACAGTAAGGGAAAAAGGCCAAGTAACATATAAAGGCAGACCTATTAGAATTACACCAGACTTCTCAACAGATACTATAAAAGCCAGAAGATCCTGGACAGATGTCATACAGACCCTAAGAGAACATAAACGCCAGCCCAGGATACTATACCCAGCAAAACTCTCAATTACCATAGATGGAGAAACCAAGATATTCCACGACAAAACCAAATTTACACAATATCTTTCCACAAACCCAGCACTACAAAGGATAATAGCAGGAAAGCTCCAATACAAAGAGGGCTATTATACCCCAGAAAGAGCAAGAAAGTAATCCTCTTCCAACAAACTCAAAAGAAGATCACCACATAAACAATGCCTCCACTATTAAAAATAACAAGAAGCAACAATCTCCTCTCCTTAATATCTCTTAACATCAATGGTCTCAATTCCCCAATAAAAAGACATAGGCTAACAGACTGGATACACAAATAGGACCCAGCATTTTGCCGCATACAGGAAACCCACCTCAGTAACAAAGACAGACACTACCTTAAGAGTAAAAGGCTGGAAAACAATTTTTCAAGCAAATGGTCCTAAGAAACAAGCTGGAGTAGCCATTCTAATATTGAATAAAATAAACTTTCAACTTAAAGCTATCAAAAAGAATAAGGAAGGACATTTCATACTTGTCAAAGGAAAAGTCAACCAACATGAACTCTCAATTCTGAACATCTATGCGCCAAATACAAGAGCACCCACTTTCATAAAAAAAAAAAAAAAAAAAAAAAAAAAACCTTATTAAAGCTCAAAGCACACATTGCACCTCACACAATAATAGTGGGAGACTTCAACATTCCACTCTCAGCAATGGCCAGATCAAGGAAACAGAAACTAAACAGAGATACAATGAAACTAACAGAAGTTATGAACCAAATGTAATTAACAGATATTTATAGAACATTTCACCCTAAAACAAAAGAATATACCTTTTTCTCAGCACCTCATGATACCTTCTCCAAAATACACCAAATAATTGGTCACAAAACAGGCCTCAACAGATACAAGAAAATTGAAATAATCCCCTGTGTCCTATCAGAGCACCATGGTCTAAGGCTGGTTTTCAATAACTACAAAGACAATGGAAAGCTCACACTCACATGGAAATTGAACAATACTCTACTCAATGATAATGTGGTCAGGGAAGAAATAAAGAAAGAAATTAAAGACTTTTTAGAATTTAATGGAAATGAAGACACATCATACCAAAACCTATGGGACACAATGAAAGCAGTGCTAAGAGGAAAACTCATAGCTCTAAGTGCCTACAAAAAGAAACTGGAGAGAGCATACACTAGCAGCTTGACAACACACCTGAAAGCTCTAGAACAAAGAGAAGCAAATACACCCAAGAGGAGTAGATGGGAGGAAATAATTAAACTCAGGGCTGAAATCAACCAAATAGAAACAAAAAGAACTATACAAAGAATCAATAAAACCAGGAAACTGGTTCTTTGAGAAAATCAACAAGATAGATAAACCCTTAGCCAGACTAATTAGAGGGCAGAGAAACAGTAATCAAATTAATAAAATCAGAACTGAAAAGGGTACATAACAACAGAAACCAAGGAAATTTAAAAAAATCATCAGATCCTACTACAAAAGCCTATACTCAACAAAATTGGAAAATCTGGATGAAATGGACAATTTTCTAGACAAATACCAGTTACCAATGTTAAATCAGGAGCAGATAAACCATCTAAACAGTACCATAACCCTGAAAGAAATAGAACAAGTCATTAAAAGTCTACCCACCAAAAAAAGTCTGGGACCAGATGGTTTTAGTGCAGAATTCTATCAGATCTTCAAGGGAGACCTAATACCAATTCTCTTCAAACTATTCCACAAAATAGAAACAGAAGGAACACTACCCAATTCATTTTATGAAGCCACAATCACGCTCATACCTAAACCACACAAAGACCCAACAAAGAAAGAGAATTTCAGACAAATCTCCCTAATGAATATTGATGCAAAAATACTCAATAAAATTCTTGAGAACAGAATCCAAAAACACATCGAAACAATCATCCATCATGATCAAGTAGGCTTTATCCCAGGAATGCAGGGTTGGTTCAATATACAGAAGTCCATCAATGTAATCTACTATATAAACAAACTCAAAGGAAAAAAAACACATGATCATCTCACTAGATGTTGAGAAAGCATTTGACAAAATTCAACATCCCTTCATGATAAAAGTCTTGGAAAGATCAGGAATTCAAGGTCCATATCTAAACATAGTAAAAGCAATATACAAAAAAACAGTAGCCAACATCAAACTAAATAGAGAGAAACTTGAAGCAATCCCACTAAGATCAGGGAGTAGATAAGGCTGCCTACTCTCCCCCCTACCTATTCAATATAGTACTGGAAGTCCTAGCCAGAGCAATTAGGCAACAAAAGGAGGTCAAAGGGATACAAATTGGAAAGGAAGAAGTCAAAATTTCACTATTTGCAGATGATATAATAGTATACTTAAGTGACCCCAAAACTTCCACCAGAGAACTCCTTAACCTGATAAACAACTTTAGTAAAGTGGCTGGGTATAAAATTAACTCAAAGAAAGTTAGGCTCACTAACTTTGTGAAACAACAGACAGATAATCTGATAGCAAAATCTATTCAGATACATTGTCATAAGTTAGCTATGGAGGACCACGAGACTCAAGATGAGTTTGTTACTCTATCCAGGGTGTTCCCAAATCCCATCTCCACCCAACCTAAAAGAGGGGAATTCTACCCGTAGACCAAGCAGAGAGGGGCCACCCAGAACCCCCTCTGACTGGCGATCAGAATTCTTGCTTAGGCTGTGAGGCTAAGCACTGTAAGAGAATATAAATAAAAGTTAAAAATATGTTCCTGGGTTCTCTGAGGGACAAGCCTGACTGCATGGGGGTGATGTCAAAAATATCCCCTCTCCAGGAAAGACATTGGGATGGGTATGGCCCTCATGCCTCACTGGATAACGACAGGAGGACCAGAGCTATTACAAGGTCCCCTTTAATTACTGGACGTCAGGCCTCTATCCCCGCCTTGGCAGGATTAGAATCGCCATGGCCCTTCTATACTTGGAGAAGGGAGCAGATGTCAGGGGCAGCCCTGCTTATACACCGAAGGCCTAAAATCAGCCATAAGCCTAAAATCAGCAATAGGCCTGACATACATGCCTGCTAACACAATGTCTTGGGTCTCTGCGGAAAAACACTGAAACAGATGGCTATAAGCTATTGTAAACCAGCAGCTTCTGTGGAAATTTACCAGCCTGAGTAGTCATAGACCTTGTAAATAGGCAGCCTTGGTGGATAGTACCAACTTAGATAAGGACAAGTGAATCATAGGCAGAGTCATAGTGACCTAACCCCTGAACCTTTACCCAGCTGATACCCTATTCTGAAAGATATCTGTACTACTGCTGAACACCTACATTCCTGTGTCATCCCCTTCCCCACATCCTGCATTTTTCTGTTTTTAACTCGTGTTAAAAAGTAAAAATTATGATTTGATAATAATAAAATAAAAACAAAAACAAACAAATAAAAAAAGAAGTTAACAAGTTGTCAACAGTGTACAATTAGAAGCTGATGAGCCAACCTACTATCTTTAGGTAGTCCAGTGCCTAGCTAAAATACAGTTACACAATATTCTTCCTTCTCACTTGGTCTCATTTAAGAGGTTTGTACAATATATTGAGCATATTTTGTCATTTGTCTCTTTATTAAATATAAATTATTTATAGCTGCATATCCATAAAGTTATCTATAGGATTTGTATAAAAATGATATCAAATTAGTCACCATTCAGTAACTGTTAAAGAAACTAAACTGAAAAAAACAAATAAACAAACAAACAAACAAAAAAACACTGACTGTCCTAAAACTACCCTGGCCTCTAGGCATCAGACTTGGACCAATCAGCTAGGCCTTTGGTAAAATTGTGTAATGGATTCAATTCATAATTGAGGAACTCTGTTTATAATGCCACAAATCTCTTTGCTTAACTTTTACAGTTTTCTCACTATGCACATTGTGCCAGAATCATAAGCAAAATGGTTGGCTCTTGGGTAACCACAGGGATATGGTACCAGTGCTTTCCTTAGGTTAGTGGTCCTTAGACAACAGCCTTGTAGTCAAATATACAGACACTTAGAATGTTAAGTGTCACTTATGCCATTATTAGTGTATGATGGGAACTATATAATTCTCTATATAACCTTCATCCTTAAAGTATCTATATGAGTTACATTATTCTATCCATCCATCCACCTGTCCACCCCATCTGTTTGTCCATACATCCAGCAAGAAAGAAATTATTGAGAAACGTATGTTTGGAAGTTATTTTAAATACTGTGCATATTAAAAAGAAATGAGGGAAAAATGAAGATGAAAGAGAGAGGCGAAAAAGAGGCATGAGCAAAGGAGGGGAAAATCATTTACAATGAACAAGCTTGGAAAGTACAGAGAGTGTGCATGCAATCAAATAACTATGCAAATGCAAAGATGATATTTTTTGGCCATTTGCAATATATATTCTGATTTCTTTTATTTAAAGATAAATATGAAAATAAAATTATAGCAAGGGTGCAATGTTAGGGTTTTTTCCTTCATACTTCAAAGTCCTTATCGACAAATTATCTTGATATAAAGTTATGACAAAACTTATCTAAAAAGGCTATGGTATCCATGCCTGTTGAAATATATGGCCATTTGTTTTTCTAAAATAAAGATAATTTAAAAAGCTGATTAAAATTGTTTAGTAAGTTATTCACTTAGACATTTACTTCATTTGAATTATTGATTGTTTATTTGGTCTAGCATAAATATTTTCACCATGAACACTGATACTGTTTTAGATTGTATAATTCATTTATTGGTAAGACAAACAACAAACATTATTAACTCAAAGGTGGCATTTTCTCAAACTTAGCTTTTATCTTTCATGTTATTTCTCTATATCAAACATTGTAGAAAATTTTGTAATATCCAATTTGTACTTTTTGGAGTCCCAATAAATCCTCTTTCCTAATGCTAATGCTCCTTTATATAATAATTTTCTTTATGACATAAAATAAAGGGAATCACTTGCAAAAAAAAATTAAATTAAAAAAATTCAGCTAAATATTTTTTTTCATAAAGAAATTAAACTTGTAATGATTGGGCTTTAGCATAGCAATTCAGTTGGGCCAGCTTTTAAAGAGTGGAGTGTGGTTATTTTGGAGATCCACTTGGCCTGGAAATGCCAATCTGCTGGCAATCAGGCAGTTCGAGGAGTGCCCATTTGCTCTTCCTCATGTGTGCTGTGCTTCTCCTACTTTCCTGTGGTCAACTCTCCCTGTGCAGACTTGCTGAAAGCTGAAGCTCTAGGACGCACACTGGCCACTGTGCAGCACTTACTCCGAGGAGTAGCTGGCTGGCTAACATGGCTTAAATCAGTCTAAAGACAGAAACCTGACTTTGTTTCCCTGAGAACGGGGCTGTGTGGGGTCCTCATGTTCCGATGGAAGGCTCTAAGGACAAGCTCTTTGAGGTCAATGCGGAAACGCATTTGTAACACCACCGAGAAGGAAGTAGGCCAAGTGTGCTAAGGAAGAAAACGCAGACAGTGGAGGTGTTGAAAACGAAATCAGTGTTGGACAAGAGCAGTGATATCTGGAAGCGTCTCTAGTCACCAACCTTTCACCAATTAGCATGTGACGAATAGGATACGAGACAGATAGCTGTACACACGTCTCTGGGCTGGGTTAACTCTAATGGGCTCTGAGATTGAAACGTGAGTGCTAGGCCCTGAAAAGAGCTCTGTATTACAGAAAAGGCTTTGAAGAGAACACAGTGCTTGACACAGTGATGGAAATTTGTATATTTGGCCAATTTTCTTAGTGCAGCGATTCAGAATGATAAAGACTAGGTTCCCATTATTTGAACACAGTTTCTATATTACATCAAATAAGGGAAATGATCAATAGTTACAAACTGGTGAAGCTGGCAAAGTGGTTAAAAACAAAACAAAACAAAACAAAACAAAACAAAACAAAAAACCAACCCCCCAAACCCTAGTGCTTGCTAAAGCATTTAAAGACAGCAATGGTGCTGAGGTACTTCTTTCAGTGCCACTCACCCGCCCCCAGTGCTGGGGCTGCAGGTGCCCCCACATGCAGCTTTTGACTTCCTAAGATCTGGGCTATGTGTGTAATGAGCCAGCAGAAAGTAACAATCACCTGTAACAAATCAACTCAGGTTGACTACTGACCACTTAAAATTAACAGGATATATTACATAATTAAACTTGAGAATGTCATATATATAGGCTGGGAAAATTTAACTCATCCTAGTATTTTTTAGGAATTCAGTATATTCCTTTTAATATATTTTAGTATATTCCTTTTAATAGTTAAAATAACTTTTTTTTCCAGCTGATATGGAGCCCAGGAATGTGATCTTCCTGCTTCTGCCTGCCAAGTTCTATGGTTACAGGTATGTGCCACTATGTGTATTAATATAATTTCTATACCCTATCATGAAAGAACTCCATCAGAAGTGTACGTCAGGGAGCCACGTGATTTGACACCTTACCTCTCCTCAAGGCTTATAGTCATTTACTAGTGTATCTGTAGGATAAACCTTTGTGTTCACAGCACTCCTTGCTGGGCCTCCTTCAGACTTTATGATCTGTTTTAATGCTGTCCAAGCTGGGCTTGAGGTTACAATTTTCCTGCCTTGTCCTCTACAGCACATGGAATCATGGTTGAGTGCTGCCACTGGAGCCTTACTTTATGCTTTAAATGGATCTGCATCCTTCTTCACAGTAATGTAATATATATATATATATATATATATATATATATATATATATATATATATATTTTTTTTTTTTTTTTTTTTTTCAGAAATATCCATCTATCTGAACGCGTCTGCTGCTCTCACTGGTTTGGTGCTAAGTCTGAGGAAGGTCAGGCCATGACCATACCAAGCAGTACACATCACACCCTGAGGTATAACCCTGGATCCCTTTCATTTTCTGTTTTGATTTTCCTGACTTTTTTCATATTGCTTTAAATATATTTTGTTGTCTTAGTAGCAACGGAAAGAAATCCTAAAAATACCGGGTAACCTATAGCAGTGTCTGGAGAGCTCACTTCAGCAGAGGTCTGGCTTTGCCTGACTGTGTACCAGAGAGTAGCAGCCTTGTGAGCACATCAAACACAAGAGTGGCGCTGCAGGGATCCTCACATCCCAAGCAAGGCAGCGCTCCCTTACTCTTTAGTACTAGGTAACTGGTTGTTTCTTCCCTCAAAGTAAGAGAACCACATCAAACAGTGAACAAGTTAGGTACTAATCTTATTAGTAATTTCACATCAAGTTCTACATCAAAGAATTCTTTTAGTCTTCACAAGTTTTAATATAAACTATGAATTAGTAATCCTCTAGTTATGCTGTAAAGTAGTTTATTATGGGCACGTTTGTTTGACATCTCATTACTACTGTGGATATTTCAATATTGTCCCCTCAAAACAGCTTTTAGAAATAATTGCTAACTTTACTCCCCAAGCCAGATTCTATCTATTATTTAAGAATAGATTAACAGAAGCCAGAGTCCTTGAACCAGTGACTCACTGCAATGAACATTTGCAAGTAAAGTTGTTTGGAAAAAAGGGTATACTGTGTGACACACTGTGACACAGCACAGCCTCCATGGTGAGATTTTTTTTTAATTTTAATTTTTTATTTTCTTTTGGTGGGAGGTTACAGGGGTAGAGGGCAGACATAGAAGAACTGGGGAATGAGTGGACCTGGGTACATGATGTGAAAGTCACAAAGAATCAATACAGAATTATGTTTAAAAAAAGAATCCAAAGTAAAAGGCTTGGCATGTGATTAGCGGGTGGGGTGGGGCAGTGGGAAGAAACAGGTCTAACTTTCAGTATCCTAAAACTGTGTTCAGAGGGATGAAGCTCACACCGCACACTCTAAGTCGGATTCAGGGCCTGGTCACCGTAGGCAGAATCACCCAGACTTCTCACCTAGCTGGAGCAGAGACACAGCTGCTGCTATGCTCCCCATCTGACTGACTCCTTTTTTTTTTTTCCCACTTTTTTAATTGGATATTTATTTACATTTCAGATGTTATCTCCTTTCCCCATCCCGTCCCCACTCCTGTTACTTCTATGAGGGTGTGCCCTTACCCATCAATCCACCCCCCCACCCGCCCTCGAATTCCCCCACACTGGGGCATCCAGCCTTCACAGGACTAAGGACCTCCTTCCCCTACATACACAGCTGGAGCCATGGGTCCCTCCAAGGGTTCCCAGGCTGGTGGTTTAGACTTTGGGAGCTCTGGTTGGTTGATATTGTTGCTCTTCCAATGGGACTGCAAACTCCTTCAGCTCCTTCAGTCTTCTCTCTAACTTCTCCATTGGGAACCCCGTGATCAGTTCAATGGTTAGCTGTGAGCATCTGCCTCCGGCAGACCCTTTCAGGAGACAGGTATATCAGGCTCCAGTCAGCAAGCACTTCCTGGCATCCATAATAGTGCCTGCCTTTAGGGACTGCACATGGGATGGATTCCCAGGTAGGGCAGACTCCAGACAGCCCCTCCTCCAGTCTCTGCTTCACACTTTGTCTCCATATTTACTCCCATGAGAATTTAGTTACTCCTTCTAAGAAGGACTGAAGCACCCATACTTTAATCTTCCTTCTTCTTGAGCTTCATGTGGTCTTATGACATCTTAAATATGCAAATCTGAAGAGACATTAAGGCACAGATGTCTACTGTAGTCCGTTAGTTCCCATGGGATTATAAATTAACCTTGAAAATATTACTATCTTAGAAAATCCAATAATTTCCCTTGACCGTCATAACAAATACAAAGTGTAGATTTTCCTCTCTACAAGTACTTGTGGGAATGGCTGAAATACGAAAGCAGGTTTCCTGGCTGGAAACCTCTGAGGAATAGCTTTGGAACTTCATGGCTATAGGTACCCACTATGTGACTGTGGGTAAACTGCTTGTGTGTGACATGGGATGATGGCAGTACTGCCTGGGTGGTTATGAGCACGAGATTATTGTTGTAAAGCTGCTGGAACAATACTGAAGACACTGCACACAGGTTGGTAACGCTACCTGACTGCTATACTGACAGTGAGTATTAGACACTTATCAGCCACCTTTATGAAAATCAAAGTAGGCTGAAATTACTTCTCAAGAGATAAGTGGGAACAATGAGAGGCTGTTTTCTAATCCTAAATCTATATTTGCTTCAATTTTAGTGAGTTAGAATGTTCTAATAACAGAAAATTAAGAATACTCTGTATTACTCCAAACATATGGGCTTTTTTCTATAAACTAAGCATGGGTGAGATAATAATTTGGCAATTTGCTCTGTCAGAGAGCAAAGCAAAAAAAAAAAAAAATTCCTAGCAGACTCTTTTCACAGCTCAACTGGCTACTCTGCATTAATGTTATATAGCTGTCTTGTTTAGTGTTTGCAATTGTAGTTGACAAGGTACTCACAATAGCGATTCATCATAAAGGCATCAGCACTCGTGGCTCTTTGAAAAGGTTGCTAGCATTTTCAATAGCTGAGGAGGAGACATAAAATGATTCAAACACCCCAGGAACCAGCCAGGTCAGCCGTGCAGGCCAAGAGTCTATCTTCCTGAACTCTGTCCAGATGCATTAAAGCAGTGGTTTGGCAGGACTCTGAATCTCAAATATTCCAGATTGTGCTTATACCAAAACTTTTTTTTTTTTTTTAAGAATGAATACTCTGTTGTTTGAACACAGACAATTACTGACAAACCACAAAACCCTTCTATGAAGAAGCTGGCCTAGAAATTCTCCAACTTTCAACAAAGTGACTAGTCACTTGTCCAGAATAGACTCTTGGTGAAATTACAGTCATTTCTATCAGTTATTAACCTTATCTTCTCCTCACTCGCTATCTAAGTCATACAGACCTTCTGCCAACCAACCATGCACATGCCCTCGCAGGACCACACAGAGTAACTACTGTTGTGAGCCACACTGCAAACGGGACTGTCAGAAAGGAAAGAGATTTGTTCCTCTGGCAATCCAGATTCTGCACCTTATAAAAGGAAGATCATGAGAAAACCACAACTTTATTTTATTTTGACCTTTTAAAATTTACTGCTGAGAATCTCCAATTTACTGTTCTATCCAATTGTTTTTTCAAACCATTGCATTTTAATTACCTTAGGGAATCTGCTACTCTGTTTGCAGTGGAAATGGACTTGAAGCCGGCTGGATGTGGTGGTATACATCTGTACTTGGCAGGCAGAGACAGAGAAGGAGAAAGCTTGAGGCTAGCCTGGGTAGAAAGTGAGACCCTGCACAAAGAAACCTCCAGAAGAGAAATCTTTTCCTGAGGGAAAAACACAGAAAGCTTTCCCCTGAACAACTCATAATTTTCTAGGCTCAGAAATACAGCGGGTTTTATAACTTTCATTTCACTTTGACTATGACATAGATAAATCTTTTACTTAATTAACGTTAATGACTACTGTAATAGTTGCTAATGGCTTGCTGATGTATAACGCACAGTCTTAAATATAGTTTATATATTTGGGTATAAGTCTTCAACTTGCCTGAGTCATTGCATATGTGAGTAGTGTAAAAGAAAGGACAGACTTCCAGGACCCGAGCTTGCTGCAGACCATCACTTACAGGCCCACTGACGAACATTAATGAAAGCATTACTCTGATTGTCAGTCTTACAGTGATCAACTTAACCGCTAATGACTGTCTGTGTGGGCGGTTAATTGTACAATTCAGTTAACTAACGTTACATTTGGGCTTTGTAAAAAGACCTATTTAAAGTACACTAGATGAATGCCTTCACATTATTTCCTGAGTCCTAGGGCTCTGAGGTTATGTCTAAGGAAGCTGTGAGGCAGAGGACAGGAGGGGCAAGGAGACAGGAATAATGTGAACAAGTAATTCCATCCATCTCTTCAGACACAGTGTCCCCCCCTTGTTTGGAAATGAAATAAATTCCACCACACCAAAGCCCCAAACAAAACACTCCCGAAAAGCTCTAGGCCCACACACTTGAACAGTATTAATCAGGAACAAGGATGATTGGCATCCTACTTTCTTCACACTTGGATATTTAACAATAAACATTCTTTTTAAATGTGAATGAATGTTTATCTGCATGTATGTCACATGTGCAGTGCCTGCAATGGGTCCCCTGGGACTGGATTAGAATCAGACAGTTGTGAGCTGCCATGTGGGTTCTGGAACTTGAAGCAGGGAAGAATGGCCAGTGTTCTTCACTGGTGGGCCTTTCTGCAGCCTCCCTCCCTCACAGACCCGAACACCTCAAGCACACTCTGCTGCTCCACAGCATCTTCTGCTTGAACTGTTCTCCAAGGCCCAGACCTTTTCTGAATTGTGATGCAGCCTTAATCATCTCTTCTTTTCTGGCACACTGTCCATTCTCATTTCCCCTTATAGGAATTATCACAAATGTTGTCCACTTAGTTTATCCCCTCTCTCGGCTACAATCATTGCATCATTACTATAAGCTGAGTACCAACCACACAATACAGCTTGATATGCATTGGCTGAATTGACGTGAATAACAAACTGTGTTAGGTTACGTCGTGTGTGTGTGTGTGTGTGTGTGTGTGTGTGTGTGTGTGGTATAACACTTGTGAGCAGTATCACTTAAGGGAATCATATTCTAGTGGAAAGTAAACAATAAAAAATAACCAAGATGAATTCTATTTTTAAATAGCTACTATGAAATAAACAAAAAGGCAACTCAGGATAGAGAAAGAGGACCACTCCTCCATTGTTGGTGGGATTGCTGGTACAACCACTCTGGAAATCAGCCTGGTAGTTCTTCAGAAAATTGGACATAGTATTGCCTGAGAACCCAGTTATGCCACTTTTGGGCAAATACCTAAAAGATGCTCTAACATATAACAAGGACACATACTTCAGTATGTCCATAGTGGCCTTATTTATAATCTTCAGAAGCTGGAAAGAACCCAGATGTCCCTCAAGAGAGGAATAGATACAGAAAATGGATCTATTTTGTGTATTTTATGGAGCACATTTACACAATGGAGTACTACTCAGCTATTAAAAACAATGAGTTCATGAAATTCTTAGGCAAATGGATGGAACTAAAAAGTAGCATTCTGAGTGAAGTAACCCAGTCACAAAAGAACACACATGGTATGTACTCACTGATAGTGGATGTTATCCCAACCACATGAAGCTCAAGAAGAAGGAAGACCAAAGTGTGGGTGCTTCAGTCCTTCTTAGAAGGGGGAACAAAATACTCAGGGAGGAAATATGGAGTCAAAGTGTTGAGCAGAGACTGAAGGAAAGGTCATGCAGAGACCACTCCACCTGGGGATACATCCCATATTCAGACACCAAACCTAGACACTATTGTGGATGCCAAGAAGTGCTTGCTGACAGGAGCCTGATATAGCTGTCTCCTGAGAGGCTCTGCCAAAGCCTGGCAAATACAGAGGCAAATACTTGCAGCCAACCATTGGACTGAGCATGGGTTCCCCAATGGAGGAGTTAGAGAAAGGACTGAAGGGGCTGGAGAAATGGCTCAGCCGTTAAAGGCTAGGCTCACAACCAAAAATATGAGAAAGGACTGAAGGAGCTGAAGGGCTTTGCAACCCATAAGAAGAAAAACAATATAAACCAATCAGACCCCCCAGAGCTCCCAGGAACTAAACCACCAACCAAAGAGTACACATGTAGAGACCCATGGCTCCAGCCACATATGTAGCAGAGGACGGCCTTCTTGGACATCAAAGGGAGGAGAGGCCCTTGGTCCTGGGAAAGCTTGATGCCTCAGGGTAGGGGAATGCCAGGGCAGAGAGGTGGGAGTGGGTGGGTGGGTGAGCACCCTCATAGAAGCTGGGGGAGGGAGGATGAGATAGGGGGTTTCCTGAGGGTAAACCAGGAAAGGGGATAACATTTGAAATGCAAATAAATAAAATATCCAATAAAATAAATAAAAAATTAACGTTTCTAAGTTTAACAGGCACATAACTAAATACCTCAGTAAAAGCACATTCAACTGGAAAATTAAATTATATACAAGATGATGTATTTTGAAAGACAGTTAAATTTTAAAGAATTCTGGCAATTCAATTACATACAGGAGCAACTAATACTTATAATACTGTAACATATACAATAAAAATAGCTATATAAACTATATATATATATATATCTCATATATCATATTTTGGTAAGTATACAGATACAAAAATAACATATACGTAATGTAGATCAATGGAGTCACTAAGCCAGGGGAGAGCTTTGTAGGGAAGCAGGAAGGGAAGCTAAGAGAATATAGATGGAAGCTGTCTCCAATCTGCAATGCACAGTCCTTCCTGTACAGTAAAGATGCCTGGGCCACAGTGCTATGAACCAGTCCAAGGAGCTATCAGGAAAGGATTTACAGCTCTCCCCCATCCCCTCAACAAAAGTCAAAGGAACACCAAGGCTGCAGAAACCAGCCATGTTCTTTCTTTCACCTGAAGTATTTTCAGGGCTGCTGTGGGAGCTGGATATGGTAGCACTGAGTGGGCAGTTCAGAAAACAGTTCCTCAACCAGCATATGGGTTCCTCTGAGTGCCGTATAAACTCTACTAATCCTCAAATAGGACAGTCACTGGAAGAGCAACCACAGCTCCATAGCTATTGGTTAGTAACACTAAAAAGAACCCTAGCCAATAAAACAGGGGATTTTTGTTGCTTTTGTGTGCTTGTAACACTGGCAATCAAGCAATGCTATCAGTGGAGAAAGACAGCATTATCTATCTGAGACCATACTTGCCTTTGGGTTGTTTGCATCAAACAGACCAGTTGAAAGTCCAATCAGTAAGGAGTTCTTGTTTTTAGCTTTCGGTGGAGAATCAGAGTGAGATCGAATTGGAATTGGTTCTTCTGGTGAACAATGAACCGACTGAACTAAGTTCAAGTCCTTGGAATGCACCACTTTCTGGAAAAACAATTCCGGCTGTAGTGACTTCTCTTTATCACGCCCAGACTGAGAAGAGTTGTCTACTGCAGGTTCTGTGGAATACAGAAGAGATTATACCATAAGTCTACATAACAGCACTTAAAATTCTAAATATCAACAAGTTTTATAAAATATTTAACATGAACTCCATCCAAGGGGCTGGAGAGAGATGCCTTAGTGGTTATAAGCAGTTGCTGTTCTTGCAGGGACCTGGGTTTGGCTCTCAGGACCCATACAGCTGCTCAAAAACATCAAAAACATCTCAAAAACATCTGTGACTCTAGTTTACGAGATCTGACATGCTCTTCTGGCCTTCATGGGTACCAAGACCTCATGTGGAATATTTAATTATATATTTAATTAAATATATATATATTTAATTATATATATATTTAAATAAATATATATATATTTAATATCTGAGAGCAAACTTCTCAGGCACATAAAATATTTTTTAATTAAAAAATGAATTCCATCCCCCAAAAACCTCATACCAGGAAAACAAAATCAAAGTATACATGGAAGTATACTGAATACTACCTTGTAAATAATCTCTAAGGAAATACAGTATTTTATTTTCAGGATTTAATAGATGTTTTCATTATATTAGAAGTTTAAAATACAGAAATTCAAAAAATGTTAAAAATTCAGTTTAGACAATCATTTTTCAGTTTATTTTCTTTATGTAGAGTAGAAAATTACTTATATTGTCTTATATTTTAACCAATAGTATTTAAAAAAGAAAGCAATGTATTCACTGCCCTTAGTGTATTAGTTTTGTTTTAGCAGTACTTCTTTTCATTTTGAATATAATCACCAAAACGTTACCTGTTTATATTACCACAGCCCTGGGCTGGCTAGTGCAGACTCAGGTTCTCTAGGCCGATTTTAGTTTAAAGGAAATTATGATGACTTTACCTAAGCGGTCCT
The DNA here is from genome assembly GCA_030674055.1 of Rhabdomys pumilio. Taxonomy (NCBI): domain Eukaryota; kingdom Metazoa; phylum Chordata; class Mammalia; order Rodentia; family Muridae; genus Rhabdomys; species Rhabdomys pumilio. The sequence goes on along the minus strand of JANHMN010000015.1, from coordinate 48,582,921 downwards.
TACAGGACTGGTCCACATTCTCTGGAACGCTGTCTTCACAAACTTCACTCTGCTGCACAGCAACCTCATCTTCCAACCTTCCACAGATGGGTAAACCAAACAAAATAAGCAGATTCCACATCGGTTACTAGAAATCAAACTCCCTCATATAAAGAAAATGAAACTCACATCTGCTAGCGTCCTCTGCTTCCTTGTCCAAGTATGTTCTCATTGCTATATGACACTTTCTCTTGTAAGCAAAATATATTTTCCACTTCGAGCAAAATCAAACTCACCAATAATTAATCAATAGTCACCAACCACTCATTCATTCTGAATGTCAATAGCGGTAGAATCTTCAATTGAAGAATGACTAAGTCATAAATGCAGTTCACCTAAAATTATACCTCTACGTTTCAAAAGCAAACATACTTACTTTTGCAAAAATGCTTTATGTAAATTATTACTTGTTGAAGCATCACGCTATATCGCATTAGTAAATATTCATGAAGTAGTAGACTTATTGAGTCATCTTATATCCATATAATGGGATATATATATATATATATATATATATATATATATATATATATGAAACTTCACATATTAATGTGAGAAAACTTCCCAGACTATGAACTTTTGAAAAGTATTTATTTTATATGCATGAGTGTATATGAGTTGTGTGCATACATGCATGTGTTTGCATACATACATGAGTGTATGTGTGTGCATCACAAGTGCATAACAGTCCTCAAAGGACAGAAGAAGGCGCCAGTTATGCTAAAACTAGAGTTATAGGGGCCTAGGAACTGCCGTGTATGTGCTGGGAACCAAAATCGGGTCTTCTGCAAGAGCAGTAGAGACTCTTAACCATTGCGCCATCCCTCCTGGTCCCCAGACTACTTACTGACTTTTTAAAAACAAGCAGGTGAGGATGGAGACATGGCTCAATAGTTAAGAGAACTTGCTACTCTTTCATGAGGACTAGGGTTTGGATCCTAGCATGCATAGGGTAAGCTCATGAAGACATAAGCTTCAGCTCCAAGGGATCTAATGTGCCTCCTTGACTCCATAGTACCTGTGCACACACATGTGAGCATACACTTGTACAGACATACAAATACAATTTTTAAAAACTGAAAAGGTGGAAAGCACTGACTATATTATACTAGCAACTATATTTGGAATGAGCTGAAGACTGTCTTTTGTTTATACATACTAAAAGTTATCTGTAGAGAAATCTCAGAAATTGGATGAGAAGAAATACAGGCTGGTGAGACATTTACTGTTTATTAATAGTCATGTGGTTTGTGATTTCTGAGCCCTGTGAATAAGTACTATGAAATCAGATAAATTACAGTAAATAAATTACTTTATATGGTGTTACAATACAATAAACTATAACATGCGTTCATGCAGCATTGTTTATTGAAGCGCTTACTAAAGGCACTGAGCTTTGAAAAGCAAAGATAAAGACAACGTACTGAGTCTCCTTGGCTGCTTCCTCCTCTCTGGTCCACACGTCATTAAGAACAGGGGGCCCACTCCCACCCGTGTGGGTACTACTTGGTTCTTGTAGAATCTCTGTTTCCAAGTCATCAGGTTCTTCAAAGCAAAATCAGATGTCAGAGGAAAGTCTGCTCGAAATTGGACTGAATAAACTTTATGTAAGTTATCATTATATTTAGCTTAACTAATGCTAATTATATACAAACCAATCAGTTTTAAGATTTCTGTGTTAGTCCTGTAGCGTAGTCACTACAGGAAATGACATGAAAAGTCTAGTCCTTTCATCTTTTTGGTATAACACAAATTCTTGATTACCGTGTACAATACTCCTCATTATTATATAAAAGGTATGCCTTACTAAAACTATAGTAGTATGTAAATTAGCTTAAAGGCATCAAAACTAAAGAATAAAGATACCTGTAAGATACCTTGTTACAGTAAGGAGAAATAGACTGTGATATTAATGATTAGAAGGAAATTGTAATTTTTAAAATCTATTTTCCAACAAATACACACACATACACACATGTGCATGCATACATGCATGTGTGCGCACACACACACACACACACACACACACACACACACACACACACACGCACAAATATGATAAATATGATTACCTGGGCTTTTACAATGGCCTAGAAAAGAAGTGGAGTATGTTAAATCTAGTTTCATTTATAACCTCAAATAATTAATAGTTAGGGAACTATCCCTGTTTTTCTCCAGTCTTTAAAAAGTATTCCATGTATCTATGTATGCACATATGTACGCACGTATGTATGTAAGTGTATGTATATGTCTACATGGGTATGCATTTAGAAGGCTGTGTGAATATGTACAGAGGCTAGAAGAGAGCTAGCTGCCTCAGAGCTGAAGTTATTGGTGTTTGCAGGATGCCAGGAGCATTGTGCAGGCGCTGGGATCCAAACTCTGGCCCTCAGGATTAGCACTTAACTGCTCAGCCTTCGCTCCAGCACCACTGACACTTCTCTTTTTCCTGTCTGAGATCCTATACTATCTTACTTAACTCAATACTATGCTCACTTTTCCATAGAACTGTGACATATTTTTGTTTATATTTAAATTTCTAATGACTTGATCATTGTGAAAGACAAGGGACATACAAATTCTAATAATTTTTATCTGTTGCTCATGCAAATGTTTTTGGTCATTCATACAGAGTAAGCACTGAGGGGAGAAAATCTATTTTGTTTTTTAGTATGAAATTCTGTTCTTGTCAAATAGAGAAAAAGAGGTAGTGGCAAATGGTTTGGTTGTTTCTTGAAGGGAGCTGACACAAGTTTTCCTTCAGGGATGAATTTTATTAAGAGAAAAGGCCTCAAGACGATGGGAAACGTGATCAGGCTTTGACACAGGAAAGCATGAAAAAAGACAGCACCGTCTACCAGACATGTGAAGGAGAAGCTCTTATGGAGGACAGCTTTCCCTGTAGAACTTAGAAAGCAGTTTTAGTAAGAGGTACAGCTTAAAGTAAGAACCAGACAGCTGTCATAGACAGGATGACAGATGGGGGCAACTCTAAAGAGGTTCCCTGAACAAAGGGAAGTGTCTGACCTCTACAGCCTTCCAGAGGCTGGGAGGCAGCTCCACAACACATGACTTAGTTCAACACAGCCCACTGACAGTGAGCACTGAGGAGCCACACACAGTGTAGCTCTATGGACAGGGGTGGTAAAACCGCAGCACAGATGGCTCCGTAACCCTTTGCCTCAGACAAGGAACTGCAGGGAGCAAAGCCTGGCCTCCTCAGGCTGTGGGACAGGACTGTGGAGTGCTCGGCCTCCTAAAGGAGCAGGTCCACAACCCAGCAGTTCCCTGCTGACCTTTAGCTATAGTAACCAGCTTGCTTTATTCTATAAACTCAATGGGTGATCATACTTTTCACAAAGCTTAAAATATGTCTCTACAGCTCTTTGCAGAAAATGTCAAGCTTGCCAACCCCAATCTAGGCTATACAGTCCTCATTACAAGCATACTTATCCTATTGATTTCATTTCTTCTTAAAATTTTTATTCTTCATGTTTAAGAAAGATGCAATATGCTGTCTTGTTTAAGCTACTATAGGAAAATATCAGAATGGGTAGCTTAAATAGAAATTAATTTCACTTAGCTCCACAGGTCAGAGAATCTAGTATCAGGATACCAGCACAGTAAGTTCTGGAGACAGATGTTTTTTTCTAGGTATACTGACAGCTTTTTTCTTCCTGTATTTCTAGCATGGCATAAAGGCTGGCTCTCTGGCCTCTTCTTAGAAGGATACTAATGACATTCATGAGGTTTCACTGTAATTCAAAGCTTAATTACCTCCAAATACACAGGGATTTAGATTTCAACGTATACATCTCTTGTGGAGCACACACATTATTCTATAACATCCACTACTAACCATGCTTCTAGCTCTTAAACTGTGATGAACTACAGATGGTTGCATAAAACAGCCTCTGCCAATCTTGTTTTGCAGAAGGCACTGTTTTACCTTCACAAGTGAAACACAACGGAGGTGATGCTACTCCACTTCATGACTGAATGGTTAAGAAAACTGGCAGCTTCTGGTTGGTATCTGGTCAGGGGCATCAGAAGAGTTCATCTAGCTATCTAGCTCACAAGAACCCCATGGCAATTTTCTGAGACTAAAAGATCAATTTGTGTGTAGAAGGAATGTAATAATTTTTAATTACTGGGCAGAACAGTAGGTTAAAAACAGCCACAGATTCTTTAAGACTCTTCCCTTTGAAAGGCAGGTCTGGTTCCCTATAGTGGGTTGACTTTGTGAGTTTGTGACAACTGTGGCCAACAGAAATGCTAATGGTCCCAGTTCAATTCTCTGGTTAACTTTAAAGAACATAAGCAGCAAACAAACAAACAAACAAACAAACAGAAACATAAGCAGCTTTTACTGTAGCACCCAAGATGGCTGTAGATTCATTAGAACTTTTCTCTTTCGGAGGGGACTTCTGTTTCCCTCACCTCAGAATCTCTGAGTCACCACACAGGGAAGCACAGAAGATGGAAAGAATAGGGATTGGAGAAATGGCTCAGCAATTAAGAGCAGTGGTTGTTTTCCAGAGGACCGAGGTTCAATTCCCAGCATCCACATGGCTCTCAAAGGAGGACCGAGAGAGGGCTATGTCACTAAGCCTCTGAGGTGTACCTTCCAAGATGGCAGAAAAGCCATTAGGCAGTCTTACTGATCTCCTAGGCAAAGACACAATGTATTAGGGAAATCATAAGCCAAGACTTGACTCGTCCCTGATTCATAAAATAATGAAAAGGAGGGACTGTTCCTAGTGTGCATGGCCATACATGCCTGAGTTCTAGAACACCAGCAGGACTCTGCATTCTGGGAGACCAGCCTGGCCCACGTCATAAAACCCTTGAAAACTCTTGGTCTTGAAAACCAAAAACAGGAATTAAAAAAAAAGCCACAGTTGCTAAAAGTATAAAAATAGTGAGCCTAATTGAAGATAATTACTCAAACATACACACAAATTTTGATAAGAAAAACTTTCAGTATCAAATGAAATTTAGCTAATTAAAGTCATTATAACATACCTTCCACATTTCCTTCTGACACTGGAGACACCTCAGTAAACTTTGGACTTTTTGGTTCAGTAGAATCAACAGTAGCTGATGGGTTTATTTTTTTTGAAATCCACTGCAGATTCTCTTCTCCAGTGAGTAAGGGTTTGTGCTTCTCCTCTTCAGCACAAATATCTGCAGAAGCAAAAGAATGAAAGGTCTACTGCTCTGGGAAGGTCTTGAGTTTACTTGCAATGACATTTAGAGCAACAAACAAACAAACAAACAAGCACCCCAGCTCGGATTGTTGCAACAAGTAGTTACTGGTGAAACTTCTTATACACTAGTAACTAAAAATGAGTCAAGATAATGTGGCGGCCAAATCTGATTCCATAATGGCCTCTAGGGTGGTTAACACAGTTTGCAATTTCTTTTTAGGTAAAATTAATATACCTGTATTAGAATCAAACTTTAAAAATTATTAACCACCTGTTTTTTTCATAACAGCAACTGATACTTCTAGTTTGTTATAAATTCTGCACTTTGGCTGTTTCCAGGAAAGAACTGGCTTATTCTACAACAGCTGCCTGTAGCTATCCACTCTCAGCATTCTTGTGTGACTGTTGAACATTTTAGCAGGCACTGTACCAACTCTCTAAAAGCAATTCTGTCATAGGTGGATGATTTCATATACACAATAAATAATCCTGCCAATATGCAGACCTATGAGAATAGTTCAGTGAACTATTCGCAACCTCACTGTCTTAGTCTTAGTAAGTCATGTCTTACTAATTTACCTTGTAAATTATGGCCTCTCAAAGTCCCAACTTCCAGATCCCCATTTCTAACCTTCAGTGCTGCTTCTTACCCACCTCCCTCTACTACAGCGTTTTTGAACAAGGTGTCACCAAGTGGCCTTGCTGGCCTGGGATTCCCTCTGCATATCAGGTTGACTTTGAACTCACTGCTCCACCTGCCTCTGCTTCCCAAGTGCTGGGATTAAAGGTGTAGACCAACATGCCTAGTCTAGTTTTGTAAAAATTTGATTTTCCATAAACTTGAAGAAAAAAGAAGAGGGTTTTATATTTAAATGGTTTAGAGGAGAAAAACAGAAGAGAGAAATATTATAATTAAGTTATAATCTTAAAAAATTTTAATTTACAAGTATGTATAATGACCTATCCTGACATAGTTTCTCTAGGAGTATTTTAGAAGGATTTCCACCCTTCTAAAAGCTGTCATTAGAATCATTCTTTTGCATACACCCTCAGCTTATTGAACTCACTTCACTGTACTCATTTGGAAAAACCCTAAATTCAACCCAAGTTTTGCACATGCCTGGTTGACATGACTGGAGAATGAGAGAAGTTGTTATGTGACCTCAATTTCAATTCATGACCTCTTTCTATGGTTTCGATATAGACGGCCCAGTGTCCCTGAGCGTGGCCATATTAAAGAAGTGCTTGAGACCTTTAAACGGAAAGTCAGTGAGGACACTGTTTTCACAGTTGAGGGTTACCATATTCACCTTTAGTAAGGAACTAACAGCCTTCTTTTGCCCTTTTGTAACATACTTACAGGCTCTCCTCGGTCTCTTTCTCAGCATCGAGCTGAGCACTACAGAACATGTCAATATCCTCATGTACTAAGTTAATTTTTCACATGCTTTAGGTACGAGTTTTGTGCTAAACCTCAAAGAGCAACAGAGAAAAAAAAAAAACCTGCAAAAGATAACACACATGCCCAGAGCCCGACCATGTCTAGACTCAGTTCCATTCATTCCCTACCTCGTGAACACGCATCTGCACACAGTTACTCTTCCTTAGCTGTTGCTATGACACCCAAACACCTAAGATTCATGGATCCAGAATGTCCTCCTTTTGTCTCCTCAGAGCAGTCCCTCCCAGGCTCAGAATAATGACAGAATAATGACAAAATAATGTCTGGTAAAGACATTTCTTCTACTCAATTTACCAGGAATCTGAATAAATTGCTTCAATGTTCTCCCTCACGGAAAACATTCGTGCACTTTGCCAGCTCTCTTCCAGGTTTCCTCCATTTAACTTCCCCATTCAGAGTTCATTCAGGTCTCATTAAGTCATAACTCAAGATTCCTTTACAACCACCACCCAGAAGGTAAAATAATTCCACACAATAAAATAAAGGCATCTCAACACATTAATTTTTTAATAATATTGGTTCTTACGCTTACCACTTTTAAAAGGTGTGTTTTCTAGTAGTTCTGTCTGTAGCTGTAATTCAGCTTCTCCAAGTATCTTCAGCACAGAATCTGTAGGGCTTTTTCCCCAGACTTTCCTTGGAGAGCCATTAGGATCTAACTTAATAACCTCTCCCACAGTATGTTCTGTGAGAAAAGAAATAAAGGAAAATAATCCTCAAAAATGGAGAAAGTCATTGTTTAGTAATTTAATCTCAACCAAGTGCTTCATGCTAAAAGCTAATATAAAAATAAATTATAATGGACTAAAAGGAAGAAAATAGTTTAAGAAAATCTGCCTTACTTTAGGCTATGTATCATAAGCAGACAATTAACATTTCCTTTTTACAGTAATAATAATAATAATTCTGGATAGCTAATTTAAATGAAATTTAGCAAAGCAAAAAAAAAAAAAGATTAGCGTCATCAGAATATTTGGTAATAAAACATGAATACAGGGACTGGAGAGACGGCCAGTGATTGAGAACACTAGCTGCCCTTCCAGAGGAAGCAGGTTCATTCCCAGTTCCCACATGGGTCTACCAGCTTGAATATATCTTATGGCCTCTTCTAGCCTCTTCAGACATCAGGCACTAACTGATGAACAGACATATATTCAGGCAAATGCTCATACGCATAAAAATAAGTACATAAAATAAAAACTTAAAAACCCAAATATACATACTTAAGGGTAATACATATTATATTACAGGGTATACATTAATAAGGCCTTATAACTATAGCCCACACAGGAGAGATTCTTTTAAGGCTATTTATGATATTTAATCTTGGTTGTCAACAAAACTGGACCTAGAATAGCTGAAAGGCACATCTGTAAAAGATTTCCCTGATCAGGTTATTTGAAGTGGGAAGATATATCCTAATGGACAGCTCCTTCTGGTGGCAGACCAGGTCTTTGAAGCTTTGGTTTTTGCCTGCTTGCCTTCACTCTCACGGGGCAAGTTCATCTGCTCTGTTGTTGCTGCTTCTATCTTTGCTATATTCCTTCCCTGATTCTAGAACCTAGCTTCTTTGGACTTGAATATCAACTAAAGACTAGTGCTCACAGAATCCTCCAGGCCTGTAGTCTCAGACTAGGACTGACGGGACATCTTGCTTCACAGAGTGAGCAGCTACTGCATTCTTGGCCTTCCAGGTGTAAGACAGGCATTTTTGGAAGACCCAAACTGTGTCATGTAAGCCAATGTCATAAGCCCTCTTGTAATAGAGTCACTCTATAGGTTACGTTCCTCTATAGTATCGTGACTAAGATACCATCTGAAAGGTATGTAGGATATAGCATAGAGAGGAATAGCAAACAGACTCCAAGATATAAGAGGAAATGCAAATCAGCAAGTAATTATTCAGTTCTGAACCACTGACATGATTAATGAGGGACCTAATTTTCAAAAGTATGGCTAAAGTAAAATCATGAAAGAAGATACAAACCTAATTGTTTTCCTAGTTTTAACTGATATAAATGAATAAATAAATAAATAAATAAATTTTGGTGGGTAAGTATATACAAACCTAATTGAAGTGTAAAAGTCAATGTGAAGCCTCACAGCATTAGAATGGCTGTTCTTACAGTATAAAAGTTTGCTCAGATGTATAAAAGACTTTGGTCTGGCTAATCCTGTTATATGATTTTTTTATTCGCAAGTTCTTTATAATAAACTTTTAATTAAAGTGGTTAAAACTGGATGAAAAATAGGAATAAAACTCAGAACTGAAAGTTATTTGATACATGATGAAGAGTGCCAAGTAATGCCAATAGAAAAGAAAATTTCTGAAACAAATGAAACTAGAAAAACTGAATACCCATTTAAATAAAATCAATCTCTTTAAAGCAAGGGGAGAAAAACAGGCAGGGTTGGTGGTCAGTCTGAGTTGAAGGGACAGAACTCGGAGTCTAAGGAAGATGAAAAGGCCAGTGTCTGTCAGAAGGAGTACCAAAACCTAGGACACACAGAGAGAAAAGAGATTTCACAAAGCTGATGCATCTCATTAGTTGAACACTGACTTGCACATCAGGTGCAAGGGCATCACTGTAGTCTTGAGAGAGGCCACCCAAAGGGAAGGGAGGAGGAAGGCTTGGAGTTTATAAGGAGCCAGAAATACATCTTATTTCCATCAATGAGAACAGAAATACTTATAATTCACAAACAAGACATTAGGCAGATTGTTCAGAAAGGTAGTTGACTCAGTAGAAGGGAAAGATTAGCCACAGACTAAACATTGCTGGATCCCACTTAACAGAGCTTAGGAAGAAGAAGTACATGGTCAAGATATTCATAACTAACTTAACTGTATTCCAGAACAAAGGGCAAAATAATGACAGAAATATCAAAAATACATAAATGCCATAAAAAATTTAGTGGTTTGCCCCTAAACAACAACAACAAAAAAATCAAGAACAGTATGAGCAACCAATCAAAACCAATGTCCAAATGACAGAGATGATGAGACTACTTACTAGAGAAGGACATTTGTATTGATCATCATAGCTGAATTCTATTGGTTCAACAAACTAAAGAATACTGGCCGTAGGAGTAACAAGTAAGGAAAGTTGGCCTGGTATGCAATTCAACTGTAGAGTACTTGCATAGTATGTAGAGGCCCTGGGATTGGTCCCAACACTGAAAGAAGAAAGAAAGAAGGAAGAAGAAAGAGGAAGAGTGAGAAGGAGAAATATTGATACTAGACTTGTAGAAGGGAAGATACCCCCCCCCAAAAAAAAAAAAAAACAGGAAAAATGACAGCCAAGAACTACCAGCCTAAATTGGTAACAGCTATGACTCACAAACCCAAGAAACACAAGCCAAATAACAGGATGGATGTGATAACAAGGTGTCAGCACCAAACTCCCCAACATCAGGCCTTTAGGAGAATGAGAAGTAGCAAGAGGACAGCCATACACTGCACACAGAGGATGGCCAAGACTGAGAGTTGTCAGTGGCTTCCCAAGATTAAACCAAATAGTGGAACAGTGTTTTCAGAATAGGAAAGGAAAAAAACAAAACATCAGGCTAGAATTCCATAATTCATGAACAAGTATTTGCTAAAGGCAGGCATGGTAAACATTTACAGACATATACAAGTTGAAAGAACTTCGTGAGATCACAGCATAGCAACTCTTAGTTCCTCTTCACAGAAGATAAAGAACACTGAAAATGGCAAATACAAAGTAGACACATAGGCCCTTTTCACTTACTGCTTCGGTCTCCCTAGAGAACTAATAGCTAGAATAGATTCTGAACTTCACGGCATAAATACAAAGTAATTGCCTCACCCAGAACAATAACAGCATAAAGGTAGAAAGAGAGTAAGTGCAAGATTGTTAAGATGCCACTAAGCATTGAAATCATTTGAAATATATTTCATAAAAATATATACTGTTAACTCTAAATTATTCTGAGTTAGCAGACTAATGAACTGTAGCTAAGAAAGCAAGAGGGAATAGAAGAAAAAAGCAGATGGATGATCAGAAAAAATAAAGCAAGGTCGTATATTTAAATTGTGCAGAATGTAAATAGTATAAAAATACGAATTAGGTGTAATGAGTGGATTAAAAAGGCAGATTTAACTGCATAAACAGATTGAGTGGAGTAGATACAGTAACCTAACATTGAGCAACAGAGTGTAAAAATGACTATACCAATAAAGAATTCTTTAAAAGAAATAAATTATTAAGAATCACAACACAGATGCCTCTCACAAAAGATTATAAGTCAAAGAAGCCAGAAACAAAAGAACAAAAAACTTAAGAGGGCTGTCTTACATGGCATTCTAGAATGAGAATAGATATCTAAGATGAGAGAATCTCAGACAAAATAGCCTTAGGGAGACAAAAGACAAAGGACTGAGGATGGGCTGCGACAACATGGGGTGATGGTAACACTCTATGAATTACTAGCACTGGCATTATGCGGTATGCAGGTCCACACTTGGCTGGAACTCACCACATGTACAATCAGTGTGTGCATACCATTATCCGTGCAATATTAGAAAAGGAGAAAACATCTAATAGTGAATTCTGATGATGACTACGTGCTGTGAAGCCTTTACAGAGAAGAATACAGACACCTGCATTTACTCTGAGTTATGTCAAACATAAGACTGACACATAGAGAGAGCTTAGATACTGTCAGAGTACAGAAGAGCACTAATGACATATGCAAAGGGATCATTTATAACATCCACTGTAATATTATTTAAATGTTCCCACACATTTGAAAGTTTCATTATAAAATTCTAGGAATGTATGTACGACAACACAATGGGCTATTACACCAACATGAATAAAGAGAATTTTTAAATGAAGTATTTACACTTAGAAATAAAGTCAACAACAATGCAAATAATAAAAATTGGATATAATAAATAATGCAAAATAAAAGAAGAAATGTTTACAAACATGTTCACATATATAAACACACACATATACATATATACACACATATATACATATACATGCACAGGAGACAGAGGCATGCAGCTCTCTGAGTTCAGTGTCAGTCTACAGGGCTAGAGAGATGGCTCAGCCGTTAAAGGCTAGGCTCACAACCAAAAATATAAGAGTCAGTCTACAGAGCAAATTCCAGGACAGCCAAGCTTAGGTAGTTGCTTAGGTCGGAGGCTGAAAACAGAAAGCTGATAATAATGTAATAGAACAAGGAGGGCATGTTCCAGTCTCAGCAAGCAGCAGAATTCAGCAGTTTTGGCCACATGGCTCTGGCTTTAGAGTTTAGAATAGAGGGGTTACTGATATGATTGATGCTGGTTAGCTGGAGCTAACAAATTAGCAGTGACTGTAAGAATCACCCAGGTTGTGCTGTTTTGAAGGCTGAAGGGGTCGAAGAGCATCTGAAGCTTTGTGAGAGGCCAGGGAAAGCCACTGGTGAAGGTGCGGCCTCAGTTGCAGTAGACAGGCCAGGACTGAAGGGGTCATGATGCAAAGCTGAGGCTTGGCACCATGAAGAGAGCCTGTGAGAGGCTACTGGTTGCAGCGGAAGACCTCAGCATATTGGAGAAGCCAGTACCATGGGATGACCACCAAGAACAGTGGTAGCAGTAGAATCAACCAGAGCTTAGAATGCTACAGAGGGCAAAGCTGGAGAGTGACCCAAGCCCTTTGGAGGAGCCCAGAAGATCATGTGTGGACCTCAGACGTTGCAACAAAAAGCTGTAAAGTTAAAGTTGCCTTGGAGACCCCAAGATGTTAGAAACACCAGAGCTGTGGGAAACCTGGTGAGGAAAGCTGCTGATAGAGAGTGGAATCAGCTCAAAAGATAAAATTGTGATGCAGTCAACAAAGCTGAAAGGACTTAAACATCAGACACGGAGATGCAAAGTCTGGAGTTTGCCCAGCTGGTTTTCGATCTTGCTTTGGTCCGGTATATCCTCATTATGACATTTTGGGATGGTAATAAATATCCTGTGATGTTGGAAGTATGTGATATAGGTTTTGATTTTGATTTGTATAGGAGATTACAGTTAAAAGATTGCATGAATTTTAGAAGAGATTTTGAACTTTAGCCTGTGATAGACTATGAAGATTTTTGAAGTTGGACTAAAATAAATGAATTTTGCACTGTGCTATGGCACATTTGAATAAGCCTATGGGAGCCACACAGTGGAGTGTGGTAGTTTGAATATGCTTGCACCGTGGGAAGTGGCACTATTAGGAAGTGTAGCCTTCACAGAGGAAGTGTGTCACTACAGAGGTTGGGGGCTTTGTGGTCATACATATGTTCAAATCTGGCCACTGTGATCCAGTCCCTCCTCCTGGCTGCCTTCAGATCAATATGTAGAACTCTCAGCTCCTCCAGCACCATGTCTGCCTACACAATGTCATGTTTTCCACTATGATAATGGACTAAGCCTCAGAAACTGTAAGCTAGCCCTTAAATGTTTGCCTTTGTAAGAGTTGTCTTGGTCATGTTGTCCTTCAACACAGAAGTTGGTGCCAGGGACTGAGGCATTTCTTTGATAGGCCTGACCATGTTTTTGTTTGAAGAAATGTGGATTTGGGGACTTTGGGTTTGGAAAGCAGTGGAATGCTTTAAGTGGGGCTTAATAGGCCATTGTAGTAGGAATATGGAAGCCATTGGTGCTGATGGTGATTTGAACACCCAGCCTCATGGGACTGAGCAACCACTAGATTCTTGGACTTCCCAATCATAACCACTGTTGGGTTAGCTGGACTGCACCCTGTTAAGTCATTTCAATGAATTCTCTTTATATATTTAACAGATTAACTCTGAAAATTCTGTGACTCTAGAGAACCCTAATACATACACATCTGCGCACGCATGCATGCGCGAATACACACATATGCATACACTCTCATATAGACATATACACATATAATAAACATCACACACACACACACACAGAGGTTTTTAAAATCTAGCAACATGGCTGCTCTGGCTAGGTTATAGAGATGTCTTAATCCCAGGAGACAGAGGCAAGCAGACGTCTTGAGTCCTACTCACTCAGTCCCAGTCAGTCAGTTCAGTTGAGTGGAGTCAGTTCTGGTCACTGGAGAGGTAGTGCAGTGGAACTGAGTTTGTGGCAGTTTTAACCTGGGAACTCTTACAGAGACAGGTCACAGAGAAAACAGGTGAAGGCACAATAAACCAGAGAATGAGAAGGAGCCACAATATTAAAACAGTTTGCTAGAGTTAGTCTGAGGCCAGTCAGAGCAGCCCAGTGAGAAGCCAGAGAAGTCAGATTGACTTGGTCAGCTTGGAGAGGAGTATGAGCCAGAACAGCTGAGCTGAACCAGCCAGAGTTCAGAATGAGCTAGAAAGGGTGCGCTTATTCAACAGTTAGCCCAGTCTGAGACAACAATTACATCAGGTGAATAATAAAAGTGTTACACACACACACACACACACACACACACACACACACACACGCTAAAGCTAGCAATTACCTGGTAACAGGAAAGATTGCCCTTCATGTTTGCTAGAGATAAGTCTATATGATCACTCAAGATTCTAGGACACTATTGTACCAGGTCTAAGAAAGAAGAAACGGTTACCCAGTTCTTATGTTTTTGGCTTACTTATAACCAGTCTTCCTACTTTCCTAAGAAAATAAGACAATGTGAGCATGGTGGTATATACCTGAAACCCTAGAACTAAGACATTCCGAGGCTGGAACTCCTTAGTGAGTTCCGTGCTAGAAGACAGGTCGATGTAGTAAGACCTTGATGAAAACAAACAAATAATAAAATATCATTTCTTTTAAAGCAGTTTCTAGGAAGCTTTAGTGTACTTCTCACCTTTGCCCAGCACCCAGCCTTTCATACTGGCAGTGGCTATTAGTCCTGGAGAGTGCTTCTCAACCTTCCTAATGCTGTGACCCTTTAAAACAGTTCCTCATGTTGTGGGGACCCCCAACCACAAAATTATTTCGTTGCTACTTCATAACTGTAATTTTGCAATTATAAGGCAAATATCTATGTTTTCCGACGGTCTTAGGTCCCATGAACATGTTGTTTGACCTTCAAAGGTGCTGAGACACACAGGCTGAGAATCTCTGTTCCAGGAGCTAAGTCAGTTATAGTCTACTACCTTAGACAGCTCACAACAGTGGTTGCGTGTGCTTTTACTTACTTATCGACTGTTTTCTGTATAAAATAAGAGTTGCAGACAAGAAAGCCCAGGATATATGGTCCATGTCAGACAAGCTGAGTTAAAATGCTTACATATTAAAAGGAAATACAAGATACACAAAGGAAATAAAAAAAAAATCACAGAATGATTATCAATGAAAATAACCGATGAAAATCCCACAAGGACCTCATTACTTTTAATTCTAATAAAAAATTAAAAATGAATGAGGTTTATCATTCCTTGGGGGGAGAAAAAGACGTATGTCTGAACGTACAGAGATCCATAAAACAGGGCTGTTGAATTTCCCAACATGAAGGTCGTTAGTGACTGATCAGTTTTGTTCACTGGTAGGAATAATAAGTTACAGACAGAAGGAGAGGCAGTAGAATTGTAAACAGAGATGTTTGAAGAAGTATGCTGTAAAAGAGAACTTTCAAAAATGGTGACAGCTCAGGAACTGGGAGAGCGGATTAAAGGAGCAAACAGGCTACAAGAGCCCGAGAAGAGGGAGGGGTCAGAGCTGTGGGAGGAGGGGCAAGTGTTGAGGGCAGTGAGACAGGAGGAGGTCCTAGTGAGCCAGGAAGAAAGTGCATACAGTGGCATGAAGAACAAACAGGGGTGGGGGCGGGGCGGCTGTGAGCTGTGTTTTAACTGCAGTGGAAGTCAACAGGCCTAGGCTGGCAGAGTGGCATGATCTACTTTGTCATCCTAACTGGTGCAGATTAACTTCTCATCTTTGTAGAGGGTTACAATGTCTCTGAATCCCCATGACATAACTCCACGCATCCTTTCCATGTCACTTCCTATGAAGGTTCTACATCGTTTTGTACGTCCTTGCCTTCCATTCACTTTTAAAATGGGTTTGAGTTCTTCCTGTGGTATAATAATGACACTATTTTCCCCATGCTCGCAATGCCTCTTCTATGACAAACATAAAATAACATAAAATATAGTCTTCAGTTTGTCATGTTTCATCCAAAAGTATTTTGTTCTTCCTTTTGAGTCAAACCAGTTTCCTACTGTCCTACCATTCTGCGTGTGCACGCTTTTGTGAATGTGTGCACTGCATGCTGAAGTCAGAGGACAGCCTTGGCTATTATTTCTCAAATTTTGCTATCTAACTTGGTTTTGTATATTGCTGTTGTTTTGAGGCAGGGTCTCTCATTGGCCTGCAACTGGAAAGGAAGAATGACATTAAAATTTTTTTAATGAAATTATGTCCAAAAATTTGCAAATTTGACAAAAGCTATAAGCTCATATATTGAAGAATTTCAGTGAGCTCAAGGAGAGGAAACAGGAAGAAAACTGCATCATACTATGTAAAACCAGAAGTACAGAGACGTAATCAGTGGGCTGGAGAGGTAGATGAGCAGTTAAGAGCAGTGGCAGCCTGTCCAGAGGACCTGGTCTGATCCCCAGCACCCACGTAGGAATTTATAACGATCTAAAACCACTTCTAGGGGGATTCAAGATCCTCTACTGACTTCTGTGGGCACCAGGCATACACATGGTGCATAGACACACATGTAGGCAAAATACCCTTACACATAAAATAATAGAGACTATATGGAAAAAGAAAAAGAAAGAAGAAAGAAAGAATGAAAGAAAGAAAGAAAGAAAGGAAGAAAGAAAGAAAGAAAGGAAGAAAGAGAGAAAGAATGAAAGAGTCATGGAGATCACAAAAATAGTCGTGTGTACAGGGAGAAGATGGAACGGAGACCTATGAGGACCATTCCTCCCAGGAGAAAATAGTAAGAAGACATATGCAGGCCGTGCCGCCTGTGAGGGTGGTAAGGGAAATATGGAGGACTGTTTCCTGAAAGATGGTATGGATATACTTTTTTGAACACAGAAGAATAAAAGAGCCAGTTAGAAAGCTATATCCAGAGGAAACATCTTTGTATTTTAAAAATGTTTTTGAGAACAGGGTGGAGTATACATGGGAATGATTAGAGAGAGAGAAGGGAACTCGGAAAATGATGTAATTATATTTTACTTCAAAATAAAAATAAATAAAATATTTATTTATATTTTATGTGCATAAGTGTCTTGACTCATTCTATCATCATGTGCATACCTGGTGCTGGAGGAGGCCAAAAGAGAGAATTTATTCCCCTATAACTAGAGTCATGGGTGGTTGTAAACTACCACGTGGGTGCTGGGAACTAAACTTGGGTCTTCTGTTAGAAAAGCAAGTATTCTTAAGTGCTGAGCCATCTCTCCAGCCCAGAAAAAACATGTTTGAAAAGTTAAGAGAGCTAAAGAGATTCTCCAGTGGTCAAGAGCACTCAGTGCTCTTGCGGAGAACCTGGTTTGGTACCCAGCACCGTCACATAGTCTCACAACCGTTAGTAACTCTAGTTCCAGATACTCTATGTTTGGTTTGACCTCTACTGGCTTCTGCATACACGTAATGTACACACATACATTCAAGTATACACAAACCAAGATGAAACATCTTGTCAGTATATAAACGTTTAAACAGTCCACCAACTCTATTAATAAGAAATGTTAGAAGGAGTAACTTAGTGAGAAGAAAAATGACACTATGTAGAAACATAAATCTAAAGAAACGAGAAGCATTAGAAATGATAACTGAGTAGGTAAGTACAAAAAGACTTGAAATGGTAAGTCTCTTTAAAAGAAAGTTGTGGTTTTTGGTAGGAAGAAAACAGTGAGTCCACACCAACCTGGTGCTTCAGTTATATATCACTGTAAGAGACAGGATCAATTGCATGGGGCAGTCTTCCAACCCTGACAGGAAAGGCAGATGCTTTGTGGAAGAGACAAAAATGCAAAGCACACAGCCTGTGGTGAGGCCCCAGTGTGTGCCAGAGCCATTGCTGAGGTTCTGGAACCCAGCGCTCCAGGACATAGCTCTCACCTCATAATCAGAAAAGGAAAGCCCATGCTATTTACTTTAAATCTCTTAATTTCGTCTTTTCCTGGATCCTGGACTGCTGGGACTGTAGGAGTAGCTGACAATGGCAGCCAAGAGACGAGAGAACTGGGGAGAGGCAGCTTCTTCTGCTCAGCAGAGGTATGGATGGCATCAAGAGACTGGGCAAGACAAAACTCCATTTCTCGGTAACGTTCAGGTATGTGGCACAAAGTACAAAACCAGCTAAAAACCCAAACTCTCAGCTTACTGGATAGATGACAAAGAAGTGTCCTCAGAAACCAGAAAACACTAGGTGACAGTGAGATCACAAAATTCAAGAGAGTGTGATCCTGTAATGTGATTTATTATTACTTTAGGTTACTGTTCTTAAGTGCACACGTGGATCTAAGCTTGTGTATCGTATCAAAGACTTTGGAAACTGAATTAATAGACTACTGTCCAGGTCCCAGACCAGGAGATGGAACACATGCTAAGAACCAAATAGCATGGACAGGCTGTGAAAAATGAGCTAACACCACAACCACGAACCACTTGAGGAAAGACAGGAACTTACAGCTAACCCTAACTTGGACAACTCCTGTTAACACAGCTCTGTCAACATTATCATAGGCCTAAAGCATGTCTCATTAGCCAACATTAAAGTTGAAGACATGATTAAAAATTCCTTGACATACAAAGAAATATAAAACCTTAACTGTTACAGGAGACAGCCAACACAATGTAACACAGATGTTGGATTACATAACAACAATTTAAAGCACCTATTATAAGAATGCTCCAGGAAGTAATCGAAAGCTTTTTTCCAAGCACAGAAACAGAATATACAAATTAAATAAAACTCAAATTTCAGTGTTTAGAAATAAAAACCATATAAAACCATGTTCAAATGTCCTGATGTTTTGTTCTACAGGTCTCAAAATTGATTGTAACAGATACCATAAAAGCTGTAAATGTAAAATATTTACTCCCTTCTTGTCTAGAGAACACATTTGATGACCTCTTTTAATTTACTTCAAAACATTTTTATTAATTCTTTGAGAATTTCATGCACTGTATTTTGATCACATCCATCCCCAACTCCACCCAGATACACCTCTCCTCCCACCTCATTTCATGTCCTTAAAAAACAAAACAAAACAAAAATCCCCAAACGCCAAAAAATCCACTGACCCATTGAGTCAAAAATTTGTGCTATCTGCCCACACATGGCCATCCAGTGGAGGATGACAGAGATAATAAGCTCAAAAAAAAAGAAAGAAAAAAAAAAAAAGAAAATAAGCAAACAAAACAAATCCTCTAGCTCAGAAGGCACGAACTCTCTACAGATAGTTAGGGATAGAAGCCCACACTACTTCCCTCTCCATGATAGAAGGCTGACTGGATTAATCTCCTATAGACAACCATAGCACTATGAATTTAAGACTGCAGTGCTCCTGCCATGCCCAGAAGATGCTGTCATGATCTGGTCATCCTCAAACTCTGGTCTCACAATCTTTCCAGCCCCTCTTCCGTGACAGCTCCTGCATGCCTCTATGCTCTCTAGTCATCTCTCCCTGACCATCTACCATAGTGAGAGTGTCTCTGTGTGTGTGTGTATGTGTGTGTGTGTGTGTGTGTGTGTGTGTGTGTGTGTGTGTGTTTTATAGCTATTCCACTGATGATTAAGCATTCCACTTACATTTATTTTCTGTACTTTGACCAATTGTGAGTGTCTACATTAACCACCAGGAAGATCCAATTTTAAAGTCTCCTTTCCACACTAATAAGTCTATAATATTTGCTTAAGTCAGCAGAAGCTCTTTATGATAAGGATCTATACAGCCCCCTGAAGGCTCCGTGTTTAATTTTCTTGTCACAAAATTTGAGTTTTAGCCATCCATGTCGAATTTTATCAAGTTCCCTAAGCTTCACAAGGGCTGGAGCTAGGGATGGTGGTACACACCTGTCATTTCAGCACTTGGAGGACAGGCAAGACAATCATGAGCTCAAAGACAGGGATACCTAGTGAGACATGGTGAGATACAATCTCTTACCCCTGAATCCTGGTTATTCTCTGCCTAAACCCTTGGCTGGGCTTTGGCTCAGCTAACTACTACTTTCACAAAGTGCTTGAAGAAACTACTTGCTTGACTTCCAAAGACTTGTTTCTGCCATTGCAAGTATTCTCAGAGTAGCCCATTGTTATGAGTGTGTTATTTATCAACTACAATTTCCTTTTTACTTGCCACCCTTTCGATTACTATCCTACCCTCCTTAAGAGGGGCTATCCTTAGCTATTATCATGTTTCTACAGCTTATGAGTAGCTGGCATACAGGATAAAGAATTATTGGGCTTCTGTACAACTGAAAAGAATATGACAAAAATAGTTATTGAAATCAGTTAAAACAAATGTTGTTCATAGTCGTGTTACTAGAGAGTGAACTCAAGCGACCATATGTGTCTGTTTTTTTTTTTTTTTTTTTTTTTTTTTTTTAATACATTTCAATGCCTAGAATAATATAAGAATTAGAAAGAACACAGTTGAGGGCTTGTGAATTCATGCTATGGAAATTACAAAACTCCTGCTAAATGTCTGAGAGGACTTTCAGAGCTTTCATTGCGTATTTTTATTAGGAATTACTGCTAGACTTGGGCAGAGTGGCATGTCCTCAGCATTCAGATGCAGCGGCAAAACGATTCTAAGTTCAAGGCTAGCCTGGTATACATATATTTAGTATAGCTCATAAAACAAAGAGTGGGGAGCTGGGCAACACATGCCTGTAATTTAAGCACTTGGAAGACAGAGAAAAGAAGACTGTGAGTTCAAGGATAGTCCTAGATATATGGTGAGATACTGTCTCCCACTCCAACAAGAACAAAAACCAATAACAATTTAACACAGTATAAAGGGTTTAAACAATTTAAATACATTTTCTTAGTTCTCTCTTTTCTGATTTTCTCTTATATAAAAATCTTTGCTACTGCCAAACCAAACTGTTTTTTAACATTCTTTATATTTTACTAGAAGATACTTCATGCCCATGAGGATTTGCCCAGAATTCTCCCTGTTTCAAGCCATCCACATGTCGGTTCCTTTGGATGGGCAGGATATGAGTTCACGTGAGTGATAAAGCACATCATAACAGTAACATATTCATACATACTTTCAGTTGCAGAGAAGGATGCATCCAGTGTCACTTCCTCCAGAGGAATCACAAGCTGACCTCCCATCTCCCACTTCTTGCGATCACAGGAAATGGCATTTTCTTTCTCATGCTCTCTCTCATCTTTGTGGCCAACGGTCTCACAAGAATCATAGTGATGAGGTTTCTCCTTTTCATCCTCTTGAGCTTTAAGATTTTCATTTAGCCTACGCAGTATTTCTCGCTTACTCTGAAACAGTTACAATTTAGTAAGCATCTTATTAAATAAAATGCCTGACAGAAGTTTTGAAAACTGTACTTACTGAAATAGCATTGTTATTCTTTTCCAATTCTTCTGAAGCTTCTTGGGTATCAGTTAAACTTTCATCCTTTAAACACAAGATGGTTAAAGAGTAAGAGACATAACCATTTAACTTTACAGTATAATAGTTGACATTTTTGTTTCTTTTAGTTTTTCATTTAACTGACTCCTGTGACCTTTTCTCATCCCTGTAAAATGTTAACACAACTTCTTTCATTATCAGTAATAATAAGCATTTAAACATTATCAGTCAATAAGATTAATATATACAATGGTCAATTCTCAATTATTTGTTACATTTGTGGGTTACAGCTAACAATTATCTCTTTGTCCTCTTCAGATCTAATTTTTGATGATTTAAAGTCAACAAAAGATGTGAAAAGAAAATCTATATACTTAGTTTACTAGAGCTAGAAAAAAAGGTTTCTATTTTTTGCTTTTTTTCTTTCTAAAAAAGAAAATACAGCTCTTGGGGCTAAAGAGAAAGCTCAGGAAACAACACTGGCTGCTCTTGCTAAGGAACCAGGTGTAATTTCCCAGTATCCACAACTATCTGTAACGCCAGTTCTAAAAGATCTCTGGCCTATGGGGGCATAAGGCCTGCATGTTGTGCTCAGAGATACACGCAGGCAAAACAACAATACACATAAATATTTCTTAAAACGAAATGATCCTGGGGACTGAACTTGCCTCATGCAAGTGTTCTACCATCTGAGCTACATTCTCAGTCCCAGGGGATGTTTTGGTAAATAAAGTAATTCAGGATAAGCTGGGTTATTTTGAAACCATCTTTATGTTATACACATACACACACACCCCCCAAAGCCATAGCATTAGACATAATTGACAATTTGTTTTTTTTTTTTTCCTCTAAGGAAAGAGGTTAGAAAGAATCAAGAATAGATTCTTACTTGTGTCACTAATAATATAAATTTTAGTTCTGATTAGCACAATGAAGATATTCTAAATACATGAAAAGGAAAAGATTAGTTGTTATGAAGGCTATGACTCAGTGTGACTAAATAATCTTCAAAGTTTTAAGTAAGCAGTTTCTATAAATATAACACAGTAAGAAAAACCATTTAGTCACATGGATTATCTCAAATTTTATAGTATTTAGAAAACATAAGAGAATAGTGGGTCAGATGAAAGTAATACATGTAAACAAGAGAAGCAGGATTTTACCCAGGAAAGCAGTCAGAGAGATGAACAGGTACTTGAGATGTAAGACTGGGTACCAGGAAGGAAATCACACAATGGTATCTAAAGTTGCTGTAAACAATGCGGCACATGCAAAGTCATTATCAGAAAGAGACAAACTACTGGGACAACACAGATTCTTATATGAAGCACTGAAGAGTGACCAGGAAATAGTTTAATACTCTGCACAAGGCTCTAAGAAATCTTTGCAGTAATCAATAACCTCTGCAGCATGAAAAACCTAACGAATCTCACGAAATACAAGTCACAGACTGTAGCTAGGAAAGGCAAACAGAGGCTGCTGAGCTGCTGGGCTCAGCAGATGGCTTTCAGGGCCTGTAAGCCCAAGCAGGCACTCCATGCTCTAAGCCTTGTCTCTCAGTCTAGAACGGTCTTCACAGCTTAGATACTTGCAAGTTTAAACTTATACTTCTTCACATTTGTTTATTATCTGTGTAGTTTACAGAGACTCAGAAGTAGGTTAAAAATAATAAATGTAATTACACTGAACATCATTTATTTTGTTACAAAATTTTAAATAGTTGGGACTTTGTTCCTAGAGTTAGTTTAAGTGTTAAAGAGATATAATCCTTGAAAAAAAAATTGCTAATCATAAAGTTTAGGGTATAAAACTGTTTGCCACATTATTTTCAGTTCTGCTATTATTTAGCACACACACAAGCATGAGTGCCTGCTTGCTGCTGCTGCTACAACTACATGCATGGATGTCAGAGGAAAACTTGTAGGAGTCATTCTCTTTACCGTGTGGATCAGTCTCGGATTGTCAGGCATTGTGGCAAGCACCTTTGCCCACCAAGCCATCTTACCAGTCCGTTAGTAAACTGCTTTAAAGTGGAAGTCATTTGAACATATTCCCCCACTCTTATACACAGCATCTGTGAGACACTGGTTCCGAGAACTCTCTATTACCTGGCCAAAACCCACAGGGGCTCATTCTCATATTTAAAAGTGCATATAGCCTACGTATATCCTCCATATAACAGGAATAATTTCTAGATTAGTTACAAGACATAACAGAATGACATAACCATATAACTATGTAGTATTATGTACCATTATGTACTATTTACATAATTATATAGTTTAACAACAAGAAATATCATTCAGTATTACAGATGCCATCCTCACAGACAGGCCTGTGTGATACACAGCAGCAACAACATGACTTTCTTTCTCAAACACTTTGGATCTGAAATTGATTGACTATGTATATAGGGAATCCTCAGAAGCAGAGTGCTCCAGGTAAATTATCCATGCTAGAGTCCTAGATAAAGCTGATGGGCAGAAAAGTTACAATATTCAGTTCAAAAAATGTTCAAAAAATTCAAGAAGATAGATTCTCTAGAAAAAAAACCAAGGAGACATTAGGAACTAATGTCAATTCATTAAATTTATTTTTACTTAAAATAATCTCTAGTCTTCGAGGAGCTCTAAATTTTATGAAACTTACCAGGCCCACTTCTTTCAAAGCTGAAGTCACAGAGAGAACAGGCTTCATCTGCTGCTTGGATGGAGAACCACCTGGTTCACGCTGCTCCAGCGGGGGAGGAACATCTGAGCCTTTTACCCGTGCCACCAACTGCAGGAGACAGAACACACAGTTCAATGTGCTAGATTTCACATTTTCATGGAGAAATAGAAGGCCCCCATCTCTTTTATGCATAGTATACATCTTTCCCATTCCTTAATTACTTGTTTTTGTTGAACATTATGATGCATGTGTTGGCAAAACAGTGAGAACACGAAAATCTTCCAGCCTCATATGTAAATACAGTTCTAAATAAAACTGGTTATCACTGTACAACAGTGTCTCATAAAATGATTCCCCAAAGTTTTCTAGAAAAAGAATATTCTAACAAGCTGCAAGGTGCATTATATTTCTATATGTACCAAACACCATGTAGATAATGAATACTCAGAATCAGTAGGGCTCAATGTTCTCTTCTAAAGGATTGCAAACTGTAATGAAAGGGAGAAAGAAGCAAATCTCTATGTTACCAAGAGATGCTAATGGTCTGAAATAGACCGAAACAACAAAGTTGAGCGAGAACTGACTGTGCAGGCCAGAAGAACTGACTGTGCATTCCGGAAGAGGGGAAGAGGTGCCAAAAACAGTAACCCCCCACTCCACCCCACCCCCGCACCCCTGCCCCAGGCACTCCTCTGGCAGCTCTCAAAGTCAAAGTCAGACACTTCTACAGTCAAAGCTTCAAATTCCAACTCACTAGCATCTTGGCCTAAGACTCATTTTTTTTTTTCTCTAACAAAAGAGCACTGTCTCCATTCTCTCTTTTCTGAAGAGATCAAATGAAATAAGCACTGTGAAGCACATGATTTAACCTTTATCAAATAAGGTTATCTAGCTTAAGCACCAAAAGCCTAGATTAAACTACTGATGAATTAGCTAGCAGGAACCATGCTTCTGATCCTTAGAATGCTGAATAAAAACAAAAAGTCATGTGTGCATAATCAGAGTTTAAAGTTAAGGTAGTGCATTTAAGGTCTTAGAACAGAAGTTCACAAGACACAATGAGCCACAAGTCAAATGCTTTACCTTATTAATTCAAAGAAAACTCAAGATTCAAAAAAGATTAAAAAGTAATAAAGTTGTATGAATAATTAAGAAGTTATAATATGGGTTGAAACAATTCCACCAAGGTAGGTACAGCATTTAAATGGCCTTTGAAACTTTACAGTTCATTTTAATTCATGATTTTAAAGATTATCTTAAAAGTCAATTCTGAAATTATTAGGCAGATACCTAAACATAGGGGCAAAGAGGAAATCCCGAAGGAAAAAAAATCCATATTTTTTTTTAGTCATAAATAATATAAAACATCTTGGTGTAACTCTACCCAAGCAAGTGAAAGACCTATATGACAAGAACTTCAAGTTGCTGAAGAAAGAAATTGATCATGGATCAGTAGGATTAACATAGTGAAAATGGCCATCTTACAAAAGCAATCTACAGATTCAGTGCAATTCCCATCAAAACTCTAATGCAGTTGTTTACAGACCTTGTTTACAGACCTTGTTTACAGACCTTGACAGAGCAAATCTCAACTAGCAAATTGCCTCAATGAGTTATACTTCATTTAGTCTTAATTATTTTTATGTATGTATAGAGGCCAGAGATTGATGTTATATGACTTTAACCACTCTCTACCTTTTGTTAGTAGGTGCGATGTCTCAATGAGCCTGAAGCTTCCAGATTTTCTAGATTGGCTATTGAGGATCTTCCTGTCTCAGCCTCCCCGGCCCTGTAATTACATATGTACACTGTCTTGCCGGCTTTTCTCTCAGTGCTGTGGATCTGAACTCAGGCTTGTAATAACAGGAGCTCTGCCACCTATCGCATCTCCCCATCTGCTTGTATCCATACTTGTTAAAAAGTTCTTTCCGGGTGGGGACACAGTTCAATAGTAGAACAGTTGTCTAACCTGAGGATAGTCTGGATATTTAGAACCTTAAAAATTAAGTTTTTTATATTCACATAATTCTTAAATTCATAAACTACTATAAAAATAATATTAGTGCAGCTCTCTGAAAAGGTGCCACAGGGAGGGCTTACGTCAGAGCTCAGCTGTGTCTAGCATTTGTCTAATGCAAAGCACTGGGTTCCAGCCTTAGTACTTCATAAACCTGGCTTGGTGGTACATGCCTCAAAGTCTGTCACTCGGAGATGGAGGAAAGAAGATGCCAAGGTCAAGGTCACCCTGAGCTACACAGTAAGTTTAGAGTCAGCCTGGGCTATGAGACCCTGTCTCCAAACCAAAACCAAATAAATCTTCATGTAATATACTTAGCTTTGTTTTTGAGTGTGAAGATTCTTCAACTTGGCCTTAATATTTTCAAGGAAGCTAGCTATAAAGAATAAATAATTAGTAGAAATATTTCTATATTAAACTAAACCTTAAGAGAAGCCTATCGTAGCAGACAAATATCTAAGTTAAGACTGATGAACTAAACAGAATCTGGCACTGGAGAATCAGATTCAGTACAAGCTGTGATTATGTGAAAATGAAAGAGCTCAAGCTAAGTCATTCTTAAATCAAAATATTAACATAGCACTTTGATCACCATGTCTATTCCTATAGCAACAGCACACAGTTTTTATCACTATTGCTCTGTGGTACAGCTCGAGCTCAGGGATGGTGATACACTGAAGGTTCGTCTATTGTTCGGGATTGTCTTAGCCATCCTGCTTTCTTTGTTTTGCATATGAAGTTGAGATTTGCTCTGTCAAGGTCTGTAAACAAGGTCTGTAAACAAGGTCTGTAAACAACTGCATTAGAGTTTTGATGGGAATTGCACTGAATCTGTAGATTGCTTTTGTAAGATGGCCATTTTCACTATGTTAATCCTACTGATCCATGATCAATTTCTTTCTTCAGCAACTTGAAGTTCTTGTCATATAGGTCTTTCACTTGCTTGGGTAGAGTTACACCAAGATGTTTTATATTATTTATGACTATTGTAAAGGGTGTTGTTTCTCTAATTCTTGCTTGGCCCATTTATCATTTGTATTAAGGAGGGCTACCGTTTTCTTTGCCGAAGGTGGATTTTATCAGCTGTAGGATTCTCTGGTGGAATCTTTGGAGTTGCTTAGGTATACTATCATATCGTCCACAAATAGCGATACTTCGATTTCGTCCTTTTCAATGTGTATACCCTTGATCTCCTTTAGTTGTCTTATTGCTCTAGCTAGAACTTCAAGTAGTATATTGAATAGACAGAAAGAGAGTGGACAGCCTTGTCTTGTTCCTGGTTTTAGTTCAAGTTTCTCTCAATGTAATTTGAGGTTGGCTGTTGGCTACTGGCCCGCTCTATATTGTCTGTATTATGCTTAGGTATGTGCCTTGTGTACTTGATCTATTTAATTCTTTTAACATGAAGGGGTGTTGGATTTTGTCAATGGATTTTTCAGCCTCTAATGACATGATCATGTGATTTTGTTTTCTTTCAAGTTTCTTTATATGGTAATTAACATTAACAGATTTTTGTATAACTGAACCATCCCTGAATCTCTGGGATAAAGCCTACTTGACCATGGTGCATGATGTTTTTGATGTGCTCTTGGATTTGATTTGTGAATATTTTAGTGAATATTTTTGCATCAATGCTCAGAAGAGAAGTCTATCTGAAATTCTGTTTCTTTGTTGCATCTTTGTGTGGTTTAGGTATCAGGGTAACTGTAGCTTCATAGAATGAGTTTTTGTCAGTGTTCCTTCTGTTTCTATTTTGTGTAACAGTTTGAAGAGTATTGGCATTAGCTCTTTATTGAAAGAATAGAATTCTGAACTAAAACCATCTGTCCTTGGTATTTTTTTGTTTTGTTTTGTTTTGTTTTTGCTTGGGAGACTTTTAATGAGTGCTTCTATTTCCTTAGAGTACAATGTGGGGAGCCGACAGAAGGCAGCTATCATCCTTGCAGCCATCTTGAGCCATATACCCTGACAAGAGACTTGTTTTCAACAGCCTACAACAGCTGAGCACACTCTGATAACATCTTGTTTTAGATACCCAGGATCTTCCCTTGGGTGTGTGAGACTTAAAGGTGTGACTTGAGAAGTCAGACTTATAAAAGGTGAGAGGCAGACAGAAGAAGGGACTCGAAACTTGGAACTTAGAGGCACTAGGGACTAGGAACTAGGAACTCGAGGCTTGGGACTTGGACTAGGAACAAGAAACTTGGAAAGAGAGAAGAAGAGAGACTTGAGAATAAACGGGACTGAATCACATTCTTTCTGGTCACCATTCTTCACATCTGCCCTCACTCTCTCTCTTGCTGAACCCTGAGCTGCGGACTGGAGCAGCAGTCTGAACTGGGACAATTTAGCCCCCAAAGCTTGGGGCAGTGCAGGCTCTAACAATTTTGGCCCCCAAGCTTTTGGCATTGCGGGTTCCAAAATTTGGCAGAGCGGTCCCTGACAGTACAGGACTGTCTAAATAGTTTACTTGACCTTCATTTAACTTTGGTAAGTGGTATCTGTCTAGAAAACCATCCATTTCATTAAGATTTAGATTTTCCAATTTTGTAGAGCACAGGCTTTTGAAGGAAGATCTTAAGATTCTTTGAATTTCCTCATTTGTGGCTATGTCTCTATTTTCATTTCTGATTTTGTTAATTTGGATACTGTCTATATTTGGTTAGTTTGGCTAAGGGTTTGTTTATCTTGTTGAGTTTTTCAAAAAATCAGCTCTTGGTTTTGTTTATTCTTTATATTGCTTTTTTTTGGGGGGGGGAGGTGTTTCTAATTGATTGATTTCAGCCCCGATTTTGATTATTTCATGTCTTCTACCCCTCTTTGGTGTGTTTGCTTCTTTTTTTCCTCTAGATCTTTCAGGTGTAGCTTTAAATTGCTGTCATGAGAATTTTCTAATTTCTTTATGGAGGCATTCAGTGCTATGACCTTTCCTTTTTAGCACTGCTTTTATTGTATCCTATAAATTTGGGTATGTTGTACCTTCATTTTCATGAATTTTGCAGGCAAATGGATGGAACTTGAGAATATCATCCTGAGTGAGGTAACGCAGACCCAAAAGGACATGCACGGTATGTACTCACTGATAAGTGGGTATCAGCCAAAAAGTACAGGATACCCACACTACAACTCACAGACCCAAATAAGCTAAACAAGAAGGAAGGCCCAAGGGAAGATGCTTGAATCTCATTTAGAAGGGGGAATAAAACAGTCATAGGAGGGAGAGGGAGAGAGGGAACTAGGCAAGGGTGGGGGAAGGCAAAGGGGAGGGGAAGGGGGTTTCAGGATCAGGTGTGGGGAGAGACAAGAGCAACTGCCAGATGGTCATGTGAATGATGGGAATATGCAGCTGGGAGGGATGGGAGATGGGAGGCGTCTCGAGGAAGTGCCAGAGACCTGGGATAGGGGAGGCTCCCAAGAACCAATAGGGGTGACCTTAGCTGAGACTCACAGCACAGTATTGGGGATATGAAACCTGAAGAGGCCACCTACTGTATCCAGGAAGGAACCCCAGTAGAGCAATAAGGACAGCAACCCACCCACAAAACTTTCAACTCAAAATCTATCCTGTCTACAAGGAATGCAGGCACGGGGGATGGAACAGTGACTAAGGGAGTGGCCAAGCAGTAACTGGCCCAACTAGAGACCTATCCATTGGGTAAGCATCAATGTCTAACACTATTAATGATACTCTGTTATGCTTTCAGACAGGAGCCTGCATAACTATCCTCTGAGAGACTCTACCCAGTAGCTAACTAAGAGAGATGCAGAGACCTATAGCCAAACAGTAGGTGGGGCTCAGGAATTCTTTTGAAGGAGTTGGGGGAAGGACTGAGGACCCCAAAGGGGATAGGACATCAATAGAAAGACAAAAAGAGTCAGCTAACCTGGCTCTTTAGGGGCTCTCAGAGACTGAACCACTAACCAAAGAGCATACATGGGATGACCTACCCATACATATGTAGCAGATGTGCAGCTTGATCTTCTTGTGGGTCCCAAATAACTGGAGCAGGAGCTAGCACAAAGCTGTGGCCTGTACACTGGATATGTTCTTCTAGCTGAGCTGCCTTTTCTGGCCTCAGTGGGAGAGCATATGCCTAACCCTGCAGCGACTTGATGTACCAGAATGAGGGGATACCCAGGGGGACCTCTACGCTCTCAGAGGAGAAGGGGAAGGTGGGATGGGGAATGACTGTGGGAGTGGGGACCAGAAGAGGAGGCAGTGATCAGAATCTAAAGTGAATGAATAAATAAAAAAGGAACAGAAAAAAATTCACCTTCTCTTAAAATAATGTGACACAAGATATTAAAGTACCTTAACTGTGACAGGAGAAGATGTTACACTGACCCCTTAATTAAGAAAGCTATCAAGTATGAGAGTAACAAAACACTGAAATCAACCAAGTCAACAACGTCTTATCAGTCCTTTCCAGTGACAAATCCTGATAGGTGTACCAATCCTATGAGGTCAGCCCTAAACACGCACACATGAGCAACACTAAATGGGTTCAGTAGGTTGTGTTCGAGTATAAGTGAGTGTGCGTGTGCATGTAGATGCTCAAAACAAACTAGGTATTTAAGACCCACGGTTTTATAGAAGATAAACCCATGAAGTTTGAAAACCAAACATGCCAGTTTTAAAAATGAAATTGATTACATGGCTAAGTCTAGAATATTTTCTTCTAAGCCTAGTTTTATAAACACATCCAGTTTTAAATATAAAATTTTTCAATAAAACTATAGCATTGACTTGAAAAGTTTTCTAAGTCAGATTTGTACATATAAGTGTGAGAATGAATGTGTGTGTGTATATCCAAATGCATGTTGCCCAGGCTGGCTTCCAACTCATGACACATGGCCCAGCATGAGACTCCTGCTTCAGCCTCCTAAATGCTGGGCACAAAGGCATGCAGCACTATGTTCTAGATAAGAAACCTTTCTTTCTTTCCTTCCTTCCTTCCTTCCTTTCTTTTCTTTCCTTTCTTTCTTTTTTTTTTTCGGTACTAAGAATTAAATCCAAACTGTGGGACATGCCAGGTATGGTGGTTTAATATGCTTGGCTCAGGGAATGAGTCGTACTATTAGGGGGATATTAGGAGGTGTGGCCTTGTTGGAGGAAGTGTGTCCATGTAGACCTCCTAGATGCCTGGAAGTCAGTCTCCTCCTACTTCCCTTCAGAACAAAATGTAGTACTCTCAGCTCCTCCAGTGCCATGCTTCCTGCCTTGATGATAATGGACTAAATCTCTAAACCTGTAAGCCAGCCCCAATTAAATGTCCTTTCTAAGAGTTGCCTTGGCCATGGTGTCTTCCAGCAATGGAGACCCTAACTAAGACAGCCAGCAGCCAGCCCTATACTGCTGAGCTCTGTGCCTGGCTGTAAAGTAATCCTATGGAGGTACACAAACTGCCATGTCCTCAGAAGCCATTCTCACATCTCCCCAAGGTTTTCAGTTATCACTGTAAGATTTTCTATTTCATACTTCAATGTTACTACGTGCAGAAACTTAATCAGCAGTGTCACCAAATGACAAAAGTAAAAAAAAGTAACCAAAAATTGGACTAGCTTTAATGTAAAAAGCTTTATCAGGTTTTAAGACTCAGAACAGTAAATATCATTTCATCTGTATATGTGGATTAGTAAGGATTAGTAAGTATGTCAGGAACATATCAAAAGAACCTGATTTCATATTGTAAACAGAATAATTTCATATAAAGTTCAGTAGCACCTAAGGAAGCTCTTTCTAAAAACAACTACTCCAGACTATTAGCTGGCAGGCATCCAATTCAAGTACATCTTCCCTCCCTATATGAGGCTATATACAATAAACAAATGTTTCCTGAATAATTCTTTAGACACAAATTTGAAATAAGCTGAGTCACAAAATTCCCAACAAATTTATCCATTTGTTTCTTATGATCACCATGACAAAGGTAATCCTATTTTGGCTTTTCTGAATTATATGAACTTAAGCTGTGGGAGGCATGTTATTCTAAGGTGTAGAGCCTACATGGCTAGAGAAAACAATAACATCTGATAAATGTGCTAATGCCAGTGTCCTCCATGCCAATCATAGAATGAACTGAGACACAGACATTCACCCTACCTTAAAGTACCATAAGTAACAAAGCAAGAACGTAGAGGCCTGCTGCCAAAGTGGGTCTGTGTGTGCACACTGATGGAAGCAAATAAGGAGTAGCTAGCCCTGTGACTAAAACCGTGAGGAACCGAACAGTGAAATCAATGAAAACTATTATCAAATAACTTGATGTCCCATTGAGATTTTTGTCTGAACTCAGCATTTTAAAAAATAAGGCTGACAGAGGGGGTCAAGGACACTATAAGAAAACCCACAGAATCAACTAACCTGGGCCCACAGCGGCCCACAGAGACTTAGCCAACCAGGAGTATGCATGGGACTGACCTATGCCCTCTGCACACATGCTACAGTTGTGCAGCTTGATCTTCATGTGGGACTCCAAACAGCAGGAGCAGGGGCTGTCTGTGACTCTGTTGTCAGCCTCTGGGACCCTTCCCTCCTACTGGGCTGCCTAGTCTAGCCTCAGTAGAAAAAGATGCACCTAGTTGTACCACAGTTTGATATGCCAGGGCTAGTTGAGATCCATGGGAGGGCCCCCCTTTCTGAAGAGAACAGAGGAGAAGTGGATGGGAGAGAAGAGGGATGAGGGACAAGGACTGGGAGAAGGGGAGGGCTGGGAAACTGTGGGAGAGAGGAGGGACACACGGACGGGGACACACACACACACACACACACACACACACACACACAGATTTACACTGACTTGCTCTGATACAGTTTGTGCAAGGCCCTGGGTTCGATCCTCAGTGCTACAAAGTTTAGAAACTGCAAACCTGATTCCTCAGTAAGAGCCCAAAGACATGAATTCAACAAGGCTAAATAAGAACAAGGTCTTACATGCTCTTCCCACACTTTCTTCTCTCTTTCATAAGCTTCCTTCCTTTTTCGCTCCAGCTGCTCTTTTAGCACAGCAGCACGTGCATGTGTTTGGGCCTGAAAATAAAAACCAGCAATTAGTTATCAGAAAGCTAGCCTATGGTCATCCTCCTCCAATCTGGGTCTAAAACGACACTGACTTTGTAGCCAACATGGAAGTGTGTGTGTGGTTCCAGAATAAAAATATACTCTATGTATCCTTCTCACCTTGGATAATATGAGAATAGCTGATATTTGGTAAGTGAAAATAAGTTCAATGCGCTAGAGTGCAAATTAAAATGTAAATGTTGATGACAATTGTTAGGCATGATTCTATTCATCTTTGGAGAAACAGATACCTGCATATTTCATTTTTAAGGCTACTCTTCTGAGACAGTGTCTTGATTATAATACACACACACACAAAACAAAACAAACAAACAAACAAACAAACAAACAAAAAACCCTGGCTGGCCTTGAATTTTTGGCAATCCTCTTGCCTCAGCCCACTGAATGCTGGGATTACATGAGTATCTACTTTTACAGAATTACACATGTCACAGTTTTATATATTCACATCATAATTTCATTTAATTGTTCTTCATAAATGTTATATAAAGAAGAAAAATGCTATTTTCCAGTAATTAAAAGGTGACAGATAAGAGGGGAAATCAAAACTTAAAGAAAAGAAAATGATCCAAATATATAAAACTCCTAAGAACAACCTTTTCTCGCTCAGCTTTTACTTTCCTAAGAAGTTATACTGTTTAGTCTGTACCTTAAGTGACTCCATCTTTTTGAGCCTCGTGTCAGTCTCTTCTGCTACTTCTTGTCCTTTGGTACCATCGGCCTCTTTCTAGAACAATTGTCAACAAGCACACCACTTAGTAAACAGCAGCCAAGCTCAGAGTGAACTCACACCATGAGTGTGAGAGATGAAACCACTCAGCACTGTCAGTTTTCTCTGAGAGCCGCACCTGAGCCCCCCAACGCAAAAGGCAAAAGGAGACCGCTGTCAAGTGGTCTCTATTCCTTTCATAGACAGCAGGTACAGTCTCTTTGAAAAGTCCTATGGGACAAACAGTCTTAGCAATCTGAAGTCATGTCCTTAAGATTCACTTCATCCCTACATATAGTTTTCTGGTCTTTGACCTTCATTTTCTTTTTACAGTTTTAACTTTTATTATTATAGACATAACATGATTGAACTTAATCTATTATTGAATTATTTTTTTATAAATTGATTTTTACCTACATTCTCACCACGAAGTTTGGCTTTAATCTGTTGGCGCTCATTAAAATTCTGTAGTCTTATTTGCCTCAGCCTTGCCAGATAAACCTGAAACAGGAACAACAAAAACAAATCAACATTCACTTAAAAGGAGAACTATGAACATTCTCACTGCTTAAAAAAAACCTTAATTTATGGAAAAGTGTTAATCTGAATACAGGAAACAAAAGTTCTGAAGTTTGGTTAATGAAAATGAAATATTAGCTTTTAAGTATTTAAAGGAATTTATTTCTGCAAAGAAAGAAATATGTTATAATTACAAAATTTTAAATTATATCAAAAGAAAAGAAATTGAAACTCAGAAGACTGAATAACAGTTACGGGGCAAAATTATGACACAGCATGTCAGTCAAAATATATTAACAGGTCCCTATAGACTTACAAAATCTTAAAATAATTGTTAAGCATTTAAACCATGCAAGAAAAGAAGGCGATAAACTTAAAAATGGCTGCGTGGCGGAGGTGCTGAGCATGCGGAAAGCATACCTCTTCCTCATTGTTCCTTGGCTTCCCTCCTCTTGAAGAGCTGGGCCTGCCTCCATACAGAGTTGCCAGGTTTTGCAGGATTCCCTGTTTGTCATTTAATGTGCTAAGTTTAAAGAATGAGTGGGGCTACAGTGCCCTGCTCTGTAGGCACATCCACATGCCACTTACTTCTTCTAGATATATGCTGGCCACTTCTAGATACTACACTAAAGAGGTTCTGGCACTACCCATGGCCATGCTGGCATGTGAATGCAGGGAGAACAGAAGTCATTCAACTCCAAGTATAATTATTTAAGTACAGAGACTGCAAATGTTTTTATAGTCATTAAAGAGATTTTAAAGAGTGTTTTCCTTTTAGATTCACAGCACTATTTTGTTTTGTTTTGTTTTGTTTTGTTTTTTCTTTTTGGCCTTTAAAAAAAGATCCAATCCCACTGATGTTGGATAATGAACCGGGAGATAGACCTTGAAGAGACCACCTCCAGTAGACATGGCCTCCAGTTGAGGGATAGGGCTACTGGCATCTCAAAATTTTTAACCCAGAATTGTTGCTGTATAAAAGAAATGCAGGTACAAAAATTGGAGCAAAGGCTGAAGAAAAGGCCATCCAGTGACCACCCCAACTTGGGATCCATCCCAGTCTTAGACACCTAACCCGACACTACTGATGATGCTGAGATGTGCTTGCAAACAAGAGCCTAGCATGTTTGTCCTCTGAGAGGCTCTGCCAGCACCTGACTGAGACAGATGCAGGTACTTATAGTCAACCATTGGACTGAGCCTGGGAACCCCAATGGAAGAGTTAGGAAAACAAGTGAAGAAGCTGAAGGGGACTGCAACCCTAAAGGAAGAACAATATCAACTAATCAGATTCTTCAGAGCTCCCAGGGACTAAGCCACCAACCAAAGAGTATACATGGGCCGGTCCCTACGCCCTGCTGCATATGTAACAGAGGACTGCCTTGTCTGGCCTCAGTTGGAGGGGATGTGCTTAGTCCTGTGGAGGTTTGATGTCCCAGAGAAAGGGGGATGCTAGAGGGGTGAGGTGGGAGTGGGTGTATGATTGGGGGAGCACCCTCTTAGAGGTAAGGAGGAGGGGGGATGGGGAGAACAGGGACCAGGAAGAGAGACATTTGAAATGTAAATAAACTAATTAGTAAAAAGAAAAGTTCCATTCACTTCTAGATGTCTATGTATATACTACATACCACACACACACACACACACACACACACACACACACATACACTTTTATATTCACTGCTCTGGCTTCCAAAAATGACAAGCTCAGGCACAAACTGCCTCATTTTCAAATACAGCTTATTGTTAACACGGAATTGTCTTACTAGAAATTATTCACATGCTTCAGCAAAACTACCAGGCTATCCAATTATCTACTTTCTCTTCCTTCAAGCTACAAGCATGTTTCAAGCTTCTTCAGACACAGAGAGTTCTCGGTCCACTTTCCTGTCTCTCATTGCTCATCCATGTGTAGTAACTGCACTTTATACTCATTATCACCCATTGCCTGAGGTCAACAAGTCTTCTTAACCCTCTATCAATCTACTGTCTAATTCAAGTATAATTAAAATTTTCTTCCTAAGGTCACTAGTAGTGTCAGAAATGATTCAAATGTGGCCTTTTGAGCATTTTAAAAACCATTTTTTCTCTAAAATTACCTTTGACTGAATCTACTACACACACACACACACACACACACACTTCTCATAAATACACGAGGTTCACGATAGGAAAATCAAAAAGAAATTTAAAAGCATTAAATATTTATTATAAAGCTAGTACTTGAGAGCCTTAAATTTTATCTCCCACATATCCTTTTATACATATGTATGAATTCCCTTCAAAATAAAATTTTCTACAATTTTTTTTGTCACTTACAATTATATTTCCAGTCCCTCCTCATATTCACGAACACACAGGATTGGTGTGTGGGCAGTTGATGTAGCTCTGTGCCACGGCACTGGTTTGCAACTGCAAGGAGGCTCAGAAAAACATGCATACACATGCGTGTACACACATACATATGAATAAATGAAAGATATATGTGAGACTAGAGGGACTATAAATTAGGAAACTACTTTGGAGACTCAGGAGTCAAAAAAGAAATGCCTAACATGAGACAGAAACTAAAGGGCTCAATAATAGCTAACTAGGAAAGAGAACTAGTAACATTTACATTCGGTAGATATGCATATGGTAGATAGTACACAGGCAAAGAAAAGGTCTAGGTTTTTGACTGTAGTTACTGATCATAATCAACATCTGGACTAAGAATAAGATCATACTATAAAAAGAACGATAAAGTCAAGTTCAGAAAATGTTTGAGGTAGTTTTGTTGCACCTAAGTAGTTACTCAAATGCCAGTCTAATAAATTCTAAATTTTGTAGTTTAAGAGAAAAATGCTACGTGACTGAGGGATATTTGTTGTTGCTTTTGAAGGCAGGGTCTTACTGTATTGCCAAGGCAGACTTTGAGAATTCCTAGGTTGAAATGATCCTTCTGCTTTGTGGTTGTTTGAATATGCTTGGCTTGGGGGAGTGGCACTATGAGGAGGTGTGGCTTTGTTGGAGTAGGTGTGGTCTTGTTGGAGGAAGTCTGTCACTGTGGGGGCGGGCTTTGAGACTTTCCTCCTAGCTTTCTGGAAGTCAGTCTCTCCTAGAGGCCTTTAGAACAAGATGTAGAACTCTTGGCTCTTCCAGCACTATAACTGCCTAGACGCTGCCATGCTTTCCACCATATGATAATGGACTGAACCCCTGAACTTGTGAGACAGCACCAGATGAATGTGGTCCTTTATAGGAGCTGCCTTAGTCATGGTGTCTGTTTACAGCAGTAAAACCCTAACTAAGACATGTCTCAGTTTCTGTAGTAGTGCGATATGAAGTTGGTGTTCCTCTAAGCTACCATATACCATCATTGTTTATGTGGGCTCATTTTTATTATTACTTTTTATTCGATATTTTATTAATTTATATTTCAGAAGCCACTCCCCTTCCCCATTACCCCTACCCATTAATCCCCTATCCCATCCCTCCTCCTCCTTATGGGCTAATTTTTAAAAGACACAGTTATCCATAGAGTTACAGGAAAGTAAGATAGTTATAAATACAGCCCAGTAAAACATTATGAAATTAAGGGATTTTCCTGTCATTTGTTTTGTAAAGTAGATTGCACAGCTTCAAGTGTTAGAAGTTGTAGATGACAGTGGGCCCAGATAGGGTAACAGGTTAGACACTCCCTTTCACAGTACTACCCAGATAGGGTAACAGGTTAGACACTCCCTTTCACAGTACTAGCCCGTATGACTGACACTTAACTAGAAGGGCATGTACAGTGGACCTGAGGAAGCATGACGCCTAGTGCTCATTCTGAATCCACAAGTGTGCTCTGCACTGCCATGTTGTTACTTCCCCTGACACCAATGCTTCCTGAGACCTGCAAACTCAGGGATATAAAATGCAGTGTTACTGTTGGATACACTTATCTGCTCTTATAGAACTTAGTGTTTAACTATAGAGCACAAAGACAAGAGAAGTCCTGCCTCAACAATGTACATAGCAGGTGAAAACTAACTACACCAAGTTGTCCTCTGATCTCTGTGTACATGCGTACATTCACACATGCACAAATAAATAAAATTAAAAGCCAGTGCAAATATATTTACATTTTCATATGATTTAAACATTTCATGGGTTTCAGTATTAATGGAAAATATTTATTAGGTACAACTTTAAATCTCTGATGTTAATATTATTTCCTGAAGAATCAAGGTTATAATAAATAGTATCAATTACTGTACTGTAGTATACTGTAGTAAATGCAACACAGCAGTTATAACTGAGAAGTGAAAACTGTCACATCATTAAACATGAGTGAATGACACTGAACATGCAGTAATGACTACTGTAAAAGTAGTCTCCTGAGAGCCCTCCATCCCTAACTCTCTCTCTGTACAGTCACATGCTGGTCTCTACTGTCATCTGTCAGAAGTTCAATGTTCTAAACACCTGACAATATAATGTGACTCTATTTCAAGTCCTCTGATGGGACTGGAGATAGACAACGATGGCAGAGTGCTTACCCTGCATGTTCAAAATCCTAGATTTAATCTCGAACCCTGACCTCAAACCAAACAAACCAACCAACCAACCAAAATCCAAGACCCACCTTCAAAAATCAAAACACTGACCAACAAAACTGAAGAGCTCGACAAAGATTAAAGCTTTTTTTAATGAAATAATGGTAATAATATTGGAAAACTATCTGAATCTCATGCAAAACCACCTATGAATAAACAAATAATGTATTATAATGCTGATACTTCAGAATTGCACAGATATCAAAATAATAAAGTGGCTTGAGCCTAAAAGCCAATGCACACAGAGAGAAAAACCTAATCATACTGCTGAAAACTAAGAGCTAAAAGTAAAATACTCAAAGCATCCAGAGAAATATTAACTACAGAAGAAAATCTTCAAAAGGCGAAGAAACATCATTAAAAACTACATAGAATAAAAAGTAGTTGAATTACAATTTTTCAAATAAGTAAACTGTCAGTCCAAAATAGATATTGGATTTATAAATGAGACTATTCAATAACGATAAACTGAAGGTATCTCAGTACAAAGTAAGATGGAGAGAATTTACAGTTAGAAGAACTTGTCTGAAGAGATTGCTGGTTACACAGTGGTCCACACCTGTGATCCAAGCTCCCTGGGAAGCCAGGAGAGAAGGATGCTGCTCAGGACCAGGTTCCCTGTCTACAGAACAACGGATCGTTTCACTACAATACTACCAATTAAGAAAACACGGCTAAAGGAATTGCTTCTCTCTGGCTCTGTGTTTGTGTCTGACAGACTTTTAGTCTGCTCAATTTTGCTAAGTGATGCTTTTTATTCACAAGTTCTTTATAGTATTTTCTTTAAAAAGGAATTTCTTCAAAATTATGACGATAAATATAAGTAAATAAATAAACAGAATGTTTTTAGACAGAAAAGATATAAGAAGCTTGGAAAATTTGATGGAAACAATAATTATGGAAAATGGGAATTTGAAGGGAACAATAATTATGGAAAATGTTCCATTTCTCTTAGTTCTTAAATTATTATATTAGACAACAGGAAAGAATAATCAAAGGCTAGAAGTATGGCTCAGTGCAAGAGTGCTTGTCCAGCATGTGCCAATTCTGGGTTCAATACCTATCAATATACACACACATAGCAACTAATGTCCTGGTTGCAAGGACAGAGTAAAGGAACCACTATAGTGGCACCATTTTCCCATTCCTATCTGTTCTAATTTGTTGCTACAATAGAAGACCCTAATGAAAAGGAACTTAGTGGAGAAGGCTTATTCTAATTATAATTCCAGGTTATATAGCTCATGACTGCACAGAAGTCAGAGTGGCAAAAGCTTGAAGCAGTAAGTCACATCACAGCCACAGTCAAGGGCAGAAAGAGACAGAAATACATTCCTGCTCATTCGCTCGATGCTCAGCTCAGTTCCTAGGCTCACAGAGGTCAAGACTTCCTGCACATGGGATAACATTGTCCACAGTGGGCTGGATCTCCCCACATCAATTAACTTGCCACAGTCCTATAAAGACATGCCCACAGGCCAACCCAATGT
>JANHMN010000015.1:48479187-48536022 GCA_030674055.1 Rhabdomys pumilio | reverse complement strand
AGAGAGAGAGAGAGAGAGAGAGAGAGAGAGAGAGAGAGAGAGAGAGAAAGAGGCAGGCAGGCATAGAGAGACATCTAAAATTGGGTGAGTAGGGAGGTGGAAAGGTGGGGAGGAGAGAAAAAGGAAAGAGAGAGAGGGAGGGAGGGGAGAGAGACAGAGAGAGACAGAAAGAGAGAGAGAGAGGGAGAGAGAGAGACAAACATACAGATAGGCAGTCAGTCAGAGAGAAACATCTAAAATTGGGTGGGTAGGGAGGTGGAAAGGTGGGAAGGAGAAAACCATCATCAAAATATATTGTAGGCAGGGTGATAGTGGTGCACACCTTTAATCCCAGCTCTCAGCAGGCAGAGCTCTGTGAGTTTGAGGCCAGCCTGGTCTACACAGTAAGTTCCAGGTTAACAAGGGCCACACAGAGAAACCCTGTCTTGACAATAAAATAAAATTGTATGAAAATTTTAATTAAAACTCAGTTAATTAAAAACAAGAACAGCTCACAAGCTCAGGGAACATCCCAGAAGAGTCAGAGGATGAGGAAAGTGCTGTGACATCTGTCTTCTAGAACAGTGGTTCCCAGTGTGTGGGTCATGACCCCTTTGTGGGTAGAATGACTCTGTAACTGGGGTCACTTAAGACCATTGGAAAACACAGATATGGCATTCTGACTCATAACGGCAGAATTACAGTCATGAAATAGCAACAGAAATACTTTTATGAGGAGCTGTATTAAAGGGTTGCAGCATTAGAGAGGTTGAGAGCCTCTGCTGTAAATGCCATGGCTGTAGAATTCACAAACTCATAGCAGCCATGGTTACCTACACAATACCTGTGGAAAACCCAGTAGGCACAAATGCCCTACCCCATGGGGAGGAACTATTAGCTGCTGAAGGGAGCTCATTAGTGAAGCTAGGTTTCCCATGCTCCACTAGAGGGCCCCACACTCAGGAACACAACAATGCTAGCAGGATCTAGTGAGTCATTAAAAAAACAATGAAGTTGGGAAGGGTGTTTGCTAGGGAATGAATAGGGGAAATGGGGGATAAACCTACTTATATTTCATTGTGTATGTCTATGGAATTCTGAAAAATAAAGAAAACTAAAAAAAAAAAAGAAAAAAGAATTGTCTATAGCCACAATAGAGCAATGCGATTAGAGCTACACTAAAGATACAAGATAAAGATTATGAAGATACAAGAAAACATGGTTTTCAAATAAGGGACAGGATTTGAAAGGTGTGTAGCAGTGGGGGAGGGGAAACTGCAGGTAGCCACTAGAAAGTCCCAGATGCCAGGGACCCAAGAGGTTCCTAGGACCCAACAGGGAGGACATTAGCTAAAATACCCAACGAAAGGGGAGATAGAACCTGTAGAGACCATATCCAATTGACAGGCACAGCCCCTGGTTGAGGAATGGGGCCACCCAATCACCTCAAAAATAATAATCCAGAATTCCTCCTGTCAAAAGGAAATGCAGGGACAAAGAGTAGAGCAGAGAATGAAGGAAGGAAAGGCCATCCAGAGACTGTCCCACCTAGGGATCCATTCCATCTGCAGACACCAAACCCAGACACTATTGTGGATACCAAGAAGTGTTTGCTGACAGGAGCCTTGTATAGCTGTATACTGAGAGGATCTGCCAGCTCCTGAATACAGATAAGGATGCTTGCAGCCAACCATCAGACTGAGCATGGGATCCCCAATAGAGGTGTTAGAGAAAGGACTGAAGGAGCTGAAGGGGATTGCAATCCCATGGGAAGAACAACAATACCAACCAATCATATCCCCCCAGAGCTCTCAGTGACTAAACAACCAACGAAAGAATACTCATGGAGGAACCTATGGCTCCAGCTGGACATGTAGCAGAGGATGGCCTTATCTGGCATCAATGAGAGGGGACACTCTTGGCCCTGTGGAGGCTTGATGCCCCAGTGGAGGGGACTGCTAGGGCGGTGAGGCAGGAGTGGGAGGATGGGTGGGGGAGCACCCTCACAGAAGCAGGGAGAGAGGGATGGGATAGGGGGTTTGTGGAGAAGAAACTGGGAAAGGGGATAACATCTGAAATGTAAATAAAGAAAATAACCAGTATAAAAAACAAACAAACAAACAAAAAATAACAAACAAAAATAACAAAAAAAAAAAAAGAAGAAGAAGAAGAAGAAGAAAACAAGAGATATCTGTCTTGAAGAAACAGATGAAAAATTAGATTGGCACCTATACACCCAGGAAACTAATGAACAGGAAGCAAACTCAGTAGTTATCTAATAATCAAATTGCCTCCAGGCACAAAGAAGAAAACCTTTCCAGAGTCAGAGGGAAATGCGTATAATACACCTACGGTATCAGAAAGAGGCATGTCAGAAGAGTCCTCAGCCTACAGGATACCCCAGCAAAAATACCTGTCACAGACAAGGCGAACTCAAGGCTTCAGAGGCGCTCAGTAGTCAAAGCACTTACCATGTAAGCAAGAGAACCAGAGTTTGATCCAAGACACACATGTGCTCCTATACACATGTGAACATACACAAACATACACATGAAAAGACAAAAAAATAGGCCAAATGCTTTTAAGACCTACAAATTCAGGTTAACGTTACCGCCATGTATTGTTCAAGTGTCAGGAAAAAAAAGGCATTTTCCCAACAAATTTTGGAAAATGTCTTTTTAAAGAAAATACTAGAGGACATTCTCTAACATGAAGAAAATAAACTGATGATGGAATCCCAGGATGAAGCAAAAACAGAGGTGGGAAAAATCACTGCATCTTGGTAGTTCTAGTAACTATCACCGTTTAAGACTCTTTAAACTTTAAGTTTACATGTGTCAGCCTGTCTGTCTGTATGTGCAAGTGAGTGCAGGTGCTGCAGAGGCCTGAGGAGGGTGTTGGGGTCCCTAGAGTTGCAGTTACAGATGCTTGTAAGCCACTTGATGTGGGTGCTGAGAACTGAACTCAGAGCAGCAGCAAGCACACTTAACTGTGTTATCTCTCCAGCTCCCAGTAACTATTTTAAATAATAATCTACAACCAGAGCTGAGAATGGTGGTGCATACCATTAATCCCAGCATTCAACCAAGCATGAGGATCTTGAGTTTGAGGCCAGCCTAGGCTACATAGCAGTTTAAAAGCCTTTAAAAAAAGCAATCAAAAATTTAGATGCTATTAATAGGAAGACTGAAGAAAGGGAGAAAGCAAAAAGTTATCTTCTCCTATATAGAGAAAGGTCACAAATACAGATTCATTCCAGATTATTAAGAAAATAAATTGGAGTATGCATGTTAAAAATATAAAGAGTGACCAATAAAAATTGTAACATTTTTTCCATAATTTCAAAGGGAAAAAATTTATATTGAATAACTGTTAATAAATTCACAGTTACCAATTAT
The DNA here is from genome assembly GCA_030674055.1 of Rhabdomys pumilio. Taxonomy (NCBI): domain Eukaryota; kingdom Metazoa; phylum Chordata; class Mammalia; order Rodentia; family Muridae; genus Rhabdomys; species Rhabdomys pumilio. Next base: position 48,532,645 of record JANHMN010000015.1, on the reverse strand, counting down.
GGTTTTTATACACATGTGGTAAGTCTAAAAAGTACCCTGAAGCATTTTCTACAGGAATAGAGGCTTGCTGTAGATGAGAGGGCAGATTCAATCCTAAGTTGCTTTGACAAAAGGTCAAAAGACATTGGGCATTATACAGCTAAGAACTAGTGAGACTTCCAACTAGTGAGGTGAGTACCTCAGAATTTAGTATTTTTAGATAAATGACTTAATTTTGTAATTTGCTTAACTGGATGGTTTAAAGTAATTATTTTGTTTCTAACATGCTTTTCAACAAATACTATAGTGTGTGTGTGTGTGTGTGTGTGTGTGTGTGTGTATTCACTCAAACATTTATTTACCCTTTTCCTCTAAAATTCTTTGCTACTTAGAAATATTAAATCAAACTGTATATTGGAAAAATTTCTAGCAACTTAAGAATGTATATCTCTAATATGAATATTTAGGTTGTTATACTCATTTCTCCCTTTTTAAACAACAGAATATAAAATGATGATGTAATTTTACTTTGGTATACAAGATATCAATAGAAGACATCATAAAACAAGTTAATGAACAAGATATACAAGAGCACATAACCTATATGCTGCTTTTGAACGTCTTCAATATCTGTTACTGTGCGTAGACTGCTATATCATAAGTCTTTTTACTTACACTCACATCACTCCAGGCCTTAACTCTGAATACTGATATATTCAAAATCCCAAGAAAGAATATCATACCATGTGTCCTTCAGCTCGGGCTTTATTCTGCATAGCTTCTCGTTTACGCTGTAGGAATTCCTCCACTTGTTTGGCTCTCTCAACAGCGAGGTGTCCTTTTTGCCTATTTTGGACAAATCACGGAGTCAGCAATTTTCAGCATTAAAATTCCACATTAAAACTGTAATTATTATATGAAAGCAGAAATAAAATACACATTCTCTGTGAAGAATAAGTGTGGTGTGTGTGTGTGTATGTGTGTGTGTGTGTGTGTGTGTGTGTGTGTGTTGGTCTTTATTGCCTCAATCATATTATTTACTACTTTTTTAAATAAGCAAAATCTTAACACCACTTCAAATCTTGACAAGATTCATTTTATATTGATCTGACTCATTTTACTTACGGACAGTAAAATGAACAAGTTAGGGAAAAGTAACAGCAGTCATTGCCTTCAGTCTTTTCTCATGTTATTTCAGCATCTTTCACTGACTATTACCAAAGAATGTAACTGTGCTGAGTACAGACAGCAAATGAAACGGTGACAAACATTCACTGAACATCTGCCCCATGCTGTAGCAGTCAGCATGGTAAACATGGGAGGGGGACACAAACGTGCACACATGTAACCCAGCCCCAGCGATGACGTCACAGCACAAGAGCAAACGTGGTTAGACTTGGAGATGAGTAAGAAAGTTGAGCAAGCTGGTGTCTGTGTTCTATGTATTTGGACTGTGACTAGCCTGTAGCTTCTTTTTAGAAAATAACTAACTTATGTTCTGGAAAAAATCATGAACTAATCCCTGTTCTGTTTCCCAGTAAACATTAAAACATTTCTAGTTTTCACTCCACAAATAATCATTTCTTCAACTTTTTTAAAGCAAAAAACTGAAACATAAATATTTTAAGTAAGAAACTTAGCTGTAAAGGCTTAAAATGAAGATATAGCTCAGAAGCTAAGAACACTCAGTACTTTATAGAGGAGCTGAGTTCTATTCCCAGTACCCATGTGAGTTGGCTGAAAACCATCACTAACTCCAACTCCAGGGGATGTAACACGCATGACTTCCACAGGTACCTGCACGTATGTACACACACACACACACACACACACACACACACACACACACACACTTAAAAATAAATATTTGAAAAGAAAAATCTAAAATCTACTATATTTTATCCCCCCATGAATGACGGTGATCTAAAGTCCTTTACCTTACATGTTATTTAAGAGAAATTCTCTAGAATTTCCATCATAGGAATTTTTTAGCATTAGGTAATATCTATAACTGGTTTAAGAGCCAATTACTACGATGTTCAGCTATTCCAGATGGTTACTGTGGTCCCACATGACATTCCTGAAATCTAAGCTATGCTAGCTTGAGTAAGTTGATAATAGCAAGAGATTTGTGCATGTCTCTGAAGTGCACATATGCTGTCCCCTAGCAGACAAATTATATACTACAAAACTGAGATCAATTAAGGGCACCTAGTCTGAATTCAGCATGCTTCTGCATATACCCAGGTAAGGTGGCATTATGCCCTGAACCTCGCTGTGTATGTAAGCCTGGGCCCAAAGACAGTAGATAAAATATCAAGTACCATTCTCAGACATGTCATTAGAAATGTATGACTACTTGGTAAAGTTCTGAGAGTCTTGGAAATATACACCACTATCTGCCATTAGATAACGCCTCCGATCTCTCTGCTTTGCATCAAGAGGACACTGACATCAACCATCATAGAAGTAAAATGTATTTAATTTACCATTCTGGTCTATGTGCAGTGTTAGCCAGTCTAACACACCAATTAGCATACACTATTAGAATTACTGACCAGTACCTCACTAAAAACACGGTCTCATGTATAGTATAGCAGCCTTGACTTACAGATTTTCACACTGATTGTGTACACAAGACACAATCTTCTCAATATATTTAAGAGTGCACCTTGGAAGATGTAAAGATGACTATACTGGCTGGTTTTATGCAAACCTGACGCGCTGCTAGAGTTATCAGAGAGGAGGGAGCCTTAATTGAGAAAATGCCTCCATAAGATCTGGCTGTCAAACAGTGGATGGAGCTTGGAGACTCTTATGGAAGAATAGGAGGAAGGATTGTAGGCCCCAAAGGGGATAGGAACTCTACAGAAAGACCAACAGGGTCAGCTAACCTGGACCCTGGGGGCTCTCAGAGTCTAGAACCAGCAACCAAAGAGGACCTAGGCCTCCCTGTACACATGGAGCAGATGTGTACCTTGGTCTTCATGTGGGTCCCCCAACAACTGGAACAGGGGCTACCCTAAAAGCTGCTGCCTGTATGTGGAATATGTTCTTCTAGCCGGGCTGCCTTTTCTGGCCTCAGTGGGAGGGCCTTGCAGAGACTTGAAGTGACAGGTATCCCCCCACCTACTCAGAGGGAGAAGGAGAGGAGGGGATGGAGAAAGCATTGTGGGAGGGGATGACTGAGATGGGGGGAGCAGTGAGCTGGATGTAAAGAGAATAAGTGAAAAATAAAATTTAAAACATTGAAAAAAAAAAAAGAACTGGCTGTAAAGTATTTTCTTAATCAGAGATTGATAGAGGAGGCCCAGCCCATTGTGGGTGGGGCTACCCCGGGTTCTATATCAAAGCAGGCTGAGCAAGTTGCATCCCTTCATGGCCTTGCATCAGCTCCTGTCTCTAGGTTCCTGTCCTGTCTGATTCCTGTCCTATCCTGTCCTCTAGATTCTTGTCCTGACTTCCTTTTGATGATGAACTCTGATACAGAAGTGTAAGCTTTGGTTAGGAGTTTCATCATAGCAAGAGTAATCCTAACTATGACAATAACTGAAACAGAATTCTAGGAAATAAAGTTTACTGGATGAAAATCAGAATTTGATTAATTCTGGTACTTTTTAACGTAAGTTATCATCTATTACAGAAGGCTCATGGGGATAAGGAGAAAATAATTTACTTACTATTCATTTTCTCCATTAAATTCTATTAGGAATTCAGATAAAGTGGCCAGGTGTGGTGGCACACACCTTTAAGCCCAGCACTTAGAGGAGGCTGAGGCAGGCTGATCTCTTTAAGTTTGAGGCCAGCCTGGTCTACAGAGTGAATTTCAGAGCAGTCAGGGCTAGGTAGAGAGGCCCTCTGTGGTGGTTTGAGAGAAAATGGCCCCTAGAGGCCCATAGGGAGTGGCACTATTAGAAAGGAACAGAAAATATGGCCTTGTTGGAGGAGGTGTGTCACCAGGGGTGGATTTTGAAGTTTCAAGGGCCCAAGTCAGGCCCAGTGGCTCTCTCTTCCTGTTGCCTACAGATCCGAATGTACAGCTCTCAGCTATTTGTCTAGTGTTTCTCCAGTACCAGGTCTGCCTGACCTCTTGTTTCCCACCATGACAGACTAATCCTCTGAAACTGCAGGTCAGCCCCAATTAAATGTTTCCTTTATAAGAGTTGCCATGGTCAATAGAACATTGATTAACATACCTTGTCTCAAAAAAAAAAAAAAAAAAAAAAGAATTCAGATGTAAAGATACTTTAAAGCACTGAGTATCAGTAAAACATTGCCTGAGATTAACAGAAGAATTGTCAGCATACAACCCACAAATACATAGTAGGAAATCAGAAACTAGAATAGTAACATACAAAGATGTTCAAATGGGTTAAGAATTGTGGCAGAACAGGAATAAGACCACTAACACAGCCATGGTGAAGGGAAGGACAGGAAGGAGAACAATCATGGTGCTCCTTTATTGGGAAATGGTTCATCTAAGACAAGCCTTGATATTTACCTTAGCAAAGAGGTGGGTGATTTTCTTTTCTTTCCTTTTTGTAACATACAACTGGTGACTGTTTTATTATGCATCAGCAATGAGCAAGCAAAAGTTGATATTAAAGGATATTACTGTTTACACTAACAACTCCTTAAATGAAATAGTGACCACACACAGAAAACTATATGAAGGTAACATTCACAGTCTGCTGAAAGATATCAAGGAATAGAAAAGTGTTCCAGACACAACAGGAAGATTTTATACCATCAAGCTGCCAACTCTTCCTGTCCTACCTGGATATTCCACATACTGATGTGTAGACATGCACAGACGGGTCTAAACTTACTAGGAAGAGATGATGCAGAATATTCCACTAAGTGCTGACAGAAGAACAAAGCTGGGGTACCGAAACAACCTGAACTTAAGATTTACTCTACAGTGTCTGTAATAAATACAATGAAGCTATCGGTTACAGAACAGACAAATCAGGAACACGGTACAGAGCTCAGAAAGAAAGTCTGCAAACCTAAGATTGTTTTAAAAGTCAAATCTATTAATTTAATTTTTTTTAAAAAGTACATATATTACAAAGATCAGTAATATAGGATAAAACTTCATATAAAATTCGCTTCATCAAGAATAGGTAACTAGGTCAGTGGTACCTGCCATGTTGAAGCCCTGGGTTCAATTCCTGGCACTGCAAAGACAATACCTATTGTATATAAATATAACCTGAGTTTATAGTCTTTTTTAATTTTTTAAAAAGGAACCTATAGTTAGGCTCACACCTCAGGCTTCTGCACACGATTTATAATATAATCACAATGTTATTTTACATTTATTTTTATGACTTTCCCCCAGTTTTATAGAGTGAACACAAAGCCCTGTATATAGTCGGTAAGCCCTCTACCACTATGCTATATCCCCTCCAAAACAATTGTTTTTGTAAAATATACTCAATATATCTATATTTTTATAACAAATCAAAGATTTTCATAATACTTTAAAATTCCAGGAAAAATTCACTAAAATTTCATAGTGTTCCCTGCTCATCTGTAACTATCTAGAAAATGTCTAAATAAACACATATGCATGCTTAAAGAAAAAAATCTACACAATGTACTGCTGTTGTCAATTACCATCAATTTAATTCAGTGAAAAAAATCTGATGAAAGATCACAAAGAGATATAAATCAGAGATGAATGAGAAGAGGAAGCATTTTAAGAGAACCAAGAGAAAAGTGAGAATGAGGAAAAGATAAAAGATAGATGTGCTTTGGAGCTTTATGAAAAGTGTGATTCTATTTAAATTCATGCTATAGTTTACTCAAATCAAATAGATGAAATTATTACAACCATATGTCAGCAGAAATTTATCGCATGATTCTTTAAACAGTATGCTCTGTCTAAACATTAAAATAAGCCACAATAACCAGGCTGAACTGAAATACTACACATTTGTCATAATTGTAATCAAGGGTCAAATCTGCAGGTAAAGATTCATTATACCCAGAGAGCAAATGTTCCGTGTAGACATTGGGGAAAACCATCTACAAGTGTAGGTATGACAAACAACAGAAGCACACAGGATGAATGCATGGGTCGTCACAGTCCAACCTGTTTGCACCGGCTTGTTTAGACACGGCCTTCAATCTTTTCAAAGTTTTCCTAATAGCATCAGCATCAGGGGAATGGTGGTGACCTGAAGCCCCACTGGGAAATCCTGGACGAAGCCCAGGCGGAACTCCTCTGCAGATAAATAGCCACAGTGACTTTCATGACTTTCTCTGAAGCAAAGCATAGGCAACCTCAGCAGAGCACTGCCGTACCTTTCTGGGAGCCATCGACCATAGACTCCCCCTTTCCATCTGGCTTCATTATCTTCTGCTCTTAGCCGCTGCATTTGATCAAAAATGGCATGGTAATGTTCATATTGGCCTCGAGGAGAACAAGGTGATGGAGAGACAACACCTCCACTGCCAAAAAAGGAAGCCTGGGGAATAAACAAAGAGCTCTCACATGCCATGTTCATCTTATAGGGCCAAGGAGGCCTGAGCCATCCTTAAAAGAAAAAGTCAGTTTCAATGCTTAATGCAAAACTAGCCATGACCTAGTTTTAACATATTAATAAACACACGGCCAAAAGTAAAAGGGTTTCTTACATAAGCAATCAGATAGTAGTATTCTTGGCTACTAACAGTAAAGAATAACTTAACGTGACAAACTAAAATATTAAGATATCACTAAACTCACATAAATATGGAAAAACCTATCTTAATTATGAAGCTTTTTAAACATGCTAATATCCTACATTTCATGATTCAGTTCTGTGAAGTTAAATATGTGTGGTTTTGAAGTCAAGCAGATTTTGAAATCAGTTAAAATTTTAATTAACTATGCATGTGACTTTTGATACACTCAAATCTATTCACAAGTAGATATGAAGGTAAATACATGATTTAAGTATGTTTTATATCACATAGGAGAGGAGAAACATGCCTACTCTTAATATTTTTTTAAAAAATTGAAAAAAAACCCCACAAAAGTAAAACAGCATCTAGTCACACAGTGAATGACTAAATGAAGCAGGCACACTCTGAAGTAGTAAGTATACTCACAAACCAGAAAAACAACGGCCACAGGCAAAAATCTAAGTTAATGTTAAAGCCTTGGAGAATGATACTGTTCAGCTTAGTCTTGATAACAATCTTTAAAAAAAAAAACCCCAGACAATAAAAGAGTCAAGGTAACTAAAATAAACAATATGTAAGTTTTGTTTGTGCGCTACAACAGGGAGAGGAAGCGTGATCACAAATACAGTATGAGATAGATACGCAGAGCTCTAAGCACTGAAAAGAAAAGGTGTTACAGCTAAGTGGCAGGGAGCCTGGAGAATGCATTCATTAGACAAAGTTCCCAGTGCAGTGAAACATTTTAAGATCATCAATACTACACACACAAGCAGGAATGAGAGACAAGAGCAGAAAACCTGGGGGCTGCTCTAAGCCGGCAAAGTCAGAAGACTGTCAGTGAAAAGGCATGCTCACCAGACTACCGAACAGTAAAGGTGAACATCGAAGGACTCAAGACAGAAGGCACAGGAAAGGGAGCTGTCAGAAACGGTCAGGAGCTAAGCGGGAACAAGGAGTGTATGCGGTGCTAGACACACTTGTGGAAGATGCTCACTGCAAGGAAGACATCAGTGACCTCAGAGTACTGAGCTGAGAGAGCTGAGTAAGTTGAGTGGTCCCTTTTAAAGCTAGGTGGTGCTGGTGCACACCTTTATTCCCAGCACTCAGAAGGCTGAGGCAGGTGGATCTTTGAATTTGAGACCACACTTGTCTACAAAGTGAGTTCTGGGACAGGCAGGGTTACACAGAAAAACCCTATCTCAAAACTCTCCCTCCACAAAACAAAACAAGCAATGTTTTGAAAGAATCAAATAAAAGAAAATTCTGCAAAGTCCAATGAGAGGAAACTTGTCTTAGCACCCTGATACTATATATAAAATTTCATGAGAAAGTCTACTTTAAAAATCAGTTCAAGCTGGGCACTGTGTCATGTGCCTTTAATTCCAGCGCTTGAGAGGCAAAGGTAAGGTGGATCTCTGTGAGTCTGAGGACAGCCTGGTCTACAGAGTACGTTCTAAGACAGCTATTACACAGAGAAACCCTGTCTCAAAAACAAACAAAAACCAACCAAAAAAAAAAAAAAACCAAACAACAACAAAAAGATATTGAAATGGCAAGTTAAAGTTTGTAGAAATCAGAAAGATAATCAAGGGGAAAGCTCCATCCCAGTGGTCTTCTCATACATCCTCAAAACATGCACTGAAAGGGGCTGGAGAGATGGGTCAGTGAGTCAGAGGTTGTTTACAGCATACATAGTCAGTGGCTCAGAGCCCACCTCTAACCTCTAACTACAGCTCCATGAGATCTGATACCGTTTTTTGGTCTCCACCCACAGACACTCACCTCCAAATGGCACACGCACAGATATAAAAATAAAAATGTAAAATATTCATTTTAGAGTTAGAAGTCTGTTAAATGGTAGTCACATCTACACAGCTGATTACTTGGTTCAATGATAAGATCTTGACTTTAAATAATTCTAAAGTTTCTTTCTAGTAAAGTGAGCGTAAGTAAACATCTTTGAAGATGTCTATACAAAATGTCAAAAATACTGCATCAGAATATGGAAGTAACACAGTCTTCTAAAAATCACCTTTACAGAGGCTCAGCTTGAACATACTCAAACCTCCCCGATTACAAGCATAGGTTGATGGACATTCTGAACACTTCATCTGCATGTATACATTTGTGCTTCTGGATGCTACGGGGCTTGTGTGGAGACGGAAGCCAGCACACAGGAGTCAGTTCTCTCCCTTCTCTCTGTGGATCCCACACAGGTCACCAGGATTGGTAGTAAGCACCTTACGCACTGAGCAACCTAGGCTGATGGTACTGATGAACGTGCTTATTCACAGACCACTGCCATTCTCGCAATTACTTCAGGATAGAGCCCTCACGTCCCTGGAGTCAATGAAAAGGACTGATCTGCTTTCTATTGCTACGGAGTGTATTTGCCTTTTCTAAAACTGCATGTGAATACAAGCATACAACATGTACTGTCTGCCTTCCTCAACTTAGCATGTTTATGAGCTGATTTATGTTATTTTATGTATAAACAGGCTTTACTATGAAGAACATTACAAGGTGTCTTTTTACAAGAGATATACTTCTGATGTATCATGATCACTAGGTAAACAAAACTAGGTACAAATTATGTATTAAAAAAAAAATCTGTAAGCAACACACTGAAAATAGATCAACCAGCCAGCCATGATGGCACATATCCAAGGAGTCTTAGATTTTGCAATTGCCCAATAAAGTCAGATATTTATACTTTTGAGCAACAATGTCTATACATAATAAAAACATTGACTCTGAATTATCTTAATTTTCAGTTTCATTCATCTCTCCTTTGGGAATTTCTCTGACTCACATTACACTGTAACTCCAGGTCCTTGGCAACTATGCAGAAATCAAAGAGTCTGACATAGTAAATATTTTAACCTTAGGAACAAGTATTAGACATTAATAGAATTTACTTCTTATCATGGAAGCATTACAGAATTCTATAAAATGAAGTAAACAGTATTAAAGACATAGTACCTAACTATTTAAAAATAATGTCTCTTGCACATATCCTGGGTTCAGTTCATCTTCCATATGGTGTCTCATAACCAACTGTAACACCAGTTCCAGAGGATGTGACACCCTCTTCGTACCTCTGTGGCCAATAGCACTGCATGTAGTACACTTACATACATGGAAGCAAAATAGTCACACATACAAAATAAAATAAATAAACCGAAAAAATGTTTTTAAAGGAGTAAGAAAGCAATCAGCAGATTCTCAATACTGTTGGTGAATTTGGCACAAATGCTGGGTAAGAGTCCTGGCCTACAGTCCACTTCAGAATAAGCTAAATTTTAAGCATGGACCAAATTCAGCTGGGTAGTACACGCCTTTAATCCCAGCACTTGGGAAGCAGAGGCTGTCGGGTCTCTTTGTGTTCAAGGACAGCAAGGTCTACAGAGCGACTTCCAAGATAGTCAGAGTTACAGAAAGAAAGCCTGTCTTGAAAAACCAACCAACCAACCAACCAACCAACCAACCAACCAACCAAAACAAAACCACGCACCAAGTCCTGAGTTACTGCTTATCTACCAGAAAGTAGTAAGTACTACTCATATAAAACTGAAGTACTTACAATGCTATGTAACGTCTACTTAAGTACTGACTTGTGAAGAAAGATTCACACTGAATTACTAATCTATGATGTGAAAAACATCTCGAAAGACAGAAAACAACACACACTGAGGACAGTATATATGCATATCTATATGCACAGGTGAAACAGACAAAACATACTTTTGTCCACATCTTAACTCTGACAGAAGAAACAAGAATGGTCAGCAGTCTGTTTTGATAACCACTTCTTGTCTATTTCAACACTGAGAGGCAAGTGGGAGCAGCAGATAACTGATAGTTTAACTGTAAGCTGAGCAACAGCTGGCTCACTGTCAAAACAAAAATGACATTACAAAGGAAATATGTGTCCATTTTCTTCGACTGTGCAAAAAGTTATTATAAACTAAGCAGCTTAAAACAATATCTATTCATTATCTAATTCCCTGGTTTGGGCAGGTATATGATTTAGGTAGGTATGTGATTTAGGTAGGTATATTTAGCTGTAAGCCAGGGAGGGCTATGTTCATATCTAAGGCTCAGCATCTCAGAGCTCTCTGGCTCTAGGGAGTGTGGTTTCATAATTAAAGCCATTTTCTCCTTAGTTACTGGCTAGAGATCGCTGTTATAATCCAGAAGTCATCTATACTTTCTTGCCACATCCACGATGGCTACCTTCCAGGTCAGTAGAAACAGATGTCCCTATATTTCTTTTCCCTATCCAGTCTACTATAAAGGAGTCTGCTGTCAATGTAATCGTGGGAGTGTCCGTTTATCACATAAGCTAATCTAGCAAAAGGAGCTACCATCAGCAAGTTCTACTTACAACTCAAGGGGAGGGAATGCACGGGGCACACACTAGGGAAGGGGAGTCCCCAGGACTGTTTCAGGATTCAGCTTATGAGTATGAATATAGGCCAGTGCTTCTGAAAGCAAAGGGGAAGGAGAAGGCTGACAGAACAAGGATGGCTGAAGACATTTCTATCTGAGAAAGCAGAGAAGCTCTGGACTTTAAAAATAAAGTCAAAAAAGGTAACTTCCCAAGGTTTCAGAGTCACATTAGCCCAAAGGGAATGTGTGACCTGAAGAGTCTGCTTATCCAGGTAAATGAATGGAGGCAGAGTGCCTGAGGAAAAGAAGGGAGTTGGCAACGGAGAAAGGTGAGTGGAAAGACAGGAGAATCAGCAGGCCACACATACTGAGGAAGTTAGTTCTGCTCAGCATAAGGAGGGCAGAAGAGCATGGGAGGTGTGGGGACAGTTATCCTGGAGAGTTTGGCAGTGGCCAATTAAGGAAATCTTTTGAGAACTTAATTTTCAAAGTTATGTGAAAAATTCTAATGAGCATATTTGATTTTGTATTTGATTTGTGAGATTCCTCTGGGGAAGTAAAATCTGTATTACAGCCACCACATGAAAGTTTTAACCAATTTTATAAATGTCACACATGAATTTTTTTTTGTTATATTACATATTAAATATACACAGATAAGAAATAAACCATAATCAATGCTACAGAATTCTAGATAAACATTATCGGTATACCAAGAAAGTAGCTAGTCATACACAGAACAAGATGAAACTGGAGACAAACAACAGTTTAGCTCTATTGGGATCAATGCCTACCTTTACTTCACCGCTTCCACCAGCCCTTAAAACATTCCTCCAGCCTTGTTCCCTGGCCCTATTTATCCTCTCCAACTTTTGGGGAAAGAAAAATAAACAAAATACCATTTCAACTACTTAATATAAAACACATAGAATACATTTAGCAATAACATTGAAATCAGTGTGCTTCCTTACAAAGGCACGTGTGGGGAGGGGCAGCTGTACTGGAGACGAGTCTTACCCGCTGCTTCTCTTGCCTCTTCACCTGCTCAGCCTTCAGGAACCTAATCTGTAACAGTTCAGACATGCTCTCAGAACCCGGTCTTACCCTCTACAGCCAGGCACAGGGAGAAACACAAGGTAAACAACTACCTGATCCTTTTGCTTCTTTTCTTTCTCAATAAATTCCAACCTTCTTTTTTTTGCTGCTTCCTTAAACAAAAGGAGAACACTTATATCAATATGTATACATATATATATTTAAAGACAGGGTTTCTCCGTGTAGCCTTGATTGTCCTGAACTTGCTTTGTAGAGCAGGCCGGCCTCGAACTCAGAGATCTGCCTGCCTCTGCCTCCAGAGTGCCGAAATTAAAGGTGTGTACCACTACCGCCCAGCTCTATCAATAATCTCCACTTTTTATATTTTCATCAAAAAAATATATCAACAAGAGAGGTATACCCAAAGAAATAAGGAGAAGTGAAATGAAGAAAGCAAAGATATTGTAAGTATTTGAAAGAAACAAGGTGGAAAGGGTTAGAGGCGCTATAACAGTGGTTCTCAACCTGTGGGTCGCCAGCCCTGGGAAGATCAGATGGTGTTTTCACAGAGGTCGCATATCAGATATTACATTATGGTTCGTAACAGTAGCAAACTTACAGTAAGAAAGTAGCAATGAAAACAATGTTACGGTTGGGCATCAGCACACGAGGAACTGTATGGAAGGGCACTGCAATCAGACAGGCTGAGAAGCACTGCACTATGACATTAGTGGGTTTGCTGTTGTCTTAAGAACTATTTTGAAAAGCTTTAAAATAAGCAGATATGTGCCTTTATACCTCAGACATTTTCTTCCTTTCTTCTCCAGAATTCATTTTCTTCACTGGAATTTGATGGGCCTGAACAAAAATAAAATAAAATAAAGCTATGAATTAGATAAATTAGATAAATTAGTTTGGAAAATACAAAAAAAAAAAAAATTAAAAAAAATAAATAAAAAATAAATTAATAAATAAATTAAATAAACAAATAATAAATAAATAAATAAATAAAATATAATAATAATATATAAAATATATAAAAATAATAAAAAATATAAAATATAAAATAAATAATAAATAAATAATAAAAATATATAATAATATATAAAAATAATAAAAATATAAAATATAATGTAATATAAAATATAAAAATAAATAATATATAAAATATATAAAAATAATAAAAAATAAAAAAATTAAATTAAAAAAAATTTAAAAAAATAGATAAATTAGATAAATTAGTTTGGAAAATACAAATTTGTGGAAGATTAAAGGTTAACGCCAATATGGTCATAACTATTTCAAAATTTATTGTACTAACTTTTGATATGCTTTTTACTAAACAAACTGATACATGACCTTCAGAAAAATCATGAAAATGGTTTCCGTATCATCTACTAGTTTTGTTTTCACAACATATTCTAAAAATATTTTTATTTAATGATTTGTTTTAAAATAATTTATAATTATTTTATTTAAAAATATTAAAAAATTGAATATATATTTAGTATATTTTTATCATGTATACTCCCAAATTCTCAACTCCAGCACTTTTTGTACCACCCCCTCCCCCTAAAACATAATGTTGATCCATGTACATTCCTTCCCATCTCTCCCACCAACTCCTCCTGGGTCCCCTTCAACACACATACCTATTTCAATTATCTGTCCTTTTTGTTTTTATAACTGAGTCTAATAACTCATACAACTCATAGGTGTGGGGCTATCCAATGAATCACCAGCAACATATTAGGGGTACACACCCAGAGAAAAGTGACTCCCCTCCTCCAGAAGCAATCAAACTCAGGTTGTCAGCCTTTTGTTGCGAGTTTGCTAGCCCCAAAAGAAGGTGTTTAAGATGGCTGCATATTATCGATGGGTTATATGAGTTACTTGATCTTCTCTATCGCCTTACATAGGGAGTATTTATGGGATAAAACTCCAAGCTGGCCCTGTGAGATCATCTGATTATTTTCAGAATGCTATTTCTACACTGAAGAGATACACAGAAATACCATACTAGGAAATTGTTTTGTTTTCTGTCACCTAAAAAAACAAAAACAAAAACAAAATTAAAGTGAGGCCAACGCTAAAATACGCTCATGGAGCGCCCTCTGGTGGCTTAGTGTCAGCAGCCTTACAGAAACGCCTGAACCCAGGTGAAAATATGGAAACCTCCAATAAAATACTGCAAATTTGAATGTAAAAGATGTTTCATATTTGTTTGGGGAAATGGCCTTCTTTAAGAAAAATTGTTTAAAAATGAATAATTCAAGAAAAGTCAGCAATAGGTGTTTATTTAAAATCTCCCAGTCAGGCAGTGTGCTGCTAGCTGACAGCACCTCAGCTCTTCAGAAGAAAAGAGAGAGCAAAGGTTCCGGGAGCTGAGGAGGCAGTGAAAGGCTGCTTCAGACAACTAAACCACCACAGAAGTGCTCTTCTTCTTAGTCTATTCCCGTGTTATAACGCTTGACGTGTTTCCTAGCTATTTGATTGCTATGCTTTTACTTCTTCCTATAATTCTTTAAAATTTTCATAATTTTACTTCTATTCTCTTTTATTGTAGTAAAATACACAGAATAAAATTTTTACCAAATGTGTTTTGTGTCGTCAAGCAAATAGTCTATGTTGTACAGTAAATTTGTGTTAGGTTAAATCTTTTTAAAATAAGTTATCCCAAGTGTTGGTTACTATTTAGTTTTCGATGGGTTAGCTTAGAAAAATCAGGCTTATTTGCTTAAAAAAATTTAGAAAGTGCTGGACTTGGTGGCACATGTCTTTAGGTCCAGCATTCTGGAGGCAGAGGCAAAAAGATCTCAGTGAGTTCCAGGCAAGCTGGTCTACAAGGTGAGTTCTAGGACAGCCAAGGTTGTTATACAGAAAGATCCAGTCTTGAAAATAACAAAACTAAAAAACAATTTAAAAAGTAATAACCTTGCCTAAAATCCAAAAGCCTGTAGCCTCAGGTGGTAACCAGATTATGGCAGGTGGAATCTGTTATTCTGAATATTAGTACGAGGAATACAAAAGTCCCACAGCATGCAGTTTGCGTACACTGAATATTTACTGAAACTGAAGGAAGCATTAATAAAAACACATTATTTGATTCCATCAGTTGTACAAAAAGCATCACATGGTTTCAGTCCTGGTCAGAAAGGGACCTTCCACCACTATTACTCAGCTCACCATTTCTTTCTCTCTCACAGACTGGTATGTGGCCAAGAGGTAAAGCAAGCCCATGTCTACAAGTTCACGAAGTGTGTATTTCTTACTGATTTAAACACGTAAATATGTCTGCCCTGTCTTACCCATGGCCAACGTGAGTTTTATCCCCAAGAAATCAGACAAGTTACGCATGTCTCTATTACAAGTGTTAAACATGAGCTGCATATGTAAATACTATTTAGAATAAACATGTCTTGAAAATTATCTATGAAATAAATTTACTTTTAATTAGTATTTTTGAAAATATATTTAGGAAAATAGAACATGTTTGTAAAGAAATTTTGATATGTAATGTAAAATCTTTTAAAAACATATTTGTAGCAGTGAAGTCAACATAACTGACTTCATAGCAATAGACTAATAAACTACGATGACAACAAGTAAGATACACAGAATTCGTTAAAAGAATGCACTATTTGGATACTGAAAATGTGTTTCTCCCTTCTTTTATTCTTCAGTTGTCAAAAGCATACTAAGTCTATTTCAAATTTATCAAAATACTTCATGGAAAAAATGACATCATGATTATACTAAAATAACTTCAAATACCAATGTGCTTCACTGGAAACCAAATGTAATCACTTAAATTATCTATCTATACAAATAATCTATTTCAAAAGTTGTTTTTTATTTATTACTCCACACTGAAATAGTTAGTATAAAGCATTAACAATAAAACCCCTGAATGGGAAATGACTCAGTGGATAGGGTGCTACTGTGCAGAAGGAAGATGTAAGTTTGATCCTTATGTCCGCAGAACCCATGTAAAAGCCAGGCTTTCAGGTGCTTATCTGTAACCTCAGAGGCTGTGGGCCAGTAACCTAGTCAAAACAGCGAGTTTTTGGCTTCCTGAGAGACTTTGTCTCAAGAAAAAAAGTGCAGAGGGACAGAAGTTACCTGAAGTTGATGGCTGGCCACCATATACACACATACATCACATACACACATACATCACATACACACATTATATAGCACACACACATGAAGAAACATCTCAAAGAACACTGGTTTACTTGTGCCTAAGAGTAGGGCTTTTATTTGTCCTTTCATCCTATTTAGTATAGTTAGAAAATAAAGGGAATTGCTTTCCTGATAGGAATTGAATTCATTCAATCATTTATTCATTTAAAACACCGAGAAACTTATTATTTTGTGCAAACATGTATAAAACTGCCTGTAGAGGTGACATTCTAATAAACATGACATTAAAAGAATGCACACAAGGTACCGAAGAAGTTCTGACAAGGAAATTTGTCCTATTTTTCATTGGGAGAGGCAAAAGATACAATGAGAAAAAAATGAAAGACATCTGTGTGGAAAAGAGTATTAGCATATTTATGACATTTCTACCCCTTTGATCACTGGGAAACTTTAAATATAAATGCCACTGCTGCCAATGTGGCAGTATCCCTCGCCATGATGTCAGCATCCTATCTGCTAATGTAGAATGGAAAGCTAGGGCACGCAAGTAAACAAATGGCTCCTGCAGGCTGTTGTCCCTGCAAGGGATTTTCTTGTTTCCATAGTAAAATGACAAGAGAGGAGATCATAAGTATTTCCCCAGCAGGGGCTTAGAAGGAAACGGTGTGATATGCAAGGGACTTGAGCCTACAAAAGGCAAAGGGAAAAAAAGCACTCAAAAGGAGGGCGAGAACAGACCAAACAAAACAGAGGACAGCCTGCTCACAGGGAGGGCGTGGTCAGCTGAATTTAGGAGCATGACACAGATCAGAGCAGTAGGAAAAGGGGGAACCTGGAGACTTCGCCATCACCTAGGCACGAGCACGGAGTTTACACAGCAGTACTTTGGACATGGATCTAGTACATACATTTTTACTTCCACGAGCCTGTTTCTAATCTTCTAAAGATTGCAATTTCTAGAGTCTAATAGGAAGTTAAAGACATTTTATTAAATTTCAGTGTCTTTAGCACTAATGATCTAGCAAGCTATGGGTCTTTCCTAACTAAAAAAATGTAATGAAAATTCTTTTTTTAATGATTAAGAAAGTTTGCTATCATCATTTTTTTCTCCAGTTGTTGCTCAACACTCATGAACTTGCTACAATGACGACAAGGACAGGAGAGACAGCTCAGGAGTTAAGGGCACACTTGATGCTTTCCATAGGATCTTCTTTCAAGTCTCGCCACCCACATGGTGGCTCACACTCATTTGTAATTCTAGTCTCAGGAGACCCAGTGCTGTCTTCTGGTCTTCATGGGCACTTCAGATGCCGTGGTGCACAAACACACACACGCAGGCCAAACAATCATACACATAAAAGTAAAAATAAAATCTTAAAAGTACAAATAAAGACAAGATGGGGCTGGAGAGATGGCTCAGCGGTTAAGACCACTGACTGCTCTTCCAGAGGTCCTGAGTTCAATTCCCAGCAACCACATGGTGGCTCACAACCATCTGTAATGGGATGTGATGCCATCTTCTAGTGTGTCTGAAGACAGCTACAGTGTACTCATCATATATATAAAATAATTAAATAAAATCTTTTTTTAAAAAAAAAGACAAGATAATTTTTCTAACATGAGTTTCACTAAAATGTTGGATACCATTTCTCTAAAAGAATTAAGGTTTCAAAATGACTTGATGCCTAAGTTACCACCCATTCATTCATTTATTCAATAAATATTTATGGAAATCTTATTGCAGGCCAGGACATATTTTTAGTGACAATTTATGGTGACCAATATAACAAAATCTTCATACTAGTGAGGTTTATCCACAGATAGGAGAAATACACAGATAGGAGAGCTCACATCTGGTCCACAGCCATGAGGCAGAGAGACAACAGTGGAATTCACCAGAGTTTTTTGAAACCTCAAAACCTGCCCCCAGAGACACACCTCTTCCAACAAGGCCATACATCCTAATCCTTTCCAAGCAGTCCCATCCACCACAGGGCAAAAATTCAAATATTTGTGCCTATGGTAGCCATTTTCACTCAAAACATCACAGGCATAGAAGAAAACAGCAAGAAAAACCCCATAGTTTTGCAAGCAGCACTGAGCACGTTGACAGTAAAGACAGATTAGATCAGGGCTGCCGTCCACCAACATGGAAGAAGGAGGAACTGAGGCTCCAAGAGGTCAGAAGGCGGTCGGAGTGCTCTGAGGATCATCTGACTGCCAAGAGGCCGGTTGACTGAGAGTAAAAACTGAGCTTCGCTGTAACACAGTGATCAGTCTTCTCAGCTCTCAACACGTGGAAGCAGAGAAACCAGTTAGGACATTGTTACCTACGTGACAACGAAAGTGGCTAGAACTAAAGCAGAAGAAATGATAGGAAACAACTCAATATATTGTAAGGCAGAGCTGAGAGTATGTGGTGCCAAAAGAACAGTCAGTGGTGACTACCAGGAGTTTTGGAACAAAGGAAGGATAGAGCTGATGTTTACAGGAATAAGGATATTGCCAGAATGTTCAACAGTAAAGTGAGAAACAAGGCAAATAAGTGAGCTGAGTAAAATATAAAATATATGCACCATATCATCATTTTGGGATCTCGAAGCAATCTAAAATGATGACAATATTAGGAAACCTGTGAGTGAATCAGATGTGAAACTGTTTAAAAAGAACATGGGTCTGCAGATGACACTACTACAGCACAGAAGCAGGTAATACAGAGTCTAGAAGGAAGTCACGATCGCTGAAGCAGAGAGGGTCTGCTGTCAATAAGGAAAGCATTACCACAACACCTAGAGCCAGTTGTAGGAGAAAGACACCACATAAGAAGACTAGAGAATTTAGGGACAAGCCAAGTTCCAGAGAAAAATGAGCAAGGATTATCTTTAAAGGTCTGGTATACAAGAAACTTTGTGGTTGAAGACCTTAAGAACTACCAAAGACCTGGCAGGCACGAGTGCACATGCTCCTTTAACTCCAGCACTCTAGGCCGAGCCAGGTGGATTTCTGTGAGTTCCAGACAGCCAGGGTTACACAGAAAAATTCTTTTTAAAAACAAAACAGAAAAGAAAAGACCTACCAGTAATACTGAGGTGTGAAGATTAGGGTATAATCAGAGTCTTAGAGAAAGAATCTTCTTAAAGAACAAGATTTAGGAAGGTCTTCAGTCCTAGCTATATTTTGATGACCAACGAGAGAAAAAGATCCCATGGCTGTGGACCATAGCTGAATAAATAAGACTGATAATGCCAGTATGCTAGTTACCTTGCCCTGTATATAGCCCTGCTTCCACTATCGCAGCTAGACATGCTACCAGTTTTCCTTTGCTCACTAGCACATTAGCAGAGGTTGGAGGAGACACTACAGAAGGAATGAATATGAATATCTCTTCTGTGTACTTTTCTTCCGTTACCGCAGCATGTGGAAACACACTGTGTCACTCACTCCTGAAGGAACTTGCAAAAGTGCCGATATCCTGTCAGTTTGCAGCTGAATTTCAGCAGTATCACACAGACAGCTTCCTCCAGATCTCTGCTGGTAGCCAATCAGCTTTGCAGCAAGCTCAGCAGCACTAGGCATATTCCACCTGCCTTCCAGTATGCCAACTACCTAGGTTTCTTAGTATACTTTACTAACATCTAGAAGCTTCCCAGGGGGCCTCGGCTCTGTAGCAGATAGTTTACTACCGAAGACCTGGCAGGCAGTAGTGCAAATGCGCCTTTAACTCCAGCACTTTTCTTACAGATTCTCTAAGACTCTGATCATACCCTAATCTTCACACCTCAATATTACTGGTAGATCTTTTCTTTTCTGTTTTGTTTTTAAAAAAGAATTTAAAAAGATAGTGCCAGACTGTGGCCCTGCAGTGGATCTCACCACAAATAGGCTTACAGCCATGCCCCATCCAAATAAGGTCTGAATTAACTTTAAGAATGGGGTTGGGGAATCTAATTTTTGTGTTCTTTTTTGAGTATACTCTTAGTACTAGAAGTAGCAGCTAATTCCTGTATCTGTCATTCCCATATTATATTCCTCCTGACACATTTAATGGCTAATTCTCAAAACTAGCTAATAATGATTTACATTAAAATTTCCATATTCGAATTATTATGTAGCTCCTGTCTCCTGACTCTATGTTAATTTATATACGGACCTAGAAAGACTGATTTTTTTTAATCATTTTAAACTATTTTAAGATAATTTACCTAATTTTAAAAAAAATGCCAGTGTCCTGTAACTGTTACTGTGATCTCAGGCATGCTACTGGTTTGGACCTTAATGTTTTAATCTGAGATGGGAGGCTGTCACACATATGACCATGTTCTTTATAGCGCTCTAAAGTTTTGACTTATTTAACTGTGAATTCTGAAATTCACAAATGTCCTAGTGTTTTACAACAATACCACAGGTATTACTTCTGTGCACACAATCAATGTCCAAGACCGGTTTCCTTTATAATGCTCCCTTTTGTATCACACCCGTTGTTTAGTCAGTGGACTCCTTAACGGCTGTCCAATGCCCCTAGGTAAGTAAGGCCCTAAGTAGAGAGGGTGGGTGAGGTAGAACTACTTCCCTTCCTAAGGAAACAAAGATCACTCTGAGTATCAAGATAACTCATGGAGCTGTTATTAAATGGGTCATGCTGAACTTGAAATTAAGCAGTCTGTAAAAGGATCTTACCTGTTTGTGTTTTGGGGGTGTTTTTTTTTCAAGTAACTTTTTATCTCCATACTTCTTATATGTTAAAGGCACTCCGTATTTAGCAGCAGGCTTTGTGATTTTCTGAGCAGGGACAAAAGGACTGGCGCCTTGTCCTGATGCTGGTCTTTTACCTGCATGAAAAGACAAGCAAAATTCTTTTCTAGTAACTCTTTACATTGAATCTTTAGCGCTAAAAGTCTTCAAGAATGGTACTTCTTTGTTTCACAATCATTGGCAACCTTTCAAACTTTTAAATTTTTTAGCAAATATCAATGCTTTTTAAAAAAATAAGACTAACATTCTAAGATAATGGTTTTGGGAATGTAGCTCTATAGGTAATTTCTTGTTTTACACACATGACGACTGAGTTGGATCCTTAACACATATAAAACTGCCAGGAATGGTGGTGTGAGATTACAATCTCATTAGCAGGGAAGCAGAGACTAGCAGATCCCTGAGGCATGCTGACCAGCAAGTATAACCTAATGGTTAGCTCCCTGACAAGTAAGGATATTTCTGAGGATGACACCTGAAGTTGTTCTTTGGCATACACATAGGTTTACTGTGTATCCACACATGTGCCCTTTCACATGAGCGTGCACACACATGCACACGCCCACACACACATACACTCTATGGGGCATAGTAGCAGCTATCTGTGAATATATTAGAAAATTGAGTTCTCTTGATAAATTGTACAATAGATTTATAGGATGTATTATATACATGTATGAAGCTGTCACAAGAACTGAATAACCTAACACCCCCCTCAAAGTTCTAGAAAATAGCTAAACTTCAATAAAAAAAATACTGCATGTCAAATAGTCTGTATCCCCCATCCCATATCCAAACCTTTCTCACCTCATTTCCACCTCTGTAAAGCTCCCTCTGGTTAAGTCCCCCCACAGTCACAGAACCTACTTTCTTTCTTGTCCAGCCCACTCTGCGACTCAGGATTTTTAGTATGTACTAATGTAATTTAAATCAATCTCTTCCAAAAAGTATTCATTGTTACAAGGAGAAAGAAAAAATTAAATGGTAGTTCACAATGAAAAGCTAACATTAAATTCAACTTCAAAGAAAAATTTATTAGAAAATGTTCACGATATTATATTGTGTATAAAAAACTGTTTATAATATATTCTCATTCAAACTCATTGAGCATGTTATGACAAGAAAATATATCAAAACATGAAAGTATTTATTAAAATTGGAGTAATGTTTCTTCTAAAAAATTTTTTTATAGGCACACATTAGTCATATAATTTAGTCAACTCTTACGAAACTGCTGGCTAGTTTTATACCAACTTGACAGAAAGGAACTTGAATTAAAAAAACATACCCCCACAAGACTGGGTTGTAGGCAAGCGATATACCCACACATGTACCCTTTCACACATGAACCCATACACACGTGCGCGCGCGCACACACTCACACACACACCCCTCTATAGGGCATAGTAGCACACACACACACACACACACACACACACACACACACCTCTATAGGGCACAGTAGCAGCCTCACATATGCACCCTTTCACACATGAACACACACACACGTGCACGAGTGCACACATACACACACACACCTCTATAGGGCACAGTAGCAGCTATCTGTGAATACATTAAAAACCTGTGTTCTCTGGACAAAATGTACAGTAGCAGAATGTTTATTCAAATGCTCAAAATTGAAATAGAACTTACCTTTAGTAAAATAGTCGACCTCTCAATAACTTACTTTTAAAAATTTAGAATATAAAATATTTCATAAAGAAAAATGTTTTATATAACGATTTACACCTTAGTGGGACATTTATATTTTAGACAATAGTCTCAAAATATCTACTAAGCTTTGATAAAGATTTTCAGGTCAGATTTCATTTAAATAAGACAGCAAATAAAAACTGTATCAATAATAATTATTGTATATCACTATACATAGAAAATTTAATATTTACTGTAGATTAAATTTATTCTACAAGCATCCCCATTTGTTTTCTCTATGTATTTGCAGTATATCTAGTCTTGAGTATTTCAAACAGATAAAAAGCTTCATGTGAAATGTAATTTACCTGGGACAGGCTGTGGTCCAAACTTCGAAAATCTTTTTAGACAAAATTCTTCCGCAATAAGCTTAGATTGAAAGAGAAAAACAAAAGTGTTAGAAAAGATATCACTTCTGACTGTGGTGGCACACACATCTTTACTTGCAGAACTAAGGAGGAAGAGTGGGTAGATAGAGCTCTGCGAGTTCGAGGCCAGCCTAGTATATATCGAGTTCCAGAGCAACCAGTGGTATATAGTGAGACCTGCCTTGAAAAAACAAAAAACAACTAACTAACTAAGTAAGTAACTAAGTAACTAACTAACTAACTAACTAAGAGGTACAAAGCTAGACAAAGAATTCTCAACAGAGGAATCTTGAATAGCCAACTAGCAAAGAAATGTTCAAAGTCCTTAGTCATCAGAAAAATGCAAATTAAAACAACTCTGAGATTCCATCTTACACCAGTCTGAATGGCTACGATAAAAAATAAATGATAGCACATGCTGTCTCCAGGATGTGGAACAAGGGGAACACTCTTCCATTGCTGGCGGGAGTGCAAACTTGTACAACCACTTTTGAAATCAATTTATCAATTTCTCAGAAAACTGAGACTACTTCTACCTCAAGACCCAGCTATGCTAATTCCTGGTCATATACCCCAAAGATGCCCTACTTTACCACAAGGATACTTGCTAAACTATGTTCATAGCAGCTTTACTCATAATAGCCAGAAACTGGAAACAACCTAGATGTCCCTCAACTAAAGGATGGATAAAGAAAATGCTGTACACCTACACAATGGAACTATTCAGCTTTTAAAAACAAATTATGAATTTTGCAGGCAAGTGGATGAAACTTGAGGATATTATCCTAAGTGAAGTAACCCACTAAGAAGGGGAAATAAAATAGTCATAGGAGGCAGAGGGAGGGAGGAATCTGGCTGGGAGAGAGGATGGGGGTGTTTCAGGATCAAGTGGGGAAGGACAGGAGAGATGGCCAAATGGCTATGAGAATGAATGAAAATCTGCAACTGGTGGGGGTGGGGAGGAAGGGAGCATCTCCAGGACATGCCAGAGACCTGGGATAGGGGAGGCACCCAAGGATCAATGGGAGTTACCTCGGCTGTTACTCAAAGCATGGGGATATGGAACTTGAAGAGGCCACCCCTTGTAGCAAGGCAAGAACCACAGTAGAGCAATAGGTACACCAACCCATCCACAAAACTTTCAAACCAAAAATCTATCTTGTCTACAAGACATGTAGGAACAGGGGTTGAAGCAGAGACTAGGAGAATGGCCAAGCAATAAGTGGCCCAACTAGAGACCTATCCCATGGATAAGCACTAATCCCTGACACTATTAATGATACTTTTATCCTTGCAGCCAGGAGTCTAGCAAGGCTGTCCTCTGAGATGTTCCACCTGGCAGCTGACTCAGGGATGCAGAGACCCACAGCCAAACACTGGATGGAGCTTGGGGACTCTTAGGGAATAGCTGGGGGAAGGATTGAGGGCCCTCCAAGGGGACAGGAATGCCACAGGAAGACCAACAGAGTCAGCTAAACTGGCCCCTTGGACCAAACCACAAACCAAAGAGCATGCATGGGCTGAACCTAGGCCTCTTATAACATGTGTAGCAGCAGATGTGCAGCTTGGTCTTCATGTGGGTCCCAAACAAATGGAGAGGGGGTCTATCCCAAAACCTGTTGCCTTTTGTGGGAGATATTTTTCTAGCTGGCTGCCTTGTCTGCCCTCAGAAGGAGAGGAAGCATCTAGCCATGCAGAGACTTGATATGCCAAGGTGGGAAGATACCTGGGGGAGGAAAAGAGAAGGGGAAGGAAGGATGAGGAAAGGACTGTGAGAGGGGGAAATAGCGAGGGAGGGAGGAGGAATTGTGGGAGAGAGTGACTGGGATGAGGGCAGCAATTGATATATAAAGTGAATAAATGAAAAAAGAGAAATTTTAAAAAGTTCATAATAATTTAAAAGAACAATAAATAAAAGAAAATAAAAATAAATGAAATCTGTTTCCTAAACAAAGAAAAAAAGCTACCTTATCAGTCATAATGTATTTTTTTCCAATCATACATGTTGCTAAATACCTGATTAAAATCCAACAATGCAGCCAGTGAACTCTCCTCTTGCTAACTGCTTACCCGCTAATCTTACTAATGTATTCTTATTACTTCTCCAGTCTTTCATTCTCAAACTAGACTAATACACAGCACATGTTACTCACCTTTTCTGTGTCTTAGCAACTTAACAAAAACTTCATCTATGGAGGGACCACTGAGTTCTGTATGCATCATTTACGTCAAATGTGTTCGAGTGTCACTTCAAAAGATGCTCTCTTGGAAATGCCATTTAAGTTTACTGTGAATCAACTTACCACCTGACATGAGTGACACTCATCTGCAAACGTGTCACTGGATAAATATCTTCACAGTGTCTGTCTCTTTTAACATTATAAATATTCCATTACTCACTCTTCAGCATTTATACTTTGTAAAACAAGTATTTATACTTTCTACAAATAATTTTCTTTCTTTCACCTACATTTTTCCAGTATGATATCAAATTATGGTATCAAACAAGGATTTTACTCAATCTGAGCTTATTTTTATCTTATTGTTGGAGAATAATGCTAAAGTGAGTTTTCTCACTTCTCCCAGAGAAGTATAAAGCACAGTAGAAAGAATATTCAACAGTAGACAAGACATCCAATAGGCACAAATCTCCAACCTGAGAAGATTATTTTCCCTAGTGAAGATCCCCTATGACAGGAGTACTCAAAGTCTCAAACCAACACCATCAATCCTCTAACTACACATTAATTCTCTGGCTCTGCCTTACTCACTGAGGCAGAGAAGGTTCTGAGTGAACCCAGCAAATTCCTCTAGGAGGCTGTTTCGTATTTGAGAACTAGTGTTGTAGAAGACAAACATGAGCAGAAGTCTGGTTCAAAGACAACTCAGGCACATATGTGAGAATGTGTTCTCTTCTGAACACAGGCATTTTTTTCCCGTTTTTTAGAAAAACAGAGGGATCTGTTCTGTGTCCTGTGAAACGCCTGACTCCAGGGCTCCAGACTCTTGGGGACATACTCTATTAATAACCTAGATCCTGGGTACTCTTCACAGCCTACCAACCCCACTTTTGAGATAGGAACTCCTTAAATTGTCTAGGCTTGCCTTAAATACGGGATCTTTCTGGCCTCAAGACTTCCCGAGCAGCTGAGATTATAGGACTGTAGTATTCTAGGCCTGGTCGATGGGTATTTTATGATCTCCAACTTGCCCTCAATGTAATTTCTTAGTTCTTCAAGTATGGATCTTTCTGTCCTATGTAAATGTTCATATAAATTGAGAGATGGAATGTACAGAACTCAAGAAGATACTGGAATCCCATGGGAATGTTGTCCTTTACCAGTATGTGGCTATCTGAATTAAAAGCTTACTTATCATTGAGAGCTTAAAACTTAGTTCTTTAGTCCCATTAGTCACATTCCAAGTGTTCAACAGGTGACCAACAGCTGTGTGTTGGACTATTCAGATATGGCAGATGTTCCTCCTCACAGTCAGCTATAATGGACAGAGACTGTACTTCTAAGGAGTCAAAGCATTCCCCTCATTTGTGAAGCCCCATGCAGGAAACTGCTATTAGGGTGTACAAGGATGAGTACTGGGCTCTACTAATTTTGGCTAACGGCATTAAAAGAACTACTGTTTGAAAATAAAAGTTGTCTTGTAATCCAGAAATTCACAAGCATGAGGCAGAAGGATCATAGGCTTAAAAGGCTGTGCTGCATGGTGAGAAAACATAAATTTGTGCAATGTAGATCATTACAGTGATATTAGAAGCAATAGTTCATATGTTAAAGCATAAAGCACTTCACTTAGGCACAAAATGCAAGATTTTGTAAATCCAAGTGGTGTTTAAATACCAGTAAGGAAGTGTTTCTTACTGGTGAAGTATACCAAGCACATGTTACTCTACTTGGTATTAATCATAATCTGCCCCCCTTTTACACATTATGTTTCATAACTGGGGCTTTAATACTTTCCCTTTCATTGCTAGGAAGGTGAATTGCAGTGTTTTAGTCTTGAGACTATGCTCTAACTACACTGGCAAGGAGGAGGTAGCTTCAACAAGATTAAATGAAGCCTTTGTTTCTTACATGGTTGCTGCCAAAAAAATAACAGTACACTACATCTAAACAGCCTTTGAAAGGATTATTTCTAACAAAGAAATCTTATAAAACACTACATTTCACAGATTGTTGCCATGTTTTAAACAAGTAACCTTTGACTTCCAGAGTTTAGTTAGCTAAATGAACATCTCTTGTTTTCTGAATAGCATTTGTTCTCAGGAATGGTCTGTAAACCAGAAACACATATAAGCAATTGGGTATGCTTTTGCTACATATCTTATTCACAAAAGAATTCAATGTGGATTAAATTAATATAGGCCACCATAAACATGAAAAGTCAAATAATTCCAATTTTAGGTGATCACATTTGAGTAACTGATGGTATTTGATCTGACAATTTTTTTCTTTTTTTATAAAACCTGCCAAATAAATTATCTCCACAAATATCTGTTTTGCACCTATAGTTGAACTATTACGAGATACAGCAATATAGTATATGTACTTATATATGCCCATATAACCATAGTTTCCAACCCCTTTGTCAAAGACAACCATAATCATGTAAATGTTGTCAATATATTTACCTAGTGTAATCAATTATGTTGATGATGCATATTAAAGACTCTGAGCAGGTACGTACTAGACAGAGAGCTCTGTATTACATTATTGTTTAATTCTCTCAACCATCCCACAATATTGGTAGATCTCTGAGCTCACAGCTTACAGGTCAGAAGTAGGGAACGTGAAGCACAAAAAGGTTTAATAACTTCAGCTATAAACAGTGGGAAAGGAAAGGGCACCACCAACGCAGGCTGAGGAGGGCATCTTAGCCCAGGCTCTGTGGTGATCACATGGCCCTTGTGTTAGGTACTAGAACCTTACTGTTTAACTTGAGGGGTAACATGACAAATACCTGAGGTGAGAGGAACTTTTCGATTCGTTTAGCTAGAAAACCTTTCTCCAATATGGAGTTGACTGATGGTCTATCCCTAGGATTCCTCTTAAATAACTGAGAGAGCAAGCTGCGGAGATCATAGGAATAATGTAGAGACACGGGAGGGAAGGATCCAGATATTATCTTCAGTACCAGGTTTTTCATGTTTCCAGCTTCAAACTAAAATCCAGAAAGAAAATGCACATATATAAAACAGATGGAAACTGGAATGGGGAGTATCAATACTGAGCAATAGTTTTTTTTCATTAATACAGAATAGAAATACAACCCTCTCCTAAGTAATGCATTTAATATACTTTCTGTAAACTTTATTTTATTACCTATAATTTTAAAAGATTGCCTTCAAAAAAGTAAAATAATATAATTTGCTGGAAGATCTAACTGTTTATGCAACACGCCAAGAGGTAAGGTATAAATATTATAAAGCTTTTACAAGATGTAACAATAATCAAGATGATAAAAAGTTATGCTGGGCGGTGGTGGTGCACGCGTTTAATCCCAGCACTTGGGAGGCAGAGGCAGGCAGATTTCTGAGTTCGAGGCCAGCCTGGTCTACAGAGTGAGTTCCAGGACAGCCAGGGCTACACAGAGAAACCCTGTCTCAAAAAAAACAAAAAAAAAACAAACAAAAAAAAAAAGTTATGCAACCTAGTAGTCTTCATTTAAGACCTGGCTTCCTCCACCTCTGTGCTAACAATTAAAAGAAAAAAAAAAAAACTACTGAGAGAAAAACATTTGGGCAAAATAAGTAAAGATGTAAGAGAACTCCTAACTACTCCATTCTCAGGCCATGCCCGTCATTATCTTTTTGCAGGAGGTGAAACTTCCTAAAGAATAAACAATCCAGTGGGGAGGGGAAGCAATATTAATAGGAAGGTGTGTGTTTTAGGATTAAACACGAAATAAACTGTAACTGAAGGAAAAAGAATACACAGGTGGGACGGTTTAAAATCTGAACACTTCATGACATGGGAAAATAAAATGAGCCAGCAGTTCTCAAAAGAGTATGTGCCAATGGTATGTATGTGCCAATGGTATGTATGTGCCAATGGCACTAAACACAGAAAAATGTTTAATACAATTAGCCACCAGGGAAATGCAAATCAAAAGTATATTGGGATTTCATTCCTAGTCAGAATAGCTATCAGTAAGAAAACAACAAATGCTGTTAAAGGCTAGGAACTCTCATATGCTACTGGTAGGAATGTAAATTAAGTCCAGCCTCCAAAGATATCATATACAGTTTCCTCAAAAAATTAAAGATGCAACTAACATATAATTTAGCAATAATACCCCTGGGGATATACCCCAAAGAATCTACTTAGGCATATTACAGGGATACTTGTTCATCAAAAGTGAAACTCTGGAATTAGTCTTAGTGTGTGTCAACAGATGAATGGATAGATAGGGAGGAGATCACAAAGCCCCAGCCTAGCAGAAGAAGCACTGACAGTTGGTGGCTGCTGGGAGACAGAAAGTCGGTTTTCTATAGGGCTATGTCCCCGTGAAGCTCCAGTGAATGGCCTCATAACTATGCACTAAAGCAGCACTAATTGGACTTAAAAGTTATTAAAAATGAAAAGAAATTAAGAGGGCCTGAAGTTGGGAGGGGAATCCAGAAGAGAATTTGGGAGGAGCCATAGGAAGGAGTGGAGAGCAGACACAATCAAAATATACTACACAGATGTATGGAATTCTTAAAGCATAGATTATATTTAAAACAATATACACAAATACACAATGCATTTCATTCAGGCATATGGAAATTATGTAATTTGAAAGAAAATGCATATAAGTGCAGATTGTTAAGTAAGCCACACTCAGAAGAAAAATATTGTATTTTTTTCCATAAGCACAACTTAGATTTCTGTCTCTCTCTTACACACACGTACACAAACATACAGAGAGAGAAGGGGGAAGGGAGAGAGGAAGAGGGAGAGGGAGAGAGGGAGAGAGGTAGAGAGAGAGAGAGAGGCAGAGAGAGAGGCTAATATAAAACTGGAAAAAGTTAGAGGACTAGATGGGTGGGGAAGAAGGAAAACAGAAGTAAGGGGAGGGTGAGTATGATCAAGGTAAATCATACTCTACTTGGATAAAATGTCTATGTTTTAGAAGCCTGTGTAGGCCTATGTGGACCTGAAATCAATTTGAAGACCAAACTACTAAAAAA
This sequence comes from Rhabdomys pumilio, assembly GCA_030674055.1. Taxonomy (NCBI): domain Eukaryota; kingdom Metazoa; phylum Chordata; class Mammalia; order Rodentia; family Muridae; genus Rhabdomys; species Rhabdomys pumilio. Next base: position 48,502,396 of record JANHMN010000015.1, on the reverse strand, counting down.
TCTTGTAGTAATCCTCATATTTCTGTTTCTTTCTTTCTTTTTTTTTTTTTCTTTTGGTTTTTCGAGACAGGGTTTCTCTGTGTAGCTCTGGCTGTCCTGGAACTCACTCTGTAGACCAGGCTGGCCTTGAACTCAGAAATCCGCCTGCCTCTGTCTCCCAAGTGCTGGGATTAAAGGCGTGTGCCACCACCGCCCGGCAGCTTTGATATTTCTGCTAAAATAACAGGACAGCTGTATTAATGTTGGTATTTTTCAATATATATATACCAAGAAAACAAAATGCCTAAGATAAGTTAGGCACCAGTGAAGTCAGTTATAAAAAAAAAAAGCCCTCCTAAATAAATGCTAAGTTCTCGTAGAACATTTGAAATTTAATTTCATTCTGTTTGTAAAACTGTCCATGGAGGCTGGAGAGAAGGCTTAGCAGTTAAGAACACTGACAGATCTTCCAAAGGTCCTGAGTTCAATTCCCAGTAGCCACATGGTGGCTTATGACCATCTGTAATGGGATCCAATGCCCTCTTTTGGTGTGTCTGAAGACAGCTACAGTGTACTCACATATATAAAATAAATCTTTAAAAAAAAAAAAAAACGTTAAGTCCACTCAACCTTGTAGAAACATATTATGAAAAGTAAGAGTTAACACAATATAGTAGAAGTTTATGCAGGCGGGCAAACAAAGGAAAAAAGGCAGACAAAGAAGCAAGAAAGACAGTTTAGCAATTTAAGGTCTTTCTTTCTGCTCTTCAGAGAACCTCGGTTTGGTTCTGGGTACTCGCACCAGGTATCTCAGGACCACCTTCAGATGCACTCCTCTGACCTCTCAAGCTCTGTACTTCCATGTGGAGAGCATGCACATGTACATTTATATAAATGTGCGAATATCTCAACAAACAACAATAAAAGACAGACTTCAAGTGATACTGAACAATAAAAGCAGGCTATAAAGCAGCTTCTGTAAGCAAACGCCTGGAGATGAGCAATTCCATTTGTAAAGTAGGTCAGAGTAAACCTTAGAGCAAAGCAACCAATGCAAGCAGTTGTTTCCTGTTAGTATTGCGTATGGTATTTATTTCCTGCGTTACAATTTTACATATCTTCTAAAGTCTTCTTTGAGATGAAATACAGTATTGTTTCATCGGTGAAAAAAACATGGTTTTAAAAGAGAGTATAAAAATGAGAGTTAGCCGGGCAGTGGTGGCCTTTAATCCCAGCACTTGGAAGGCAGGCAGATTTCTGAGTTCGAGGCCAGCCTGGTCTATAGAGTGAGTTCCACAGCCAGCAGCCAGGGCTACACAGAGAAACCCTGTCTCGAAAAACCAAACCAAAAAAAAAAAAAAAAAAAAAAAGAAAGAAAGAAAGAAAAAAAAAAGTTAATATGATTAAATATACTTTGAGAGAAATCTTCTTTTTGGTATATTTTAATATTTAACACTATTTAAAAAATGTGCTAATGGTGAAAATTGTAAATAATATGAGTACTTAATGTGACAGAATGACTTGAAAAGAGGCTGAGAAGATACTCAATTGGTAAAGTGCGGCTGTGTAAACACAGGGATGTGACTTCAGAACCACAGAACACAGTAAAAGATGGCTGCTTCTGTACTCTCCAGGGGGCAGGATGTGGATAAAGGCAGATGGATCCCTAAAGTTCACACAAAGGTTCTGTGAACCTGTCTCAAACAATAAAGATGAAGAGCAATCAAGGAAAGCCTCCAGGCATTGACCTTGGACCACCTTGGGGACCATCAACCTCACACACATAGCACATGTGCACGCTCTCACATTATCAAGCAACGCAGCACTCCCAACAACGACACATAATTTTATTGTTTTTTGTCTATACTGGAAGTTTACTTTTTAATAAAAATAACTCTGGTTGTCACAGAAAATGATATTCTTTAAATAACTTCTAGCAACAAACTAAAAAAATTTCAATGATTTTAATTTAATTTTGTTTTTCGCATAGAATCTTGCTATGAAGCATAGATTGGCCCTGGACCTGCATTTTTTCTGCCCTCAGTCTCCCATGTGCTGGGATTACAGGCATTTCTATCACATCCTACTAACTATAGGTGTTTTTAAAAGAATCTGCTAAATTGGAACTATTAGGATAAAATACAAATTCACAGTAAATGAATTTATGTGAAAAAGAATGAGATGCTTGTAGCATTAGAAAAATGTTTGTAAAAAAAAGCACAAAATATAACAATAGCAAATATATAATAACACTAAACCAGTTTAACATTGCACTTCAGAAAATCAAATCTCTAATATGAGTTATCCGAAAGACACCACAACTTTAAAAGCATCACAACTTAGACTTACTGCATGTTTAAGTGTACACAACTCATAAAGGACACAGCCCAAGGCCCAAATGTCACTGCAAAGACAAAAGTGAGAAATTTCCTCTTAATACCACAATATATTTATTTATTTAATAAATTAAAATAAACAAATAATATAGAAAAACTTGGAGGGATATATGTGCTCTATAAAGTATTTTTTACCTTTAAATTTCAAACTACATAATAAAAGCAGCTATTTTAAATTAGAAAAGTAAGGGTTGCCTAAACAATTACTTTGAAATGTCCCTGGAGAAATTTAATATTTAAAAGAATGGTATAAAAATCCATTCCACTTATTTTTATTTTGCAAAATTCAACATGATTTACTCAATTTAAAAAGTATTACAAAATGAAAAAATAATTTACTACAGTCAAGTATGACAGCATACTAAACAGTGTTTCTTGGTTACGAGCTTTCCCTTGGAAAGGAGGAAAAGGTCACTGGAGTTCAACAACAGATCACATAATCCACCAGCAGCTTACATCTAAGCTAGGCGGCTGCAGCATTTCAAAGAAATTGATGAGGCGCTCTCTCTCTCTCTCTCTCTCTCTCTCTCTCTCTCTCTCCCCTCTCTGTCTCTCTTTCTCTGAATTTCATTTCTTTATTGAAAATCTAGCACGCATTCTATACAATTAGCTGTAGTTCTGTAGGCAGTGACTATGACAAGGAGAAGGACCACAGAGAATAACTATCCTCTTCCTAACTAGAAGAAACTATAAAGTGATGATTCTTCCTTGAGTTCTTTCAATGAGAGGAAGTGTTTTCACAATTCTCTCATCATATATAAATATCTAAAGCTATACATGCTTACTATATATGACTGATTTTGCAATGGCATTGTCAAGGCAGAGTGAGACAGAAAGGTTAAACAAACAGATCCTGTGTTGAGCATCACTTTAAATACCTTTTATTGTTATAAGGCTTGTTTTCACAGATTTCAGGTGACAAGTAGTATGGAGTTCCTATGCAAGTTCGAGCCAGCTCTACAGTACTAGAACAATAAAATTGTTAAAGAACTTAAGAGAGATATTACAAGTTATTACATACACACTACAACAGATTCAGTTTCACTGAGGACATTAAATAAGAACAAAGCTTAAAGCTGTTGTTACCTATTGAGAACTCGAGCAATTCCAAAATCTCCAAGCTGCACTGTCCCATCTTTGGTTAGAAATATGTTCTATAAAACAAAGAACGAACGAATAAATAAACAGAAATATTGATTCAGTCCAATTACTTCTATTAGACAACACTGTGTTTCAAAAAAATTAATCTAATTAAAAATTATGGTAGAATAACAATATCCCCATGAAAAAGGATAAATGTAACCTCCTACTTACCTCACTATATGTAAAAATTAACTCAAAATGAATTATAAGATATATGAACTAAAACTAGAAAAATGCTAAAATCAGGAATAAATTGTCATGCTATTGAGTCAGGCAATGGTTTCTTAGACATCAAACAAAACTAAAGAAGGAAAGAAAAATTAGGCTTGGCTAAACCTAAATATTTTTGTGTATCATACAACACTGTCAATAAAATAAACATGAGGCCAATGACATGGCTCAGCTGGTTGTGCCTGATGCCCAAGTCTGACAACAACCTGAGTATAACTCTTGGGATCCACATGGTGAAAAATAGAATGGGGGAACAAAGGAAAGAAACCTAAAATTCAGATCACCTTAGCTATATGTAAGGTTCAAGGCCATGCTAGTCTATGGGAGACACTGTCTTAACATCCAACTCCAAAGGGACAAATAATTCATTTTGTTGTTAATTTTGAGACAGAGTCAAAGTACATAGCCTTCGCTGGCTTGGAATTATGATTACTATGTAGACCAGGCTGGCCTGGAACTCAGAGATTCAGCTGCCTTTGCCTCTCGAATCCTGGAATTAAAGGTGTGGAATACCAGACCCAGCAAATAATCCAGCTTTAAATAACTGAAAGCACATACTAACAGTTTACTTAAATGTCCCAAATACAGATATCCAGACAGAAAGAAGATCAGAGCTACTAAGGCTGTGTGGACAAGGAAGAGGTGTGACTAGGCATGGGCAGTTCTTCTTTAAATAGTCTGGGAATTACAATGTTTTCACAATTCTGTATAAATAGTAAAGTCAGTAAACTATATACTTCATAGGTGTGTGTGTGTGTGTACATGGTGTGTGTGTATTTGTTATGGCATCTGTCTGAAAGTCAGAGGACAACTTATGGGTCAGTTCTGTTCCTGTACAGTGTGAGTCACAGGAACTGACTACTTAATCAAGCTTAGCAGCAAATATGTCTATCCAGTGAGCTATCTTGCTGGTCCCTGTATACTTTAAATAGTAAATTCTAAAATATGTAAATTCTATTACAATTAAACTTTTTACTTAGAACTGCGCCCCACCAAAAACCTGTCTAAAAATTCTAACTGGCTTAAATATAACAGATTAACCTTAAGAGCTTCCAACAAGGGGCCTGAAACACCCTTCCAGTTTAAACTGTCTACTCAATTTTATTTTCTGTATAAACACAGTGCTTCAGTGCTGGAGTCTATCATGCACATGGTCAAGGATTAACATATTCCTAGCCAAAAAAAAAAAAAAAAGCCAATCTTTTTTCGGATTTCTACACTCTATGAAAGAGTAAAAAGCAAGAATTTAATGGGGTAACAGGAATGAAATTCCCTATCAGTCATCAGACTTGCATCAGGCACATGATTAATGCCAAGATGACATAGGGTTGACTTGAATTAGTAAAATGAGGAAAAACAGAATTTGGCAGCAGAAGATGGGGAAGGATGTAGGAAAGATGAAACATGAAGGTCCCAGATAGCTCTTCTCCATGCACCCCGGGAATACACCGTACAGCCACCTGCAGGCCTAGGAAGGCAAAGAACAGACACGACAGGGAGGGCTGTGACATAACTGCACTCATCTGTCTACCCTTTCTGGGAACTGAGAGGACTGGAATGAAACACAGCGAGTGCAAAGCACAGGCTCGTTGGAAGCTTGAGTCTCAGCATCGAATCCTGCACATAGGCACGTGGTTTGAAAAGAAAACATTTTCCACAAAACAACCTGGGAAAAAATTCAGCTAGACATAAAGAAATATAATAATAATAGTAATAATAATAATAATAATAATAATAATAATAATAATAATAATAAGCCAATGAAATCCTCAATGATGTAAGAATTCACTACAAATACAACTCATCAGCCTGGGATGGCAGTGCATGCCTATAATCCCAACACTAAGAAGGAAGATGCAAACTCAAGACCAGTCTGGTCTGTAGAGAGAGACATTCAAACAAATAAAAACTGATAAGATGGCAATGACAGAACATTAACTGTAAACATGCTTAAACATGGCAATGAGTCAGAAATCCTTGAATTCCAGAGTTTCAAGCAAGAATAGAAGAATTCAAATTTAGTATGTGCTACAGAAGGAAAATACCAATGTGTGGAGGGGGAACAAAGTAGTAAATGAAGAGACAGAACATGAATGAGCGAAACAACTATGAATAGATATAGATAAATCCCATTGCTTTTCTGTAAGCAATTACGGAGGACGAGACAAGCACTAGCTTACAGACACAGGGGTCTGGGGCTGGAGATAAAAGATTCAAGACAGAGTCCTTTCCTAACGTGCTCTGGGTGGGATCCTGGCTCTATTAAGAATAAAAATGCAAAAGGAAGATGTGCAGACATAGTTAATTAGAGAAAATAACTTACTTAATATTCAGTAAGGAAAATAATGAGAACAACATGCAAGAATAAAAAAGTCATTTGAAGCAGTGTACCAAGATCCATTTAAAAGAAAATCCAGAGACAAGGAAGGTCTCCAGAACTTCCCCAGAGGATACACAAATTCTCACACACAAGGCATAGCATGATGAACACACACTGAATCTTACAGGAAAATCGATCAGTCAATCATAATGATTTAAAATTTCTTAATTCAATTCTTTTATATCAAAAAACCAAATGAATCTTATCTTCTAATTCTATAGAAAAACAATCTCCTATCCAGAAATTTATATCCAAATTACCATTAATCAGAGAAAAGAAAGTAAGTCAACCACAGACATGCAAAAATCTCAAAAAGCTTAGCTTCCACACATCTATTTCTTTGATTTATTCTGTCATGGCCAAAGAGTCAACTAGAAAGAAGGGCATGGGAAAGTAATTGGGAGAATTCTGTGGGGACACAGGAACCTTGGGTACCTGAGTGATCAGGACATAATCAGTGGGGGAGCTGTGTGGGGACTCAGGGGGACATAGAGTCCCTGAGTGAGTAGGGCACAATCCAAGGACAACAGCTGCTGGGTTTAGTCACACGCACGTTATTGCCTGGCATGGAGGCTCACACCTGTAATCCCCGCACTCAGGATGCTGAGAGTCTGGAGCCAACTTGGGCTATCTAATGAGTTTCAGGCCAACAATGAGCAAAACTGCGAGTCCTGTGCAACAACAACAAAAAAGGTTATAGTGAACATACCTGTGACTTTATGTCTCGGTGAAGAATTTTTCTATCATGCACATGTTTCAGAGCCAAACATATCTGCACAAACCAGTCCAAAATCTAGAGAAAAACATTGGATTAAAAACATTTAAGCTACAATTTCTTAGTGCTCTGCAGAAACTAACACTAGTAGGTATTCAAGCCAACTGACAACAGAAATGGGTTTAACATATACTAAAAAGTGCCACATACAGCAAAATAAATATGGAAAGAAATTTGAAAAATAGATAATAAAAATAACATTCTTTCTAATTGGTAGTAGGTAGGTAAGTTTGTTAAGCTTATCTTTTTTCAATATTTTTTCAATATACATAGAAGTTACAAAAGGAAAATTATCAGGATAGAAATTTAGAATTTATCAAATATCTCTAACCGCATTCACCACATATAAACACTCTATGGAATTATCATTTAGAAGTAAAGCAACTTAATTTCTACCTCACTCTTCAGACCAAATAATTCTAATTAGACAGTGTTTTAAATGCATAGTGATAAAATAAAATATAGGTCGATTTTTAATAACTTTTAACCGACACACGATTTTTAAAACAGAACACAGAAAATAACCTGCTCTTCAAAGTCTCAAGGTAACTGTTACATAAAATTTAAAACACCTTCATAGCAAAATAAATAGTCACATGTAATAAAAATTTGAGCAAATGTTTAAATGTAATTGACAGTTTACTAATTCTCAAACTTGAAATGCTTTTCCACAGTGACATAAGGCATTCTGAGTAGAAAAACAATGACTTTAAGAGTACACAGAGTGGTAGAGACCACAGATAGCTGTAATGAAGTGTGTATCTCAGGAAGGAGGTATGTACAGGAACAACCAGGGAGGTCAGAGAGACGCACAGACAAGGAGGCGGCCAAGTGCAGTCCAACTGCTGTGAAAACTGGGGGAGCCTGCATCTCATCAGTTCACAGACTTCTGCTACCCTGTTTTTAATACCTGTTCTTTTTGACAAAAATATACTCAGCAATGCACAGATATGTGCAGGAATTAGCTTTGCAAAGTTACTCAAAGAGCTCATAGGGGTCAGCAAATTGATTCTGAAAAGAGTAAGAGAGACTGGTCAGTGGTGGTGCACAGCTTTCACCCTAGCCTTCAGGAGACAGGCAGGTGAACCTCTGCGTTTGAGGCCAGCCTGTTCTACAGAGTGAGCCCCAGGACAGTTAGGGCTACACAGAAAATACCTGTCTCAAAAAACAAAACAACAACAACAACAAAAAATGGTAAAGAGGTAGGGGCCATATGGTCTCTTACCTCAACTTTCCCACGATAGTAATAGAGCAAGTGTAAGTTGTTTGCAATCAAATAGACTCAACTATGCTATAATGCTACCTCATTTACAAACAAAGATAGAGGGCTCAACTGGGGCTATAGGCTGTTGGAGAGATAAGCAAGTAACTTAGCAATTCTAGTCTTAAAGACACAGAAGAGCCAACTCAGCCACCAGACAATGAAGAGCCTAAAGGTGAATACACCAAACTAAGCAGTAATCTGAGAGACACAGCAGCAGGGAAAGAGGCCTTTCTGTTTCTGAGTTCCTCCTAGTGGAACTTTTTAAAAAAGATAAACTTCTAAGTTAAATACAAGTAGGTTCAAAACCTGCTATATGATCTGGGTAAGTTACTTAAGCTCTCTTAGGTTCTTATCTCTCTTATCTATTGAGTAAGTAAAAGTGTCTAGTTGTATGAGTTAAAAGAACAAATACCACCCTCCATCCTCCTATATAAAAACATGCAACAGATCTAGACTGGGTGGGAAAGAGAAATACAGCAGGATTTAAAGACAAAAAAGACCAAATAAAATCAGTTGAAAAATGTAAAGACTTGATTGGCAGTAGGCACATGGCAGGAGGAGCTGAGGTCACTACTGGAGCCTGAAGAAAACAGCTCAGGGCTCAGCAAAGCCTCAGAGAGTACACCTCAAAGAGGCAAAGCCCCTGGGGTCCTATTCTGGAAGCCTCCTTGCTACTGCACTTGTAGCTGGTTTCTGCCTTGTGTGAATATCCCTCAGGGTTCTACATGCCCACTGAGCAATGCAATCTCAATGCATAACCATAGTGGTGATTTTCCAAAAAGCAATGCCACTCAGATACATTAATGATTTACTGAAGATTTCTGAGACAAATTAAAAATTTAAAGATTAAATTAAAAAGATTAGGTCAAGGTACTTTTTATGTGCAATGAATTAAATCAGGTCAGGATGTTTTGCCAGGTGCTTTGTAGCAGAAAACCTAAAGTACAACATAAAAATGAAAAACATATTCTTAGTTACTAAATGAACCGTTTGCTAATGTCAGAGAACAAGAACAAAATGAACCAGGTTACTAAAGGCTCACCAGTTTCACCTACAGGAGACAGGCTAATGATCAAAGGCTAATAATCAAAGTTATTGGATTTCAGCGCCCATTGTCAAGCTAGAGCTTCTGTGTCCACTGTAAAATCTGATAGTCCTGGTCTTACAACTATACATTTACTGTTGAGCTTTGATGTGCACCTTCAGGACTTAGTGCTATGCAGCATGTAGACTGAATAGATTCTTCTTTCTCTGTTGTCTTAAGAGTTCTCTAGTTGACTATCCATTTGCTTTACGATGAAAACAATGTAAGAATAGGTGGATGGTTAACTGTGTTACGTGAATAAGAGTTGTGCTATGTAGGAATAATATGATGATGTCTATCTCCTTTCCTGTAACTGAAAACTGCTACCTGTCAGTACAAGAGAAACTGGCTGTTTAAAATATTTGGCTTACTTAAATTCTGTTAATCTGTAATAGAAAAACTATTACTTCAGACACAGATATATTGTTGGAAGAAACCGCATGGGAAACTGAGTAATCAGGTATGAGACATATGAATAACTTGTTTTTAAAAACATGAAGCTTGAAATCATTGTGTATAACTGAAACTCATGATTAAGAACTGATTGCACTGTGATACTTTTTCCATGCATAGGGGATTTCATTAAAGTACATAAGGACTAAGAGAAAATAAGCTGTTGGGACCTTGCTTTATCCATCAAGTGTGTGTGAGTATGTACCTATTTTACATTAGTTGCCAACCCCACATCTCCGTGGATTGCTGGAACTGACCTCCAACAGTTGGGACCTGCGCTGAACTTTAAATAACAAAAGTAATAAGACAGTTGAGGAAAGATGTTCGAAAAATAATCAAGACAAAATACAACAAAGAGTGGGAGGTAGACGTACAAACACAGATCTCAACAACAGAAAACTCATACTCCATAAATATCTGCTAAAATAAATGACAACAGATTTACCAAAAATTATCTAAAAATAAGGCTGCCTAGGTAAAGTGAGCCATACTTCAGAGGCCTCAGTAGGCAAATCAGATTTCAAACAGCAGCAAATGTAAGGAAGGCTTCCAGAACTAGAGTTACTTAGCAGGGCTATATTGCTGGAAGATCTGACCTGGCAGCAGTAAGTCAGACTGACAGGACAGGACACAGAGTAACTAACCAGCTATAATGAATAATTAGGTTACATATGCATAAGCACGTGCACACACATATACATATGCATGTCATTTATACTATACATACAAGAATATATTACTGGTAGGAAATGAGACAGGGAACTAAACAAAGATGGTAGCTAATTTGGATGTGACTAAAAAGTCAGATCTAATACCAGCCTGCCCTAGCAATTACAATTAGCATCCAGAGGTAAAAATGAATATGTTCAGCTGGGTGTGGTGGCACATGTCTACAGTCCCAGCACGCAAACAGTGGAGGCCAGCCTGGGCTATGGGAGACTCTATCCCCTGCTCCATGCAACCCCCCTCCCACCACCAAATGAATACATACAAAATCATACTTCGAGTTGCTTCTTGGTAACCAGATAAGAATCAAGCTCCTCCAGGACAACCCACCTGATCTTCTTGAAACAAAGTGCCTTTCTGAGCATTTATTCTTTTAAACAGATCACCTCCTTCACAGTAATCCATTACTATGTAGAGAGAGCCATTTTCTACAAAATAGAAACATTAAATTCCATTTTAAAAATGTTACATCAAAAGTACAGTTACTTGAAGAATTGCTAAAAAAGTATCAGCTAGACAAAGAGTAGACTATCTTCCAAATGTTAGTGCATAAAGTCTAGGTACTCTGCCTGTACAGGCCATACAGTGACTTAAGTTGTATGCAACTCTGTTTCCTAACAGGAATACACCATCTGAGTAGACAATTGTTCATACTACTGACCTTAGTATTTTGGGAGTATAAATAAAATACAGGACAATATACTTTTGTTCAATTTCCTTAAATGTTATATGGAGAGAAAAGGCAAGAGCAGACTACTCTCAGCTTGCTCACTCACTGCTAGGCAACTAAGGGTATCTGAGAATCCCAGCACACTGGGACAAAGAATAAGCATACTTTCTCTTAAGAGGATTCTGATGTTTTGTCAAGTAAGCTTCAAACCTGAGGAAGCGACCTTCACCATCCTTTTCTTATGACAAAGTAACTTTGTTTATAGTTTAATTAAGCAACACATGTAAGAGTTGACTGCAGACAGATTTCTCAGTCTGCAAGGCGGTTTGGTTCACCTTGAACCAAGATAAGCTATTGCTAGGGAAACAGCGCCCGGTGAGAACAAGAAACCGTGGGAAATCTTTCTTCTGCCTTCTGTATAAAAGATGCTGAAACTTTGAATAAAGTGGGCCCTGGCTGACTTGGCTGTGTACCCTCTGTCCTGCTATACTCACTTGAGACCCTGTTGACGCACTAGACGTTGACAGCTATATATAAAATCCTGTTTTCCCAGCAATTCTTTTTTTTATTGGATATTATATTTACATTGCGGATTTTATCAGATCCCATATCTTCTATTTGAAATGACCACTAGTTTTCATCTTTGCACTACTCACTTGAATTAACTGTTCACTAAACACACACACAGCAATAAATGCTATGATGAACTCTAACAGTTCAACGTCAATAGACAGTCCCTACCTCCAACCTTGGGTTTCCTTTTATTCTATGCAAACAAACAAACAAACAAACAAACTGTGCATATTTGTTAGCAGCATGAAGATGGTACAGAGCCATAATCACTTTCATATTCTTTATACCTTTATATCTTTATGCATGGAAAAAGGTATAAACAATCATTCTTTTCCCCACCAACTTTTTTTCACAAAAGAAGAGCAGTCAATATGTCAGTATCACGAGTACCATTTGCTGAACAATGACTAAGGAGGCTATCACAACTAAAAGGGTCGTGCTCCTACTTCTCATGTCTTTATGACGTGCACAATGGCTATATTTCTAGACACGCTCATTTCTCTCACTTTGTGGTGGCATTCTTACTGAGGGTTCTTATACGCTCTTGTGATACACTGCCTGCAATACACCATTAGGACTAGAAACTTACCTACATTAAACCAATTAAAAATCTGTATGACTACGACTGGGATGAGGAGATAATCTAAATATACATGCTAGAAATGACAACTAAAATGGGGCTGGAGAGAAGACTGCATGATTAAGCACTTGCATAGACCTGAGTTTGGTTCCCAGAAACCCACATGGTAGCTCACAATCATTGATAACTCCAGTTTTATGGGATCTGATCTCCAAGAGCACCAAATAGGCACCATTTACATTTAGATATAGAAGCAAACACACATATAAAATAAAAATAAGCCTTAAAAATGACACTATGGAAAGACCTCTATATAATCCACAAGTCGCACATAGTGTGTCATCATTTACATACTTATTAAAAGTTAGATTACTTCTGGGAGGGAACAAAGAGCAGTAACCAGAGTTAACTTCAAGAAAAGAATGATGGTCTTTCAAAGATAGTTGAAAGCAAACCATCTATGCTTTGTAAGCTAAGCGTGGTGTCAGGAGGCAGAAGACGACAAACAGCATGTTTGAGGCTTATCTGAGTTACATGGCAAGATCCTGTATCAAAGCTGGAGACGTAACTTAGTGGAAGTGCTTGCTCAGAACATGTCAAGCTCCATGTCTGATCTCCAGTACTGGAGCAGGGTATGAGGGAAGTGTGACTATGGGAGGTTACACAGAACACAAACATTTGAGAAACGTTGGGGGTGTAGCACATGTACTAGTTATACTTTATGCTACTCAGATACCTTTTATTTGGAGTTTTTTTTTTTATATGCATTTCTCTTCTCCTTCCAATCTCTTCCCTTTTCCTCCCATCCATCAACCTGCTGCCTGCATGCTTGTCAAAGTCCCCATTTGTTGCCCAGGCTGTCCTCAAACTCACCATCCTCCTGCTCCTACCTCCCAAGTACTAATATTGCAGGTGTCTTGAAAACATCCAGTCAATACTTAATTCAGATATATAATTAACAGAACAGTATTTTCAATTAGAGACACAGAGACATAATGAATGTGCATTCCTTCTACTATCTTATTTCCACTTGTTTGTCAGATTACTTCGCACAAGACTACAGATACACAAAAATGCCATCATCCCTAAGAGGCTCACAGGATTTTAAAGGCCCCCTAAAACTCAAAGCAACCACTCTAAGCAGAAGCAGTTTCAACTTCAAATAAGAAACAAAAACCAGGCAAGTCAAGTGACAAAGACACATCAGAGAATAACTAAGGGCATGACAGGGAACCCTGACTGGGATGTGAATCAGAAGACTCAGTACAAACACTGAGTGGCTAGTTCTAGCACTCTTTTCTTTACCACCTCTCAGTTTAGAAGCCAAAACACCCCCAGAGGTTTTAACTGCTGTTTTCTACCAGTTTGAGGTGTGTATGTATGTTCATTATAAAAGACATTATGTGTGTGTATTGATGTATGCTTCACATTTATTATAAATTTAAGTACAGTGTCTCCTAGAGTTCTGTGAGCTGCTATAGCACATTAATCAGCTCTGAAAAGAGGTCATAGGAAAAGTCCATTTGTAGCTTGTTGGCAGAAATTCAGAGGTCTGGACTTGCTGCTGGGTTTGAAAGTGGGACAGTGTGAGGCACTGTCCCTAATCTGAGCAACATGACACTACCTACAAGCATACAGTGTCTGATGTGAACTGGATTAGAGGGCTTTGAGCTACTACCCAGTAAGTGATGCTTGTTTGCTCCTGCAAAGACTCCCACACTAGTTGAGTCACAGAGCAAGGGAAGAAGAAACAAGAACTTTGTTTGCCTACCACAGAATGTGCTGTGTAGGCGCAGAAAACAGCTAGGAATAAACAGTAGGCTGTCAATCAAGCTAACTCCTGGGGAGTTCAAATGAGTGGGAAATGAGAGGAACTGAGAGCTTGCAGTTATGCATGCCTATACATTTTGAACGTTATAATGAACAGGTACTACTTTAAAATGAAGTAGAACAAAGATACATCAAAGCCACATTTAAAGAATAAGCCTCTCCTGTGAATCATTCCAATATTTCTAGGTGAAAACAGAGCCTGTTAATATTCTAGGATGGACAAGGGAGGGGCACATGAAGACTCACCCCTAGAAAAAGAAGTGGCAGTTACTGGCTGCTGAGGTACAAGTTTTCTTCAAAGGTACAATCACTGGTAAACTGCCCAAGATTCAATAAATAACCCTATGCCCGTGCACAGGCAAGCAACCCTGATTAAGTCGGTGACTTATTGAACGTGACAGGGGGCGGGGATGGGGATGTGAGAGCAGGAAGAGGGAGTGTTAGAACAACAAAGTAGTGTGCGTGTAAAATACGATTAAATTATATATGTAGGAAATTGTCATATATTTAATACCTATATTAAATTATATTATACATGTACGAAATTGTCAAAAATAAGGAAATTATTTTTAAAATAAAGATCAGAATATTTTCTTAGCATTAGTAAAAGATTAATTATTGTTAATTTTGCCCTCCAATTTTTTGCACTCTACTGCTTCTTTTTCAGTAATCACTAATAACAATGAGCCAGTATTAAGCTACAAGGGGACAGTTTGATGTCAACACTGTCCTAGAATCAAACTGCTACTTACATGTATATGTGTTAAAAAACACACAAAAAAAACCATTTTTTTCCCAAAAATACAATCACAAAATAATTCCTTACAAAGAAAATATTCAAAAGTGTCTGAGAGCTTATTTTAAATGTTTGCAAAATAGACCTGACCTTCAAATGATTCCTTATATTGGACAATATTTGGATGCTTCATGTTTGCCAACACAGCAACTTCTCTCCTTGATTCTTGCCTTTCTTTATCAGACATCTTAAATGGGAAGAAAAAGTAAAATAGTAAAAACACTAATAAGAAACTTTAAAGTCCACCAATAAGAGAGTAGTTAAAAATGTACTAATACAGTACAATCACACACGCACACAGACACACACACACGCACACGCACACACTATCTGAAAGTTAAAAAAGAAAGAAGTGAATCTGTAAGTGAACCTCTCTCAGGGTACCCAATCTAGATTAAGTTACAGGTTTACACACTGGTACAGGCCCATATCAGAAAAAATCTGAAATGGCACAGATCCCTCAGAAATTAGTGGTCCTCAGTGGAATTACAGCTCTTTCTCATTAGGTCACACATCTCTAATAAAAATGTCCCATCATAACCAGACTATTACTTGTGTAATTGAACTAGTCATACTTACTCTTGAGATGTTAATTTCCTTGATAACATAATGTTTGCCATCCTCTGTAGATTTAACAAGAACAGCTTTTCCAAATGAACCTTCTCCAATCTTCTGAAGTCTAACATACTTCTCCATGGTTCTTTCCTAAGGCATTTTTATACATACACTACACACAAAGAAAGAGTTGACAGAGATTAAGTAAGTTTTTAACAAAAAGATATCTAACATCTTGTCTGAAAGTCAAATAAACTTAGAGCAAAACTAAGAGTGGTTTCAGCTTCATCATAATGCGTTGAAACACCCAGGACTAAACATATTAATAATACAGACACAGAAAGGCGATCTTTTGTCCACATGAATCAGTGGCATTACTGTATTCATTTAATAAAAAGAATACAGGCTAAGTAAGACACAATTTCTTAACGTTCTATCAACAATTAAACAATTTCAGGTAAATTTTCTATACTCATGTTTTAATGTTACTTATTATAAGGATTTTCTTAGGATGAAATCTAAAATCAAAGACTATGCAAATGTTAAAAGCTTGCAAACATATTATTCAAGCACCATACAGAAATATCTATCTGTTGGAACACAATCCAAGAATGGAGTCCTGTGAGAATTCTGAGTGCTTGTGAGAAAACTCCAGAACACAAGACAAGAGTTCTGTCACATCAGTTTCTTCAAAACCCAGAATTGTTCTTGGAAAGTGTTTTTGTGCTACTCCCAGGTGTAACATATAGGAGGGACTTGACATCAGCTGTTATTAGTCATACGCCTTTTCAGAAAAGCACGCTTTTGCCACACGTGGCTTGTTCTTGTGACTGTATACTCTACTCATGTTACTCTTATCCCTCGAAGGATAAATTATTTGAAGCTCTGAATAAAGCTGGCTATTGTACGAGACATTAGTCCGCCTCATTTTTAGCCCTTGGTCTCCTAGGTTCATGCTGCTAACTAGACTGGTAAACAGCTACCACTGAAACCAATATTGTATAAAATGTTAATTCTTAGATATTCTTATTAACAGTGGCTCGTCTTTATAAAAAATATCAGAGGAGCAACAAAAGTTATAAAGTTAAAGATCAGGGCCAGCAAGATGGCTGGCTCACTGGGTTAAAGGCACTTGCCAGGGAAGCCTGGAGACCAGAGTTTGATCTCTGGAAGAAGGAAAACTCCACAAAGTTGTCAGACCTCCATACTTGAGCATGGCATAAACGCCTGCACTCAAACACATCATATGTAAATGTGCACACAATTATAGTAAACTTTGTTTTTTAGAAAGAGCAGTGGAACCTTGAAGCTTGTGGTGGTTTAAATGAGAATGTCCCCAAAGACCTCTTTAGAAGGATAGGAGGTGCATTCTTTCTGGAGGTGTGACCTTGTTGGAGAAGGAATGGCTTGGTTTGAAGAGGCGTACTACTGGTAGTGAGCTTTGAGATTTCAAAAGCGCATGCCAAGCTGAGTGCCCCACCCCATGCCCTGGAAGGCCTGCCGATGGATCAGGATGCAAAACAGTGTCAGCTACTGCTCCAGTATCATGCTATGTCCTCCCACCTGCTGCAATGCTCCCGTTATAATAATGACTAACCCTCAGAAACCAAAAGCAAGCCCCAAATGCTTTCTTTATAAGAGTTGTCTTGGTCATGGTGTCTCTTCACAGGAACAGAATACTAAAAGCCTAAATCCTGGTTCTTTTACTGGTCACATGACCTTACACCAGTGTTTCTCAATCTGTGAGTCGAGACCACTTTCAAATCGGCTGCATATCAGATATTTTCATTATGATTCATAACAGTAGCAAAACTGCAATAAATGAAGTAGCAGCAAAAATAATAGGAAAAATACATGAGAAACTGTATTATAGGGTCACAGCATTAGAAAGGTTGAGAAGCACTGCCTTGCACTATTGAAATCTGAGTCTGTAATTCACCTGACAATGTAACTAGATAAAGTACGTGCTTAAACACTGTGAGGAGTAACTGAAGAAACAGGCTGACTACTTGAGGCCTGTGTTCTTGTTGCTAATGTTTGATGAGACAAACAGTGTTGCCTTCCAATTCTTTTTCTTACTGATAAATCTGAAAAATTATTCCACATTTATTTATTTTCTTTATGTGCTTTGCCCATTTCTACTTGCATAGTCTTTTTATTAGCATAGAAAACCTCATTATCTCATGAGATCCTTCTCTGTCACACATATAAAACCTTTACTTTTGAGGCAGGTTATTAATGTCATGCCTTCCTCACACTGACTGTACTGCCCTCCCTCCTAATTTTCAATGTGGGGATTACAAGTGTGTACCACCATGCCCATCTTAATATGAACTGCTATGATTATCATACTTCTTCAAAAATTATCCAACCAAGGTAAAGTTGTTAGTGACTTGACTGATCTTGGTTAACAACTTGTTTACATCAACTGAATCAACTGAAAAATCCAAGCAGCTGGGCACATTTGTGAGGGATTTTTCTTGATTTGACCATTTGAAGTGGGAAGAACCACTGCAAATCTGGATCATCTGAGACATGAAGACCCATCCTAAACCTGGGCTACTCCTTCTGGTGACAGTCCACATAAACGTTAAATGGAAGCCTCTGCTCTTGGCCTGCTAACCCCCTCTCTCTCTCATAAGCTCATCTATCCTACTGCTGAGACATGCCTTCCCTGCCATTAGAACCTACTCCTTCAGGACTGGAGAGCAGCCTTCTCAGTACAACAACTGGATTCTTTGCCTTTTCATCTGGTGACAGCCAATTTTTCTGTTAAAAAAATTCAATTTTCTTAAATCACAGAATTCTTAATATAGTCCTGAAAACTAAAGGTTAACATCCAGGCTAGTAAAATTAGAAATGAGTGCTTATGAAATTTCATGACAAAGAACCTTCCTCGACTTTAAAAAACATTATAATCAGATCCCATTTCAATTTCTATATTGAGAATGATGTTAGCAACCTTACAAGAAAGAGGAATTAAAACATTATTATAAAGTTCCAGCCATCAACAGTGAGGCAGAGAGGAGAACACAGTCTACATTGAATCAACCAACAGAGTATAATGGCTATCTGGAAGCCAGCCAAAATTTAATGTTATCTCCAAAACATGGAAGCACAGTATATCATATTACTGAGCTACTTAGAGAGCAAATCATGTTAAACTCATCTTAAAGACTCAACTTCATAAATAAAATTACATTAAATAATAACCACATAATGAGATTATTTCACAATCGTCTGTTTTGGGACTTTTTTGGCAAGAGAGAAAAAAAAAACAAAATTTGTCAGTTTGGCTCTTTGTCCAAACTTAATTGGACAATTCTGTTCTAGGGACTACTCCAAGGCAGAAGCTATTAGTGTGCCTAGTATTTCATTCTACTGCCTTCCACATACTAAGCTCTGTTGTTTTAATTCAGTAAAGCCAAATCAACTGCTCTTGGTAAGAAGAAAGATGAAGAAAGATAACTCTAATTTCCATCAGATAATGATAAACACCCGCATTTTTCTGAGCAAACAAAGATTCATGGTTTTAGAATGCAGAACAAGCTCTCCTCTTCTGCAGTCAGTGCTTGTTCGTCACAAGGAAAACATGAGCTACCAACTTCATACCCGTGAGACTTCACAACTAACTTGTTGTGCTAGAAATATTTTCAAGTGAAATGAAATAAAAGATAATAAAAGATACCTCCACCATCAGCTGACTTTTTTATACAACTAAAGGCCACCTGCCTAAGGATGACATCACTCACAGAAGACTAAGCTCTCTGCAACCAATCAGTATTCAAGAAAAATGCTCAGACATGTCCACAGGACAGTCTGATGGAGGCAACCTATCAACTGAGAATCCCATCTCTAAGATACATCTAGATCTGTATCAAGTTGGCAAATGACAAACACTCTGGTGGCAAAAGTAAACCATATGTATATACTCATAGCTGCATTTATTTATATACATATCTATGTACACACAAACCCACAAGTATGTAATACCTTTGTATGTACACAAAATAAACTAGTAATATTGCTTCCAAAGAAGGGAAATGAAGAGTTGAGAAGTCTTCAATCTTTTGTATTAGAATTGATTAGCTAGTCAAAACAACCAAATTATATGTTAAACAGCCATGTATACTGACATAAGAATACGGAGCAAATCAATTTCTTCTACTTAAATAAAAGAAAACTAGTTTATGTGGAGAGACACCGTGTGTGTGTGTGTGTGTGTGTGTGTGTGTGTGTGTATACTAAAAAGACTTGTAGGAGTTTGTTCTTTTCTTCCACCATGTAAGTAGGTCAAGGGGACTGAATTAAGGTCATCAGGTTTGATGGCAAGTGCCTTTATCTGCTGGTCCATCCCGCTGGCCCTACTTAAATACTGAACAGTTGCATCTCCCTACTCTTCACCAGGCCCTGGGGTTGATCCCCAGTACTAGGAAAAGCAACATCCTTGAAGAATTTCTCATCTCCAAACACTTCATCTTAACGTTTAAACTTGTGCTACAATATCTTGTTTCTTTTTAAGTATATCAATTATGCTCCAGAAAAATATTCCTCAACTCTAGACAAATTAGATAGGTTCCTTTCTATTTTATTAAGAACTGTTTCAAATAAGTAATGGTTGATACAATATTATGAACCACATATTAAAAATTTTGGAGTACAGGAATTTTAAACTGTATCTCCGTCAGGAAAACACACACTGACAGACATTAAGCATTAGTTGTTTCTGACATTTGATGGACAGGTTATTCCAAAGGGAATCATTAGGAATAGGTGATGCCTATTCCTAACAGATGCCAAGAAGTCTTCTGGTACTGTCTGCAGGCAAAATCTATATACACAGTTTTTCCAAACAATAGAGCCAACCTGATTGTAGAAAAGGGTCAATGTGTTTTCTCAGAAGGAAATTTCTCTATTTTTTTTTATTAGAGAAGACATCAGAAAACAAAATAGAGAATTGCTAATACTTTTCTAAGTATGCGTTTTCTTCTTGGTAAATACATTCAGACAACACCCAAGGAGTTAATAGTAGAAACTACCAACAAGCAGAGAGAAATTCTATGTGAAAAGTTATCAGGTCCACAATTTAGACAAGAAAGCAGACTAGAGGAGTAACACCTACTTGGAATACAGTGCCGATGCATTAGTAACACGACCTCAAAAGAACTGTGGTTAAGTTCCACAGCCTTTATCAGATTCCTGACAGACTTTTTTTTCTGTGTAAAAACCAGTTTTCCCACAAAAATCAGTTCCTCGGGTTTCACCAGAACAAGAGGCAATTTTAAATGTAGATATCTACATCCTAGAAACAAAGAACTACTTCTTTTTCTGTCTGGATGCTGCCCATCACCTTTACTTACTGCAGCATAAGCAAAGCTCATCATTAAAGCTTAAATGGACTAGGGCTTTTAAACCTTCACAAACGTTTCCGATGTGATTTATGTAGGCAATAAAAAATTTTCAAGGGAGATCTTACAGGAAAGAATATAAAATTGGGCGGGGTATATAACTCAGTGGCAGATCACCTGCCTAGCAAAAATGAGGTCCTGTAATTCAATCCCCAGGACCCCTTCCCAAAGTTACACTGAATAATTAAGGTAGTAAAACTTTTAATACTTTACACATGGAAATTGTGTCAAGCCATGGAAAGAGAAGTGATACATTAGTTTTAGGGTAATCAGTTAACTGCTATTCTTTTTCTCATTAAAATATACAAGTAAGATAAAAAACATGTTATCGATTTAAATGACTTAGATTAGTCTATCATCTATTAAGAGTTCGTTATCCTTTTAGGATACCAAAGAATTGCTTTGAGCCACACACAGGTCCTCCCCGTTAACAATGTAAGGACGTGAAGGTGCTTTAGGTGCAAACTCTTAAGGCGAGTATCCATGCACTCTACAGATCTATACAGGTCTCCACCCTCCCGGTGAGTTCACCATTCTGCCTATCACTGCTTCCCCACGTGCAACTCACCTCAATGACAAGGGACCTGAGTCAGAATAACAGTGGCGACCATAAGCACCGGTCTAGATGTCTTCCTATAGGACTTAAGGCAGAGGCACCTCGGTGCATTTTGGAAATGACATGCTGTAAGAGAAAACAAGTCGGTCTACCCAGCAGCGGCTCACAGCCCAGACCGCGACTCCTACACCTGGCACCGGTCTCCAGCTGACGCGTCAGGCTGGTACCGTCGGGTCAGGCACAGTGCTCCGCGACCGGCCCTGGCTACGCGGACGAAACAAACACAGCGGTTCCTGACCCCTTGGAAACGGCGGCTGCACAGCCGGAGTTCCTGGGTACCGCCCCCAACTTCACCGGTAGAAGTGGCTTGGCCAGGCGAGGACCCGCAGCGTGTGGGACTGGAAGGCTATCTGCCGCCCAAGTCCTCCCGCCTCGCCACAGTGACTATGGATTCTGGGGTACGGGCAACTGCACAGGCTCAAGGTAAGGACACTGCATGTTGCCGCCCTGGAACCATAGGGCTACTGCTGAGATGGGAACGGCCCGCGCGTCACTGTCGCTGGCGTGTGACGTCAGCGCGCAGGAGCCGACTTGTGGATGTACTGCAGGGGAGGAGCCGGGATGTGTGGTGGGCGGGGCCAGAAGAAGCGAACGGGCAGTATGTGCAGGGAGAGGCGGGACTAGCCGGATGTTGGGGGCGGGGTTTCGGGAAAGGGCGGGGTTACGAAATGTGAAAGCGAATGGGACCAGGCCAAACGCAAGCGGCTGAGCTGTCGGGGAGCGTGGAGGACCATAGGCCGGCCCAGAAAAGAGAGGAGGCGAGGGAGGGGTGCAGGGAATGGGTGGGCAGGTGCAAGCTAGAAAGGGTGGATTGGGGGCAGTGCGCAGCAAGCCGAAGATTCGTAAGGCAGAATTGGGGGTGGAAGGGGCGGGGAACGAAGGGAATGGGGCGGGGCATCAGGCAGGGGCGGGGCCATTGGAAAGCGTTTAAGTCAAAGGAGCTGGGCAAGTGCTTTGATGTAGGCATGGAGGGCTGGGGATGGGGCAGGTTGAGACGGGAGGAGCTTCAGGGGCTAAACAATTCCGAGCACCAGAGGGAGAGCGTGCGATACTGAAGGAGGGTGTGAGAGATGGGTGTTGGTAGAAGAATGTAAAATTGGAAAGAATTAGGCTGAGTGAAGGCGAGAAATTCGCTTGGGAATCTGGTTCAGACTGAAGAAAGTATATTAATAACTTTTCCCACACGGTACACAGATAAGGTACTTTTAATTTGAGCGCTCATTACTTAATTGAGGATGTCATATATTTACAAGTCGTTTTTCTTTAAATACAATGCCTTTTAAAAAGTTATTTTGAGGACTGGAGAAACAGCTCAGCTTTTAAGAGAGGACCAGGGTTTGGATCCCAGAACCCTGGTCTGGTTAGCTCACAATCACCTGTAACAAAAGGATCTTCAAGTGTCTGGCTTCTGCAAACACCTGCACCTGCACTTATGCACACAGTTACTTTGTGCAGTTAAATGAAGCAGTTTTATCTTTAATTTTTAAAATACAATTTACAATAGTGTCCTACACCTTTACATTTACTGTGTGTGCACTTTATAATGAAGGTACTGACGGTGTACAATAGACTAAAAACCATTCGGTGGAGGAATTGAAACAGTTGAGAACAAACCTAATGTCATCCCGAGTAGCTCTACTCAGAAAGCTAGTGGATGGCACTCCTAGAAAGTTCATACTTGAAGCAGGAAGAGGACATATGTGTGTGTGTGTGTGTGTGTGTGTGTGTGTGTGTGTGTGTGTGTGTGTGT
>JANHMN010000015.1:48424425-48469522 GCA_030674055.1 Rhabdomys pumilio | reverse complement strand
TCTCTCTCTCTCTCTCTCTCTCTCTCTCTCTCTCTCTCTCTCTCTCTTGCTCAAGAGAGATATCTCATTTTTCACTAGTTCCATAAAGTAAATACATTGACTTTGTCCATTTAACAAGTGTGGGAACTTGAGAAAGAATTGAATTATCATTCCTAAGGTCCCGCGGTAGTAAGTGTCAGACTGAGCTCAGCAGTGTCATGCCAGAGCTCTTGCTTTCAATTCTCAATGGCTACGCGGTCCTGCAAGTTCTACTAGGTGACATTCTACTGAAATGTTGGAGTGAGAGTTGTGGCACCATAATTCCACTCCTGTGCTAAATTGCAGAAACTTTTGTAAGTAAAAGACCATCCAGTACTATCGCTTTAATACATTTTTATGTCTTTATATGCACATTCATATTTGTTTATAAGCATTATGGCTACAGTTCCTTTTGATTCCTAAAGATAAGTGTTGCTAGGTTAGGTATAAAGAGAAGGAAGACCCCCTACTGCCTCACACATGGGGGGGAAGGGGGGAACTCAGGGATTGCTGCAGCTGGGAAGGAACCAAGTAAATCAGTCAGTTCTCCCATTCTTACAGGAGCAGTTGCATAGTACTCTTTAAACTCTCAGTCTTCCATAGCAGCTTTTAAATTGGATTATTGTTTTATCTTTTTTTCTTATCAGTGAGCCTTATACTCACATGTGTGGCTTCGCCCCCACTTTGCCTTTTAAAAATTATGCAGTGTTTAATCTTCCTTTTTCTGGATGTTTGTTTTTGTTTTAATTTACAAACTGTAATTGTGTGTATATATTGGAGGTACAAAGTGGTCCTTGGATAAAAGTGTATATTATGGAAACATTAAGTCATACCCACATAGATCCGTCTGTCTTTCATGTGTGTGCTAGAAACACTTGCGTCTGAGGTAGCACACAGCCCATGGTGTAGCTGGGGTCATTGCGCTGTACATTAAGTAGATCAGTAGGTAACGGAAACCTTGTACCCTTGACTAGGACCCCCACCCCCCTTCCAGCCTTCCATCCCTGAGAACCATCCTTGCTACTCTGCTTTGAATTGGATCTTTAGATCCCACTTGAGACCATGCAGTGTTGTATGCTTTTTTTCTTTTTTTTTTTTTAACTGTATCTGTGATGTACACTTAGGTTTTTCTGTCTTTGCTCTAGTGAGTAATAGTATTAAGCCTAAAAGAACTTTTAAGTTTAATAAATATTCTTCAGGGAACTAATTATTTACTTTTTTGTTCTTTGAAGAAAAATTCATAAAGTGCAGTTTTGACATGGTAAGTGAACAATAATGATAAAATATGAAGTAATGTAACTTTTGGGAGAAACCAGTTAGATTAGTCTTTTTTTATCTTGGAACTTGAAAAAGTCTGTTGTTTTTTTTTTAATTTTCATATTTTTTTATCTTTTTAAATTTTATTGGATGTTATATTTACATTGCAGATTTTATCCTCTTACCCCATTCTTCCCCCCACCCAGGAGCCCCCATCCCATGCCCCCTCCTCCTGCTTCTATAAGGATATGCTCCCATCTACCTCCCCACTCCCACCTCCCCACCCTCGAATTCCCCCATACTCAGTGTCCAGCTTTCATGGGACCAAGGATCTCCTTTCCCACCTATGCCCGACAAGGCCATCCTCCCTTAGATATACAGGTGGAGTCATGGGTTCCTCCCTATGTGCTCTCAGGCTGGTGATTTAGACCCTGGGGAGCTGTGGTTGGTTGGTATTGTTGTTTTCCTCATGGGGCCACAAACCCTTTCAGCTCCTTCAGTCTTCTCTCTAATTCCTCCATTGGGAACCCCTTGATCAGATCAATGGTTAGCTGTGAGCCTCTGAATATGTCAGACTCTGGCAGACCTCTAAGGAGACAGCTATTTCAGGCTCTTGTCAGCATGCACTTCCTGACATCCACATTAGCATCTACCTTTGGTGTCTGCACATGGGATGGATACCCAGGTGGAATGGTCTCTAGACGGCCCCTCCTTTAGTTTCTGTCCCACACTTTGTCTCCATATTTGCTCCCTTGAATATTTTGTTACTCCTAAGTAGGACCGAGGCATCCACACTTGGTCTTCCTTCTTCATGAGCTTCATGTGGTCTATGAGTTGAATCTTGGCTATTTCAAACTTTTGGGCTAATATCCACTTATCAGTGAGTAAATACCCTGTGTGTTCTTTTGTGATTGGGTTACCTCACTCAGGATGATATTTTCTAGTTCTATCTATTTACCTAAGAATTTCTCAAATTCATTATTTTTAATAGCTGAGTAGTACTCCATTGTGCAAATGTACCACATTTTTTTGTATCCATTCCTCTGTTGAAGGACATCTGGGTTCTTTTCAGTTCTGGCTATATAAATAAGGCTGCTATGAACATAGTGGAGCATATGTCCTTGTTATATGTTGGAGCATCTTCTGGGTATATGCCCAGGAGTGGTATAGCTGGGTCCTCAGATAATGCTATGTCCAATTTTCTGAGGAACCGCCAGACTGATTTCCAGAGTGGTTGTACCAGCTTGCAATCCCACCAACAGTGGAGGAGTGTTCCTCTTTCTCTTAATCTCACCAGCATCTACTATCACCTGAGTTCTTGATTTTAGCCATTCTGACAGGCAGGAAGATCAGTGGAATAGAATTGAAGATCCAGAAATGAACCCACACACCTATGATCACTTGATCTTTGACAAAGGAACTAAAACCATCCAGTGGAAAAAGGACAGCATTTTCAACAAATGGTGCTGGATCAACTGGAGGTCAGCATGTAGAAGAATGCAAATCAATCCATTCTTATCCCCTTGTACAAAGCTCAAGTCCAAGTGGATAAAGGACCTTCACATAAAACCAGATGCACTGAAACTAATAGAAGAAAAGGTGGGGAAGACCCTCGAATACCTAGGCACAGGGGGAAAGTTCCTGAACAGAACACCAATGGTTTATGTTCTAAGATCAAGAATTGACAAATTGGACCTCATAAAATTGCAAAGCTTCTGTAAGGCAAAGGATATTGTCAATAAGACAAAACGGCAACCAACAGAGTGGGAAAAGATCTTTACCAATCCTACATCTGATAGAGGGCTAATATCCAATATATACAAAGAACTCAAGAAGTTGGGCTCCAGACAACCAAATAACCCTATTAAAAAATGGAGTATAGAGCTAAACAAAGAATTCTCAGCTGAGGAAACTCGAATGGCCGAGAAGCACCTTAAGAATAAATACTCAACATCCTTAGTCATCAGGGAAATGCAAATCAAAACAACCCTGAGATTCCACCTCACACCAGTCAGAATGGCTAAGATTGAAAAAGTCTGTCTTAATAACCCAGTAGATCTAATGGGCAACACCCTGCCCCATTGTTTTGCTCTTCTGTCTCTACCCTTTAGAACAAACTCTACTGTATCTGTGCTTTTTAAACTTTTAACTTCATAAAAATTATTTATGTATCTTATGTATATAGATGCTTTGCATGTATTTCTGCTTACCAGAAGAGGTGCCAGACAGTTGTAAGTCGCCACCTGAGTGCTGGGAATTGAACTCAGGACTTCTGGAGGAGCAGCCAGTGTTCTTAACTAGTGAGCCATTTTTCCAGTCCCTTGTGGTATTTTTTTTCACTGTGATGATTTACACTGCTCTTGAAAGTTGGTGGACTTTAATAATGTACTAAAACATGACTTATGCAGGATAAATTTTTGCCTTTTTATTTTATTAAAATGAGAACTTAGAATTTTACTTATACTTTTGATAGAAATCAATTTTTGTAATGTATCCTTTAAATGCTCAGCATGTCTGTTTCTACTGAAAGTCACTATATTCGAAAGAAGATAATAGTTATATTTTATTTTTTTAGAGAAGGTATGTAGCATTAGCTGGCCTGGATCTTACTATATAGAGCAGACTTGTCTCGTTCACAGAGATTTGTCTGCCTCTGCTTCCTGAATGTTGTTGGCATTAAACACAGGCAGATCTCTGAGTTCAAGACCAACCTGCTCTACAAAGCAAGTTCCAGGACAGCCAAGACTATGTAAAAAGCAGTGTCCGAGTGAGCACATTTTGCCTATTAAGCTGGTTTTGCATTATGTAGTGCTAGGTAAAATCATTGATGTCTTCTCTCTTCATGCAGTGTCCAGTGCTGGGTAAGAAAATTGATGTCTTCTCTACCTGAGTAGCTTGCTTAGCATCCTCCAATACTATAAAAGCTAGTCATCAGGGAGGAAGTTTACTGGTTAGGTTGAGATTAATTTCTCTGTGTTCTGCAGCCAATGTGTATGCTGTCTTCAGCAATAGGATCTTGTAGTTATGGTGGGAAACCAAGGGCAGTGGCAGTAGCCTGTGTTCTGGAGACTTCTGGGGGCTTCCCTCACCAGTAAGTTGTAGAAAGGTATTTTATGCCTTGCTAGTTAAAAACTATAAAAAATATTGAAATGGAAATGTGTCTTACCTACAGATGGCTAGAAGTTGGGCTTTTCCATTTCTGCCCTCATTGTTCTGGAGACCTGTGTTCTTCCTTTCTGGTTGGTGACATGGAGGGTTTTCATTAACTTCTTTCACAAGATTGTGACCTACTTTTTCTCTGTTTAACTTACTATTCAGACATACAATTGACTGACATACCTTTGGAGCTTAGCCATTAGCTTCAATTCTGCCTAGACACTTTTATAGGAGAAACAAAACTTTATTGAGAACCATAAAAGTCCTTTAAATTACTAGCTTTCAGGATCTTTGGGAAATAGGTCTAGGGAAGTATTTATGTGTTTTAACAACAAAAGTGATATCCATAGAGGAAAAATTGAACTTTATCAAAATTAAATATTTTTATTATGTGGTAGATCATCCTGGGCTATAGAATGAGGCCATTTCACAAACAACCCTCAAATTGAATACATATGTCACATACTTTGCTAATCACTGACTATGTAATGAAAAAAAGTTGAACAGTACTAGGACACAAGATACATTCTAGATCAGAAGATTAGCAAATTAATAAAATCGCATACAGCTGTGGTCAGTGCTATACAGAGGGAGCTGTAAGAACTAATAGGAAAACTTGATATAGGCAAATTTGACTCAAGTTCTATGGTAGCCTTTATTTCTTCTTAAAAAAAAAAAACAAACTACCTTCATGACACTGGTTATTTAAACTTTTTGTGTCTCAAATTTCTTATTTTCAGTGGAGA
Source organism: Rhabdomys pumilio (assembly GCA_030674055.1). Lineage (NCBI taxonomy): Eukaryota > Metazoa > Chordata > Mammalia > Rodentia > Muridae > Rhabdomys > Rhabdomys pumilio. The sequence goes on along the minus strand of JANHMN010000015.1, from coordinate 48,464,345 downwards.
GATTAGCTTATTATTAGTTTTTATTACCTTCTTATTGGCTCATATTTAATACATGTAGTTTGTGAAGTGTAACATAGTGCTAGAGAGATGTATTTATTAACTGAAGGAGTACTTTTTGTTTGTTGATGTTTTGAGATGGTATAAGTTCCTGAGGTTGGCCTTGAACTCCAGATAATCCTGTTTGAAGTTTCTGAGTAGCTGAGGCTACAAGAATGTGCCAGATGCCTAACTAATTAGTAGATTCTTGATGTGAAACTGAAGAATGAGTAGCAAAGTCAGGTGAAGAAGAGAGATACTGTTCTAGACAGAGGTGTACTGAAGGCCTTGGCCAGGAGGCAGGAAGGACCCTGAAGGGATTGAGAGGGAATAACCAGTGGTCTAGAGTCTCAAAGAAGTACACAGTACAAAATGAAACTGGAAACTAGGCAGGGACTGCCAGCCAATGGCTTTTTTCCTACTTTGTTAAGTTTGTCTCCCAGGTACTGTGAAAAATGAAATATTTTAATATACAAAACAGAGAGAGATTACTAATCAGACTTTTTAAGGGCTGACTGTAGTACAGAGATAAGTTAGGGGCAGACAAGGTGCTTACGCCGAGATCATTAGACATTTCTAATAGTACACTAGGCTTTATCTCTGGGAGTCTAATTTTCACAACTTCAGGAAATATGCTTTGCAAGCTACCATATACTCTATGAACTTGCTTTAAGTAATATATTAGCACTCTGAGAATATTATAATAAATTGTTTTGGTAGAAGAAATAATAAAGCAAAGTTGTAGATGTCAAGACTAACTTACTTCTGTTGCTGAGGGGTGTGCATGTATTGAAAACTGAATGCATTTCTCTTTGATTTCAGCTGAATGAAAAACTGGGTATTTATTGCCTATGTTCTGGTCTGGTCATTGTGCTAGATGCTGAAAAGAGACTAATGCTTTCAAACAGCTCTCGGACTGTCACCTTACAGGAAGTAGTCTTTAAGGGAATTATAAATTAGTTTTAAAAACATAGCTATTATTTAGTAAAGTTTGTTTGCTTGGTTTTTTTTTTTTTTTTTTAAACCAACAACTATAGTTTCTGAATGCTTTTGTTGTTAAACACTGCTATGTTTTTTGTGTGCAGAAGGAAAAGTCCCAACTAGGTGAGATTGTGTCAGGGTCATCTTGAGTCTTGGTTGGAGTGTGGCAGCTTTTCTTTCATGGTCTGTGTGTCCTTTGTGTGCCTTTCTAACCAGCCTTGCTTTACAAGCCTTACTGGTTTGACTACCTCTATGGTTGTTCCACTCCCACACATGGACTTTTCAGGTCTGTTGCCAGTGTTAACATATTTATATTAACTTTTCATTTTGATGGTAAGCATGGGAGTAGATGTATTCAAAAACAATGTAGGGTTATAAATTTTTGGTATACAAAGAGTAAAACAATGAAAACATATTTTGCTTTTACTTGCTTTAGAAAAATAAAATTCTTTTAACTGTTTTCAATTTCCCTGGTTAATGTTTGACCCCGGGCTCTAAATACTTAAATATTTTAAGTTAATTGTATTTTTTTAAGTTATAATGCTAATTTTAAAAATCAGTGCCTGAGGTAAAATCCACTGAGGACCTGGTATTTCAGCCATTTGTTGCATCCCTGTGAGCCTCTTCCTTGCAAAGCCTTGTGCAGTCTGCAGATACAAGTGGCTGCATAGTGCAGTTCTTCCCCATCCTGTGCAGTGAGTAAGCTGCACACTGTAAAGGCATCCCTGCACTTGATCCACTTTAACTTAGCAGATCTTGGAGGTTGTTTTACAACACTGCTTGAAGGAGTTTTTCTTTCTTTTTAACACCTGCATAGTGAGAAGAATCAAACCATCCCTTAACCACTAGCATCATAGAGGCAGCTATTGTTACAGTGGATGAATTTAGGATTTTTTTTTTAATAAAAAGATAAGAGTTTTCATTTTGTGATGTTAGAATACATGATTTTTGTTATATGTTGGGAAAATGTTGAAGCCATTTTCCCCTTTTTTCCAGATAACCAGACAGCTAAATGGAGTCTGAGCAGCTGTTCCATAGAGGCTACTATAGAAACAGCTACAACAGCATAACAAGCGCCAGTAGCGATGAGGAGCTCCTAGATGGAGCAGGTGCTATCATGGACTTTCAGACTTCTGAAGATGACAATTTGTTAGACGGTGATACAGCAGCTGGTAAGTTCAGCATGACAACTGAGAATTGTAGTCACGAGTATACCAGTAGATAGAGTTTCTTTCTTTCTTTTTTTTTTTCTTTTTTTTTGAGACTGACATTTGGGGTAACTTTTTAAAGCCAAGGTAAATTCATTTGACTTAATTTGACTTAAACTTAACCATTTAGAAGTATACATCTCCATGGCCTTAGCATCTTTACAATATTATGATAAAATATTTTTACTACCTCCTAAGTCTCTAACATTGGAATAAAGTTTTGAATTTTTTAAGTATAAACTTTTTATAAGTATAAGTTTTTAAATTTTTAAGTATAATTCAGAGAGCTATGCGATCATTACATCATACTTGTGAGAATAAATGAATGTCTGCAAAATAAACAAGTTATATAATCCTTTAGTTAAGAAACATTACCTAGGATCCTCTCTTTTTACTCTAAAAGATAACTAATATTTGATTTCCATTTAGATTGGTTTAGCAGGTATTTATACTTTATGTAAGTGGGGTTACAGTATATGAAATTTTGTCTCTGGTGTTTTTGTATTGTTGCATATGGCAGTGGTTATTTCTATCACCATGTAGGTTTCCATTGTGTAAATATACTGCTGCTTAGTTAGTTCTATGTATCTCCTTGTAGACTTTAGATACTATTACTAGTATTACTGTGAAAATCTGTATGTGCATATTTTTAGTGAAGGTACTGTAATGCATTGAGAATTATATATACTTAGTATGGAATGCTTAGATCTAGAGTTCATGTTTCAGCATCATCAGGGACTGTCAGAGATGCTCCAACATTTTTGGAGTTATGCTTATGTTTGTCTGCAGTGTATGAAAGTTTAGTTGTTGTACATCTTTACCAAAAGTTAGTATTAATAGTTTGAAATATTTTAAGTGCTCTGTGTATACAAAAGTATCTCATTTTGAGCTTATATTTGATAGCTTAGGAGTTGAGATGCATTTATATGTTGACTTGGCTTTTTAAGTTGCCTCCAGAAGTGTCAGATCAATCTTTCTACTTTATAGAAGTGCATTATATATTCTGATTTGTCAGATACATTCATTGCAAATGGCTTCTCTTATTCTGAAATATGAGGCTTCATTTTCTTAAGATCTTTTGGTGAAGTCATTGATTCTACTGAAATCTTGCTAGTAATTTTCTTTATTCTTCTTATTTTCTATGTTCTCGTTTATGATTCTTCTGAACTGGGTGTGATGATACGTAATCCCAGATGTTGAGACACGGATAGAGAAGTTTACATAGCCAATCGTAGTTATTTAAAAGGGAAGATGTCAAATGCTTCAGGGGATCAAAGATAGTATTCTGTTTTCATCTTATGTCATTCACATTTAGATCTGGAATTTGTTTGTATTTAACTGTGTGTAATGACAATAAGAATCACATTTGATTTTTCCCATATGAATAACTAGTTGGTCCAGTACTAAGGCAGGCAACTCTCAATAAAAATGACATACACTTTGGAAGACAGTTTGGCAATTTCCTATATTAAGTGAGCATTTACTGTCAGATTAAGTAACAATGCACCAAAATATTTACTCCAGTTAGGTGAAATATTCACATGAAAATGATGAAAAAATAAATTAAAAAAAAAAAAATGGAAAACACAGGAAAGCCTAAGCATCACAGTGGAAACTACCTGCAGCGTTACCTCTGTGGACCAAGTAACTGTGTTTCTGTGTGTGTTTCCTGGGCTTTGTACTCCCTTACGTTTCTGATGTCCTTGCCCCTTTTCCTGTCACATGTATTTCCTTAGCACATGTATATGTTTTGTAGTTAGATTTGCTTAAGCATGATATGCTTAGGTATTCTTTTCTATGTGTTAATAATACCCTGATTGAGGTATTAGAGAGACTTAGACTTAAATGTGACTTGACTTTTCATCCTCAGACAGTTTTTACTAGTATTTCCCTCTTCTGCTTTGTTTTCTATTGCTATGATAAAATGCTAATCAAAAACACCTTGGTGAGGAAAGGGGTTTGTTACAGCTTCAAGGCTACAGCTCATCATGTAGAGAAACCAGGGCAGGAGCTGAAGCAGAAACAGAAGCGGAGATCATGGAGGGGTGCTGCATTTTGGCTTAGTCTCCCCGGACTCTTTCAGCCACCTTTCTTATATCAAAGTGGGTTGGGCCCTACGTCAATTAATAATCAAGGAAATTTCCCCACAGACATGCTCACAGGCCAATCTGATGGAGGCAGTTCCTCAGTTGCCATCTGTCTTCCGAAGTGTATCAGGTGATAATGAAGATGAACCATTGCAAATGTTTCTGCAGTCTCCTTCCCCATTCTACCAGCGCACGTGGTAGAGTTTCTCACTGGGATGCTTATGCGTTTCTGTATTTCCCATCTTTTTATTTATTTATTTTTCCTTTGCGTGTAAATGTTTCATCTAACTGGAATAAATATTTTGCTGCATTATAGCTGAATCTTACAGTAAAGGTACATCTAATATTATGGGAAATTGCCAAACTGTCTTCCAATATGTTTGCTATTTTGATTGAGAATTTTGGTTGCCTGCTTCCTCGTCAGCATTTGGTAGTGTCAATGTTTTGGAGTTTATGCACTCTGTAAAATACAAGAATATTGCAGTAAGTAACTTTGTTATTCTACCCTGAGTTCTAGTTTGTTTAAGTATATTTCAGTGTTCTGAGAAAGTCTCCATATTATTATATTTGCTTTTTTGAATATATTGATCACATTTTTGACATCTGTCTCTGAGAATTTCAGTACCTGGATCAACCTTGGTTCCATTTGTTTTCTGATTTTTTTTCTTTTCATTTTGGATCTTTCTTGGTTTTAGTTCCTGGTAGGTTTTGTAATTGTTAAGCGAATACTGTATACTGTATACAGATAATTGTGGACTCTCTGAGTGGCAGTATCTTCACCAGAGAACTTTCAAAATTTTCCCCAGCAAACAGTCAGTCTAGGATCCTGCAAGAGAATTTATAACATGGTTTTAAGACTTTTCTGTTATTTTGTTTTACTTAGAATCATATTATTCTTAGGGCTTTGCTCTTGAGGTAGAAAGCTGCTGTATTTGTGTACTGGAGGTCTTCATGGTCGGTACTGAGGCCCACTTTTTGCCTCTTCTATCATTTTAAGATTGCTAATGGCTTTGCTTTTTGTTATAATGACTGCCTGTTTGCCTTTTGCTTCTTTCATTTGAAAATCAAATATTTTCAGAATAAAGCGACTCACTTCATCTCTTTTCTCTAGGTATCAGTCAATTCAAGTTCACATTGCTGTGGTGCTTTTGTGTGTGAGTTGGAGTTCTGACCCTTTCAAATTGTCAGAAGCATCACTTGTCACCTGCCTTTCTCAGTTACTCTGTTTATGAGTCTGGAAATGGCACAAGCAAAATTGGTGGGAACTGTTGGGCCTACCTCTTTGTTTTATTGTTTTTCACAATAGTCACACTTCTAGGCTGCCTCCTTTGGATATTCTTTGATAGAAAAAGACAGTACTTTGCATTACTTATTAGCCATTTACTTTCTTAGAGTCACTGATTTTTCTGCCTAATTTAAAAGAGGCATTTATTGTCAGTTATAAACTAGAATATATGCATTCATAAGTTGAGAAATTGGGTGAAATAAACAGCATTCTTTTTTTTCTCTCTTTAGCTTTTTGGTTCTTTATGTGGGGTGTAAGATTAACTCAGGGAAGTAGAAGGAACAGGAGAAGGATCCAGCACTTCCCATCTTCCCACTATCCTCAAGTGCTAGTGATGCCTTCACTCAGACTTTTAAAAAGAGGAGTAAGTAGAAGGAGGATAATTTTTCTCAAACTGAACCCACCAATAGACTTCTTTGTATGTCACTGACCAGAAGCTGGCAAAGGGAAATGACATCATTGACTAGTTAGAACAGTCATAATTTCTTTACTGGACCTAGGTATGTTAACCAAACAAATAAATTTAAGACTGTATTAAGGAAGAAGTTGGAATGCCCTTAGGCAACGCAAATACTGGTGTTTTCTGTATAGATTCTATCCTCAAAGTTAATTGCATATTTTAAGCTTGATATTAGATACTCTAAGTGCTGTCTCAAAAATAAATTTGTTTCCGTTTAAAGACGTTTTGTAGCATGTATTTATTGTGTGTATGTGCATGCCATGTTGCCGCATGTGGAAATCAGAGAATAACTTGGCAATGCAGTTCTGTCCGTGTAGGTTAGAGAGCATATAATTCAGGTCATCAGGCTTGGTGACAAATGTTCCCCAGTGAATTCTATTTAATACACCATTGAATTGCTAAGATTGTTGTACAAGGGGAAGCGAAGCATGAAGACTGCAGGAAGGAGTAAGAATGTCTGAAACAGGGAATGTCCTTTTGGAAGACAGTGAGTGTTCCTCAGTGTAGTAGACGCGCTCTTCAACAGGAGCAGAAAAGGGGGTGTTTGGAAGAAGCGGGGACCTTTTATCTACCATTATGAATTCAGACAAATGTGAGGAAAGATCTCATTTTTGTGTGTCTCAAGAGTGACAGTGAATGGTAGAACAAGCAATTGAGAATAAATATTTTTTCATGACTGTTTGTTTCCTCAGACAAAGCCCCGCTGAACACATAAGCAACATAAATAAAAACCAATTGAAAGTACCAGTAATGTGTTACTGTGCGTGTTGGTGATGTCAGGAGCCTTCTAGTTGGAAACTTTAATTTACATCCTGGCTCAGCGTATTCTGTAACTTTTGGCAAGTTAGCCTCTGCATGCCTTATGTTTTTCTATTAAAAAATAATAATCATTGGAAGAGTGCTCTAGAGATCTTTATACAAGTGATATAAATTGAGTCATTAAAAGAATGGCTGACTGATGGAGAATCAGTTAATAGTGGCTGTTTCTGTGTGTGTTCTGCTTAAATATGCTAACCTCTTTCATCCTAATATGAGCAAATTCCTTTTATGAAAGCATGCAGGTAAGATATCAGTTACATTTCCTGTATTTCTAGTGAAAAGGATATAGGTCTCGATCTGGAGTAGGCTTTAAGGTTTTAGGGAAAACCCCCTTCAGGACTTCATCCCTGAGATAACTGGTTTTGTATAGTTTATAAATCTTTTAAGAAATGTATTTACTAATTGCAAAAATGAAGCCTGCTCAGAGTAAATACCAAGTAATCTAGAACACATAGTTAGCAACAATGCAAGTGTTGTTGAGAATGATGACTGTTAGTATCAGGAAAATTGTGAATGAAAGGCCAAAAAATTAGGCTGCATCTTAAGTGCAGCTAATTTGAGTGAATCATTTTAGCAAATTAAAACTCTTTGGAAAGTGGGAACATTTTCATTGCAAGTAACAGGAAGAAGGGGCAAGCTTTTGTCGCTAGAGTTGGATTCATTAAGAAAGCCATATGGTTCTAGCACTCTTGCCAATGAAGCACATGGTTACTCACCAGTAGGACCATAGGTCACTCGTAGTCTTCAGATGAAGCCAGGCCCTGAGAATGGAGTGAAACTATGAGCAACCACGGGTTTAAGGAGATTAATCTTTAGCAGTTGCTTTTTGTTGCTGATGTAATTATGTTTAAAATAAGAGCTTGTGTATATTTTTTGTCTTGTCTTAAATGCTTACCTGGCAGGATCTCTGAGGTTTTTGGATTATGTAAAACTGAATGTTAGAGTTGAGAAGGCTTACTCCTAATTGCCTTAATTTCCTCTGTATAGAGAAACTTTAAAATATTCCAGAAATACTAAAATACAAGTGTAAGATGCTTTTGGGGCTGGAGAGATGGCTCAGCAGTTAAAAGCAGTGACTGCTCTTCCAGAGGTCCTGAGTTCAATTACAAGCACCCACATGGTGGCTCACAACCATCTGTAATGGATCATATAAATTAAATAAATAAATCTTAAAAAAAGAGATGTTTTAATTGTTGAAATATTTTGGGACATAGGCTGTCTGGTATTGGAATACAGGTATTATTTCCCCAATATAGGTTGAATAGTTTTTACTTGAAGTGCTTAAGATCACATTTCAGAGTTATTTTATAGCTGGGTTGGGGCCAGTATTTGCATGTATATAATGAAATTTTGGGGGCACAGGACTTATTTAAAAACAATTTATTCTTTATACACAACCTGAAGATAATCAATTAGTACAGTATTTGCAGTGTACCTATGCCTTGGCTGTGACTGCCTATGGTTAGCAGGAAGCAGGAGAGTTTCCTGGTTGTTTCCCATTGGTTCAGAAAGGATTAGGAATTATAATATGTAACTGTTTAGATTATCTAATACTTATACCAATAGAGACACAGGAGGTAAAAATCTGCTAGCTCGGCAAGGTAACTTTAATTTCTGAACTGTATCCAAAATATCTATTTACAAGCCTGGATCCTACAACTAAACTCTTTAGAATCTCTTTGTACCTGTGTCAGTCTACCGAGCTAGTCTACCTTTTTTTTAAGCTCCTCTAAACCCAAGAGGGCCCCTTAGCTCTCTTTCCTTGAATACAGTTTTATCTGTCCTGCTGGCTACTTCTCTTACCCAGAGCTCCTTCCTTTAAGAGAGACAGGGAGATATCAGAGGTCCAGTTGGCAGGCTGAACCTTGTCACCGTCATGGGGGTTGCGCTCTAAGCCAACAAGCCATGTCTGTAGGGGCTGAATCATTTCACCTTTATGGTGGGGTAGCTCAAGGCTGTCCAGCTGACTTTGCCTCAGGTCATAGAGCAAAGACCACCTGACCTCTCTCAAGCACCTTGCCTTAAAATAGGCAGGAACTTTGCCTTCTTTACATTCTTACTCTGGTGACTTTTAGAGGCACACCCAAACTGCCTCTCTTAAGGACACACCTAGCTGCATCTGACAAGCACAATATCTATTTAAGTTTTTATATTTCGCTAACAATTAAGGTTTCTATGTACAATAGTCAAATATCCTGTAGCAAGGAAAGCTCTGTGTATCAATATATGATCTTTGTAACTCAAAAATATGCTTTAAAATATTATTTGAAAATGTCCAGCATGTATATAATTAATTTTAGTCATTTTCCTCACAGCCCTTCCCTTTCCTAATGAAACCCTCTCTCCCAAATAGTCTTCCTTCAACTTTCACTTCTGTCTTTTGTGTGATCCACTGATTCAGTTAGGCTTCCTGACATTAACACAAGTGAGAGAATTCTACTGGATCACAGAGAACGTCTCAGTGGCTACAGCACCAGAGAAAAACCCGACACCTTCACTGAGCAACCATTAACTGTCAGTGATTCCTCAGTGGGGAGCGGCGCTTTGTAGGCCCCTCTTCTATCCATGATGAAGTGTGTTAATGCCCCAAACCAACATATTTTCTAAGGGGGTCTACACATCTCTCTCTAGTTTATAACAACAGGTAATTGTGTGTGTGTGTGTGTGTGTGTGTGTGTGTGTGTGTGTCTGGCAAGATGGCTCAATACTAAAGTTCTTGCAGTGGAAGCATGGTGACCTGAGTTTGAGTCCCAGACAGTGATTTTCAATAAAATGTTTGGCCTAAATATCAAGATTTTTATGTGGCTTTTGATATAACATTTTCTGATATTTCCTATTGTATTAAAACCCTAATTTTACAAGGACATCATGACTATATGGCCCAGGTTGACCCTCTAATTCTGAAAATCCAAAATCCAAAATCTGAAGCTCTTTGAGCTCCTCCATGTTGTCATAAATAGAGACAATTCTATGACATGAAGTTATTTTAATGTTCTATAACATACAAGGCCTTGTGTGTGAGGTATATTTAAAACATAATGAGTCTTGTATTCAGATCTCATCCCAAGACATCTCATTATGCATGTATAACTATCCCCAAATCCTAAACAGCAAACAACAAAAAAGCCCACATTTTAAATATTCTGGTCCCTAATGTTTTGGGTAAGAGTACTCTACCTGCATAGGCATTGAAATTTATAATGGTCTGACAGGAGTTACAAAATAGTCTATTATTCTAGACTATTTTTGAACAGATGAGATAGTATAAATAAATGTTTTAGGAGTTCTTACTGAGTTGTTATTTTGTAAGTCTGTGATTTTAGTCTTAGAATTATTTATATGTAGGTAGCTTTCATTAAGAAATTGTAAAGTTCAATACAATGTAAGACTAGAAGTTGCTAGAGGTTCTGTTGTTATGTGTGACTTTTGCTGCCTGGCCTGTGTTTCTAGCAGGCCATATGCTCTCACCTGTCCAGGAGCTATCTTGGATCCTTGGATAAATAAACACATACAGGCCCTCCAGTTATTTGCAGAGTACCTTTGCTAGCCACGACTGGGCATACCTATTTCTTCCCCTGCTACCCCAGGCCAAGTCGGGGGAAGTGGGCAAAGGCCGCTTACCTTAGTTCTTACGTCTCAGGTGGCTCCGTCTCCCTCCAAGGATCATTCTCTTAATGAAAATTGTTTTTACACAAAGTCTGAATTCTTCATTAAGAAGAACTTTGTGGGTCTGGAGAGGTGGCTCACTGGTTAAGAGCATTTGCTCCTCTTAAGGACCTGGGTTCCAGTCTCAGCAGTATTTGGCTCATGGTTGTCAGTAACTCCAGTTCCAGGAGATCTGATGTCCTCTTCTGGCCTGGATGGGCATTGCATACATGTGACACATGCTACACACCTATAAACATATGGTAAAAAGAAATCTTTTAAAAATGCAGTAATTTTGTGTCAGACAAAATACATGCAGTATTTAGAAAAGGTCAAATGTATATGTGTATGCTATATACGTGACAAACAAAGCTACAGTAATTTAAACTGTGATTAGATTTTGTTGTTGTTGTTTGGAACAGGGTTTCTCTATGTAGCCCTGACTGTTCTACAACTCATTCTGTTGACCTGGCTGGCCTCAATTTCAGCTTTACTTGTGCTGGCATTAAAGGTGTGTGCCACCAACACCAGGCACAGTTTTAAGCAAAATAGTGACACGTGAAAGTCTTAAAAAAGTGAAATAAATAATTCATCCAGTGACAAAATACTTAGCATTGAGGTGTATCTCTTAGTATGTTTTTAAGGTAGGAGCCTTTTGTTCTTCCCCAGTCCCCTTTCTTGGTAAGGGGAAACACTATACTATTAAAATGATTAGGAGGCCTGATCTGGTGCATGGTAGGCAAGCTCCAGCACTGTGATGCAGCCTTGCAGCCTTGTTTTTGTTAGACAGAATGCCACAGTATAGCCCTAGCCTTGGACACTGTTTCACAGATGAGCTCTGATAAGTGTCGTCACCACACCTAGTTAGTAGCATCTTTTAAAACATTCTAAGTTACTAACATTTAGCATTATGATTTAAAGATGAATTTAAAACTTTAATTCATTTAAAATAGAACTATATATTTTGACATTAATGAAAAATGTAAAATAAACTTATGAAAAGAGTGGCATTGATTTACATTTATAAGATAGCTCTATGTTTTCCCTAGAGGACAGATTCTAAAATGTGATTATTTTATTATGACATGTTAGAAAATCCATCTCAGAAAGTACATAGTTAGAAAAGAATATAATTTAGTAGCTTCTTGTAAGCCACTGTGGATATTCTTCTTTGATATTATACTAGAACCTGACAAGTGTTAATTTCCTTTCCCAGATGGGCCACTGCAAGAGCACGAAGGGTGAACAAAGGGTTATATTTTTCTGTTTCTACACACAGAATATTAAATAGAGCATGTAGCTAAGAGTTGTGATTCAATAAAGTGAGTATTATTTGCTGATGTGTCAAAGGCTTTTATCTGTAAGAAAACAGGCTTTTGTGTTTTTACAAGGGCACAATTGTGAGAAATATAAGGGTGTCTAGAATGTGTTGGTGTGGCAGCTTTGATTTACGCTAGATGGCGGCTTCTTACTATTGTATTAAATATGCAGAGGTCAATAACAAAGAAAAAGTGTTCTGTTTGACTGACTGGCCCCTCCCACACTCACCCAAACCCTAGTTCCTGGTACCTGTGAAACTTTTACAGCAGGTGATAAAAGGGACTTTGTTGATTGGACCATAGATCTTGAGAGGTGGAGGTTAGCCTGGAATAACTGGGTGGTGCTAATGTGATCACAGAGGTCTTTAAAAGAGGAAGGAAGGCAGGTGGGTCAGTGCTGTTGGTAGACTTAAGCTGAGAGGCTGGAGTGACAGAGAGGAGGACCCAGGGAACAGAGGAGCCCTTTTGAAGCTGAAAAAAGGAAGGACGCCAATTTTGTTGTTGAAGTTACTTAGAGAATGCGTTCCAGCTGACACCTTGGTTTTGGACTTTTGCTCTCTAAAACTGTAAGTGAACAAGTTTATGTTGAAGCTAGTAAATGTATCTTGACTGTGTTTTACAGTAGCAATAGAATTTGATAAGTGTGTCAGTAATGGTTTTGACTTCACAGATGTTTTGTAAGAGATCTTAGAGACCTCCTGTGTCTGGGTCTAACAATTTGTTTCAAGATAAGCTAAAACCTAGAATACTTTGAGTTGCTAAATAACGTGACTTTCTGTTAAAAAAAAAAAAAAGTACAGGCAAGGCTTTTATGTGTAAACTCTGTATAATATTCCAGCTCTCTTGGTTATATGCACAAGATTGGAGAGAAATACATGAAAATGGCTTTTATTTTGGCTTGGAATTTGACTACTGTTTTCTTTATGCTTTTCAGTGTTTTAAAAATAGTGACAATTTAGCTAAGGAATTATGAAACGGACCTTAAACATCTGTGTGTCTGCTTCCTAAGTTAGCTCCTGGAATCTTCTAGACAGCCTCATCTTACCTCAGCTTCGGTGGCTGTGACTGCCACGGCCCTTCATCTGCAGCTGTCCACACTACCGCTGCAGTGTCTGCTTTCCTCATCCTCGCCTGTGCTGTTCTCCTCCTGATGTACAGCTTTTTTCCTGTAACACTGTCCTAGTTGTTCCTTTGGTTTGTGAGTGGTTTGTTGTTCTGCACATACTTCTCTCAGAGATGATACATTTAATTAACTTGTTTTTGCTTTGTTTTTGTGACAAGGTATTTTGTCTCTTGTCTCTAGCTGAGGCTGGCCTTAAGCTCCTGATCCTCCTCATATTTCCAAACTTTATGGGAAAGATATGTCATGGACATATATGCTGATTATTTGACCTTTTACTTATACTACCTAATATTGGTATACATGGAGGAGGAGCTCATTAATACAGCTTTGTTAAATAGCCGTCTATTTAGTATATTTTGTATTTTATAGTTTTTAGGAACATCTTTATTTTGATTCAATATGAATTTATACAGGAAAGATTTGGCTTTACTAGATACCTATAAAAATGGGCAGAATATTCAGAAGGGTAGGAGGCGGCAGTATATTACTTATACAAAAATTGTAGTAGCATTCAGAAGGAAAAGTGACAGATTTCCTGCCTTTGGTGGAAAGCAGAACAGGACTGTATCAAGGGGTTTCTCACACTGTCTGTCATTATCACTTCTGCTTTCTGATTTTCTTTATCTGAGAAATGAGGTGAAAAATATCTAGGTTACTTACTCAATTCAGACTAGCTTTGCTTGTTCGTTTTGAGACAGGATCTCATTTGGTAGCCTTGGCTGCCCTGTAATTCTGCCCCGACCCTAGAGTGTTGGGATTAAGGACATGTGCCACTACATCTGGTTCAGATTAGTTTTTTGGGGGTTAAGGGGTGGGGAGACTATGGTAAAAGAAATAGTGGAAATGTTTTATTATACCTGATTTTTTTTTTTTTTTTTTGTGGCAATTTTGGCATGGGTATTCAGAGTTTAAACTTCTGAGCCACCAAATAGATTATGTCCTGGGCTCATAAAGGTATTTTATGATTCCCTTTGAGATTTAATAATGATTTGGATTGCTGTAGAAAAACATAAAATGACCTAGATTATCTTATTGTGTCAGAAACAAGAAAATGCTTTCAAAAACCACTGGGAACATGTCAGGGGAACCTGAAAGAGACCTTACTGGGCAGAGCTACAGTCAGATGAGCCACAAAGCAAAGCATGTGGATTATTGTTCCATGTAGGAGATGGGCTCACATCTGTGCTGTGAATGATACAAACTGACATAAATAATAGGGAGTGGAGAGAAAGGCATGTCTAGCTTGTGGAAGAATTCTAAATAATTGATTTGGCTTTTGCAACTTCATGAAGGAGAAGAAGCTTAATTCCAACATCTTTCTTCCTTAAAGGTGGGCTTGACTTAATGATTCACTTTTAAACAATAGAGTCAGGGGTAGGTAGACATAGAACTGTTTTAGTAGGGAAACTTGGCGAATGTTGTTGCTCAAATGATGAACATTAATGTCACAAATGATTTGAGATTGATATCATATACCCCTGAAGATGTTATCCTTGTGTTCTTCCTGAAAATCTGTAAACCAAATCTGTTTTCAAGAAAAATAATAAAGAATAGGGGACAGAATGCTGTATAAATAATAAATAAATCTTTAAAATAAAGACAAGAAAAAATACAAGGTTGATGTCAGATGCAGAGGAAACTCCACTTCCCTAAGGAGACCATATGCATGGAAGGGGGTACAGTAAAGAAAACTGCCAATCTGACTACTCCATGATATGGTTAAGGTTTTTATTGTTGATATGAGAGAGAGGGCAGGGGAGAGAGGGAGGTGGTGGTGGTGCTCAGAAATCTAAGAATCACATTCTGAGTTAGAATCATTTTACTTGGCAACAACATTTTGAAGGTTAATGTTTATGCATGCTGTCTTTGAAGACAAGCTGATTTTAGATGTATCGTTTTTCTTGTTGTTTACAAGTATGATTTGTGGGACTGGTCACTAAGTGAGATGTTTGGAACCATGTCAAACACTAAAGTCTGTGCCCTTCCCCCAGGCCTAAGCAGGCCTGCAAGTCATTGACCACAGCAAGACCAAACAACAATAGGACCTAGAAGGAGGCATTGCCTTGCCAGTCTTGGCGCCCTGAGGTCTGCTACAGAGCTAAGAAGAATGGACTGCCTGCTGAGCTAGCCTTGACACCTTCCTGACTACTATCTCCTCACCT
This sequence comes from Rhabdomys pumilio, assembly GCA_030674055.1. Lineage (NCBI taxonomy): Eukaryota > Metazoa > Chordata > Mammalia > Rodentia > Muridae > Rhabdomys > Rhabdomys pumilio. Next base: position 48,449,220 of record JANHMN010000015.1, on the reverse strand, counting down.
AGCCCCTGGGCAGTACCGAGAAGAGACTCTGGGGGGTGGGGCTTCCCCTTTATATGTGAAAGCAAATTATTAAACTTCGGGCCTTGATCAGAATACTTTGTCTTGGCCCCTGTTTCTCTCGCCCTCCTTCCTGTTAATTCCTAGGCTTCGTCTCAGGAGAACTTGGTGATCGTGGCTGCAGGCAGCTACAAAAGTCAAATTGGGCAACATAAACTCACAAGCCTTACGTTGGAAATCTTTGTTGAAGACTGGTTTAGAAATGTTTGACCATTTTATTTTTACATTTCAGTGTATGCTTGTGTTGAGCTATAGTGAATGTTGATGCTCATGGTTGCCAGTGTGGGATCCTTACAGCATTTAACATGGCTAAGTCTCCTTTCCCCGCTTTTCACCACGAGTTTGTCGTTAATTGGCCTGTTGTAATAGGTGGGTGTCTTAGTTAGGGTTACTATTGCTGTGATGAAAACACAATAACCAAAAGCAGCTCAGGGAAGACAGGGCTTATTCCACTCACAGTCTTATATAACAGTTCATCATCAAAAGCAAGGAGGACAGGAACTCATGCAGGACAGGAACCTGGAGACAGGAACCGATACAGAAGCCATGGAGGAGTGCTGCTTACTGGCTTGTTTGCTTAGCCTGCTTTCTTATAGAACCTAGGACCACCAAGCCCAGGGATGGTTACACCCACAATGTGTTAAACCCTCCTACACTAATTAAGACAATATCCTACAGGCTTGCCCACAGCCCAGTCTTACAGAGACTTTTTTTTCAGGTGTAAAATAGATATAAAATTAGCTGAGCCTATTTCTTTGGGATTCTTAGGCCCTGGGCTTTGCCCTAAAACAACTCTAGTAACTATATTTAATGACTGCCTGCTGGAGAAAAGTCCAGGGGCTTTCAAATGGTCTACTCAGAATTATTTTTAGCATAAACGATTCCAAAGTTCATCTGGTACTTATTCTAAGCAAGGTCATGTTCGTGTGTTTGATAGCCTTCACTCTGTTGCCAGTTCCCTTGTAAACATTGTCTGCACCTGTGTCCTTAGGCTGTTTATTCAGGGCACCCTACGTAGTAGACTTAGAGGACTGCCCAAATGTGTGCCTTAATATAATGATATGGATTTAGGACAAATTAAACACATTAAATTTATGCAGTGCTGTGATTTGGAATGTCTTAAGTGTACTAGGAAAAAGAACATGATGTTGACTTGCTGGTGCCTGCCTGAATAAAATGAGGCAATACCAATGAAATCCTAAAAAGACTGGGTTGGTGTCACTGGAAAGAAGTGAGCTTGGCTTTTTATTACACTGCAGGACCTGGCTACTTGTACCTAAGATCCCGTCTGCAGCTGTTGCCTTAGCTCCGGAAAACAGTCCAGAGAAACCTGAGTCACTGAATACTGTGGGGTGTGTGTGTGTGTGTGTGTGTGTGTGTGTTTCTCTCTACCTTCTCAGTTGTGTGTGAAGGAGTCAGCACAACAAACTAGCATTTCCCCAGTGAGTAAAACCACCTATGAAACTTGTTATTTGAAACGGTAAATACTGTTACACTAAAGGAATTTAGTTAGGAGTATTGTATTGAAGTGTACGTTAGATGTTAATAGAATTAGAGGTATTTAGGATACATTCCTAACTCCGAGACTTGAATTGTGAAATAAAACACTTAGAGGATGCATAAAACATAATTATACAGCTTTCTTTGTCATTACACAGCAAACAACTTGTAGCCCACCCACCCCTAAGGAAGCCAAGCCTAACGATTCCAGAAAGCCTCAGTCGTGAGCTGTCTGATTACCTCTTCCTGTCTCAGGTGGAGCTTCTTTCACTAGTCACTTTTTTTGCTTAACTTTGTGATTGATCACTGGAATACATACACCCTTAAGAATACAACTTAACTTGCCTGTTTTTGAAAGATAGTAAATGGAATAATTTGCTAATTATTTGCCTTTATTTCTTTCCTTACTATGGTATGGTTTTCCAAAATCATCCATGTGGTGAAGGTAGTAGCTATTTGTGATTTTACTCCACATAATGAAATCATTTTTTTGTAAATTTATTATAATTCTCTTATTTTATTTTGATAGATCTTTATAGTATTGGTGGTTACAAAGAATGTTCCTTTCAGAGTTAGCCTACACTTGTGCACCAGTTCCATTTGTCCTACTTACTGGCTCCTAGGTAACTTTTGCCATAGGTGTGGTTCAAGGCTACTTGTTTCAGGGATGTAGCAGAGTTTCCATTGCTGAACTTTCACCAACCACTTGACATGCCAGACATGTTGTTTATTTTAAATTGTAATTTGCATTTACTTGGTGGCCAAAAAGGTTAATCTTTTTTTATATATGGTAGCTATTTGGGATCCCTTTAAAGTGCATAACAGGTTATTTGCCTTTTTAAAAAAAAGAATCTACTGTTCTATCTTAGAGATTTTTATCAAAATAAACCCTTTAATGGGTACATATACATATTTTGGGTGTTATACTTATTTTCTACTCTGTGGGTTGCATTTTATTGCTCAAGTGGGCATTTTAGGAACACATGTTCTTAATTGTAATTTTGTCCTATGTGATTTTCATATATATTTCATACTTTTATATTTTGAGAAAAATGTTTGTACTTTTAAGTCAAAGATATTCCTCCTATATTATTTTTAAAAGAACTTTGCTTGCCTTGTAGACCTAAATGATGGAGTGTGTGTGTATTTAGGATATATGTATGTGTACATTTATTTATTTTAACACGGAAATAGACAGTTGCCCTAATATTAATGACTGTTTTAAGATCAGTTTTAAAACACCTACTCTTGTGCTTCCTTGTAGATGAAGGCCCCAAAGTAGGAAGAAGTCTTTCCAGGCCCTTCTTTCTATACTATTGGCTTATTTTCCCCTCATAATGGATATTTGTGTTGCCATCTTCTCTTAGTTTTGTTCTTTTCCTGTCTTCTTTTCTTTCTCCCCAACCTTCTCACTGTTCCTTCCTTTCCATACTAATTTGTCTCATCATAGATTTAACAGTTATTATTCTTTCTGACAAGTCTATGTGTCTTTTTGTTTTTCTGTTATGTATTTTTCTGTTTTGTTCACTTGTCTTTATCTTCTGGTTTCTGTAATTATTTTTAAAATGGAAATAAATGGTTACCTTTTTAACTTTCTCTTTCCATTGAGTACATTTAAGGCTATAGATTCTGTTGTATTTTTAATATTACCATTAATTGTCATCATTGACATTTTAACCTCTACAGTAGTATTTACCTTAACCTGTGGGTTATTTAGAAATGTAATTCATAATTTTTAAACATATGGAAAAACTTTTGGTTGTATTTTTAATTAATCTTATAGTATTGCATTATAATCAGTATAGGCATGTAATTTCAGTATGTTCAACTTGAATTGTCACTTAGGAAAAATGAGTTTTTTTGTAAGTATTCAATACTTGACATGAGAGTGAGAGAGAGAATGTATGTGTTAGTCTGTGGAAAGCATCTGTTTTCTTTCAAATATTCTTGTTTCTGCTAAGTGTGTGGTAGGCTGTGTTTCAGTGTGGTCTTTAACTCAGGATCTTCCTACCTCATCTGGAGTACTGGGTTGCAAACCTACATCATAATTCTTCTGGTTAGTACTTATCTTTCAATTGAAGAATTTAGTCCATTATCATTATCCATAGTTGAGGACTGACATGGTTAGGTCACCTTGACAAACCTGAGAAGAGGGAAATAAAATTGAGGTATTGTCTGTTTGGTATTTAATCTTGTGATAGGTTATTTGACTAACCAGGAAGCCAAATTAAGCTATAAGATTTTACGAGATATGACTGCTGAAGAACTGTTTCGTAATTTCAGTTTATTGTGTGGTTTACTTACGTCTTAGACCGTGCAGTGTCTATTTAGTGGTGGTGTAACTTTGCAGTCATTGGTGTAGCTTTAATGTAGCTCTCTGAAAGCTTTGCTATGTGTGTCCTTACCTCCTTGACTTTCTCTTAGGGAAGAGGACTAACTGTAAGTGAAAACTTAGTGCCCAGTGCATCCAGCATACATGTGAGGTAGCCGTGCTAATGGATTACAGGCTGTTGTTAACCTGATGCTTCTAGTAGTGATTGGTTTAGTGTAAGGAGTGAAAGATACTTTTTTTTATCATTGCTTGCTTCACACAAGTGGCTTTATTTAATTTATAAAGTTAAAAATAATTTTTTTTTCTTGTAGAAACTTCAGAAGTACAGAAAAGGGTACTGTGGTTAGTCTCATACAGCCAGCTCTTTATCTAGGGGTGAGGACCCATGAGAGTTTCCCCATCCACATTGGCATGCAACTGGTCTTGCCATTAGTCAGGCTTTGTTTAGGCAGCCACATTGTTGAGATTTCATGTATGTAGTTTCTCTGTCTATAGAAGACACCATCTCACAGCAGATTTCTTGGTTTTTATGGCATTTGTTTCTCAGTTTGGGTTTCCTGATTTAATTCCCGAGTTGTTTAACAGTTTTCTCTGTTTCTGTCATTTTTGTAACTTGTTGGTCAAGCTCAAAGGCAAACTTTTTATTTTCTCCTTATGTCTTTAAAAGATGGTGGCTTTCTTGGATCATTAGTGTTATATACGACCAGCAAGCTGGCCCATCATGATACCACCATATAGAAAGAGTCTGACATATATATCCCTACTTCATGAAGTTGAGATTGAAACTGAGGATTGGAATTGACTAGAGAGAGGTTTCCAAGACCTGTGTGTGCTGTCTACCCTTTCCCTGTTTTTGGTTCTTCAGAAGTTCTCCCTTGAGACTTTGCTGCATGCTGTGCTTACAGATTCCAGGCTTCATCTCCCCACGCCTTCCCTTCCACCACACCCCTAATTGTAACTCAGGATAATCACCCAGTCACAGTCCTCCTGCTTCACCCTCCAGTGTACCTTGTCCTTTTCTAAAGTGTGTTGGAAGAGTATCTGCCCAGGCAAGGTTCTAGGACTTTCTGAGTTATGGTAATTCACTTTACTGTGTGGTTTACATCGTAAGATTTCTCAGTGTTTGCCTGTTTAGTGGTAGTGTCACTTTGCAGCCATTGGTATAGCTTTAATGTAGTTCCATAGAATTTTCTGTGGTGGATATCATCTGAAAGCTTTGCTATGTGTGTCCTTACCTCCTTGACTTTCTCTTAGGGAAGAGGACTAACTGTAAGTGAAAGCTTAGTGCCCAGTGTGTCTAAATAGAAATCTTAACGGCACGTGCGTCTGTGGATCCTATTATGCATGAACAATTTGCTTTTGAACTTAAAAAAAAAAGCTTCACATTATTATTATAAAAGTAATATATTTGTTTAAAAAATTATAATGAAGTGCTCTGGATGCAACGCAGCATGTTCAGCATGCAGGAGGCCTTGGATTCAATGTCCGAATCTTTCCCTCACCTGATCTGGTAAATCTGTAAATACTGAGGGAAAGCCCACTTTGCTCTTCTGCTTCCTTGCTCAGTGATAACAGCTGTTCAGCTTGATGTTTCATTCCAAAATCACCTCTCTGAATACCAGTATAATAAGATATATTATATGCACATACTTTTTTATTTTGAAAAATAAGTCACTGTGGCTACAAAATTTACTTGGCATTGTCAACATTTCACAGGTATGATGTGCCCCCTACTGTTGTCCTTTTCATTCCTTATGAGCAAGGTCAGAGAGAGTGCCCAGATACCAGGGTCGTTTGTAGGGAGGCTTCTCATGTTAAGGTATATAAGAACATAGTCTCATACAAATGAAATGACTTATCAGTGCTATGCAGTGTATATTTGTTAGAGATGTCTAAATGGTCACAAAATATTCCAAAGAACAGCAAGTGGCCAAATTTACATTAAGATAATTTGGTAAAATTGATTTGTTAAAGCTTTTCTTGCTTAAAATACAGTTTTCCAAGAGAACTTGAAAAATACAGAAAAATAAAGGTACCACTCTTTTTATTTTAATTTTAATTCTGGTCTGTATTCTTTTCCTGTAGTTCTCACTTCCAGATTCCACATAGACTTTTGTAAGAAGCTCTATTTATTTGAATTTTAAGATTTTGAAATCTAGAAACCTATTTAACTTATGATCTTGGGCTAGAGAAAAAGACTCCAGATAATTGAAAATAGACCAGGTTAATTGAGTAAACTTTCTCCCTTTATTACCTGTCTTTTCTTCCTTTAACCTTTAGTTTTCAGATACACACAAAGTGGGAGTGGACCTTAGACATTGTCTCATTCAAGACTGTAGAAAACATGGTCTACAGACCTTTGCCCAAGTTCCATAGAAATTTCTGTGGTGCACATCATCTGTTTAGTGTACTGTATAACAGCCATTCTAGAAGAACGTTCCAGTCAGAGGACTCTGAATAGTCTGTAAAACTTGAGCTGCTATCATGAATGAACATAGTTCTGTTCAGAATAGCTGTTTTAAAACCATAAACTTACATTTTTAAACTTAAAACTTTTTTTTAGCAAAGATGGGAGTAGCTATTTTTCTACTAAAGTTTTCTTAAGCACAGTCTGCTCTAAGATAGAAAACAGTAGCAAGATAGAAAGTCTCCTACATAATAAAGCGTTTTTTTTTTTTTTTTTTGCATAATTTTAAGACAGTTTATGTACTGATAAGTCTTCACCTTTCTCCTAAGCTAGAATGTCTCCTAGCTGGTGTTTGAAGGGAAGAAGAAGCTGCTGCTGGAGGGAGGGGGAAATGAGATAAAAGACCATGAACTCAGTGGCTCAGGGCTTAAGTTCTCCATAAAGGTTCAGGATTAAAAGACAGTTAAGAACAGTCTTTAAAGCTGATATTATGGAGAAACTTGTTGGTATGTTTTAGTTTTTCATTGTTAGGACTCATACGAATTTACTGCATAAATTAGTACATTTATAAAACATCCATTTTAGTATTGAGTATTTATTTTTTTTTTTTACATTACACAAAAAAAGGGTCACTGTCCGGATCTAGAAATACCTTTTACTGTCTTATATTTTCTTAAAATAAAAATAAATATTTCTACTGTATTACTATTGAAACTACGTTGTGAGCGCTTTAAATTTCTCAAACCAGTTTCGTCTGTTATATTTGGCGCTTAGTCATCGTCGTACACAGCAGGACCTGATTAAGAAGGCTGTGCTGCCTCTAAGCCGGGCTAGATTGTAGCCACTAGCAACCAGGCTGCAATAATTTCCCTTTGATGACATCATCTACTGTGGAAGAACCCAGTTGCTTCAGCCAGTTAGAACTATGCAGTTCTAACCTCATCAAATATGGCATCTCCCTTGCTTGCTATAACAGGGGAAGGAAAAATGCCACTGTCTTTTTAATCTAGCAAGCTTCTCTATTTTATTTTATTTTTTCTTTTAAAAAATTCTGATCATGGATGCTTCTTCTGATCCCTATTTGCCTTATGACGGGGGAGGAGACAATATTCCCTTGAGAGAATTACATAAAAGAGGTAATACCATACCCTTGCTCTGAATCCTCTGTTGGTATGTTGTGCATGCGGCTGGGCGGTTCTGGGAACAGGCTGTCCGTTGTCCTCAATGCTGCAGTGTGCTGCTTACTTGCCCTGCCTTATTGGTATGGAAGAATGCAACCTTCCTAGCAGACTGGGGCCCTCCCTGATTGTTTGCTTTGTGGCGATTAGCACTGCTTCAGATCACATTGGGCTCCGACTCCATCTTCTGTGTGGAATGCTTTCTGTTTAACTCCGAAAATAAGCTGCTTGTGCAGCCAGCTAAAGTCCTGTGGGCTGTCGGTTGTTGGCACCTGCAAAGTGATGGTTTTATTCCTGTGGAAACTTATATTTTCTTTAGTTTACACAGTGAAATCAAGTGCCCATATACCATTCTGTTCTGACTGCTGCCAATTACCATGTAGACTTCGTATCACAGAGTAATAGTGAAAGCTCTTAGCTGCATTTTGTAACATTTAAAAAGTAAAGAACAATTTTTTTGATTTAATGTTTTTAATGTACTGTCTTAGCTAATTGACACACTATATTGTCTCCCATAGGTATCTTGTACAACTTGATAGGATAAAACAATTTAGGTTTCTTTTTATACATTTTGCAGAATCTAAGTCAGTAGTTGGGGAACAGATGAGCAGCCAGTGTAATGGTGTAAACCTTTTGGCAGGCTCTGCCTTGGTCTTTTGAAAACTAATTAGGTGATTGTTAATTAAACTGCTCTTTTGTTCATTTTCTTAAATTGATTATTTTTTTAAAAAAAATTGTTGGCATTTGTTGTTCTAGAAATAATTAACTTCAAGAAACATTCTTTAGCTAGATGACTTCATACATGAGTCATATTATTTGCTGATGTTATAACTTTATAGTTTAATCCCAACTAAATGAGGAAAATTTTAAATACATTTTGTATCCTGATAATAATTTTAAGTTCTATGAAATTTAGGAATTACAATGCATTCAACAGATACTAACTGGTTATGTTGCAACCTGCAAAACAATAATTGGTTTCTAAACAGTTGTAACATTACTCGGTGGAATTCTGTGCTTAGTAAAAGGTTGCTTTTTATATTTTGAGAAAAACTATTTAAAGATCATGTCCCATGTATTGTACTTTTTTTTATGAATTGCATATGTTTGTATATGTATAAATTAGGAAGATTTAGTAAAAAAAAAAAAAAAGACGAAGAAGAAATTATTCTTTGTACTTTTAGAGCATTTCCTCAAATGTACTAACATTATAAAAGTATTAAAAGTACAAGGAATAATTTCTCCTAATGATGTTCTAACGTGTGTGTGTAAAAGTATAAGGAATAATTTCTCCTAAATTTTTACTCCCTGAGATTGTTTTTTCCTTTTCCTGATAGAGTTTCCCTGTGTTTCTGTCATCCATTTCCTGGTAATACTTGTATTGAACAGCGATTATTCAAATGTCACATTATTTGCTAATATGGGAAATGGCAAAGCCAGGCAGGCCTTACTTTCTCTGAGTGATCACAACATCCGTTTGTTAGTAATGATTAACTAGAAGGGTTGAGTACCAGTATCTGATAGTCTTTGGCAGCACAAATTTATAGACTGTCTGTGTAAAACGTATAAGAAATAAGAAATGTCAAAACTTATGTGAAACTACACATACAGATATTACTAAGAGAGAAGTTAAAAAAATTCTTCTGTGACATTTTCTTAAATAATTCCCAGGAATCATCTTGAAGGCCTGCACCACTCTCAGAAGCTCATGCTTTGATGAGACGTTCTCTGTTAATACAAGCTGATAGTTTTAGGGAGCACTGTGTGTTTGCTCAGTTATTTATTTGCCTTATTTGACTATACTGTATCATTAAGAACATAGGGTAGTGTCCTAGTGTCTATGTAGGAGAAGGCATTTGTTTTTCATAATTTATGACCCTTTGAAACCATAGGTCAGCACAAAGGAACTGGTGATATGAATATAGGAAAATAGCTTAAATCAAGAAAAGTGCACCAGCTTCCCTGTGAAGACAAAACGCAGTAATTAGAAATAGATCTTCAAGCCAGTAAAGGGGAAAGAAGCAAAATTCAAAGTATAGAATTGTAAAGAATGTTGATAAGCAAAGCTGAAGGTAGGGATTAGCTCTGTGGGTAATTAGGCTTACGGCCACTTTTCAAGGTGGGATGCTAAATAATTAAGCCTTTTCCTTTAGTGCAGATTATAGCAGCTGAAAGAGCAAGTAGACTCAATCGAAGCCATTTATACATTACTTATTAGAAATTAAAATCATATTTTAGAAATATCCTTCTTAGGGAATAAACTTGGTGTTTAAAAACGACCAAGTCCTCATGGTTTGTCTCTTCCCTTTTTTAATCAGGAAGAAAACACTGGGATTTCTTTTTACTGCTGGTTTTATTCACTATGTTGGCTTTCTTTGTGAAGTTGAAGTAGTTTGGGGATTGAGTTCTTTTCATCTACTAATCCCTTTGCATGGTTTTGATTTTAAATAATCTTTTTCTTACATTTATTTTATTTGTTTGTGTGTTAGTTGGGTGTCACATGGCAAGAATATGGTGGCACTTGTAGAAATCAGTTTCTCTCCTTCAGTCATGTGGGTCCTAGGAATTCAACTCTGGTCATCAGGCTTGGTTGAGACTTTAATCCACTGAACCATCTCGCTAGACCCATGCCCTAGACTTGACTTTTTTTCTTTTTCTTTTTTTTTTTTTGGATGGACCTAGAAGGGACAGGTTTAATTAATATTCCATTTACTCCATGTAAAAAGTCTTTAAAAATTATTTGACTATCTGTTGTTTTATTTGAAGTACTTATGAAACTCTACTGTTTATTGAAATCATAATAACTAGGTACTGTAGAGATTGATGGCAGCTACAGTAGTAATAGCTAAAGTTTAATAGAATTGATTCAGATAATTTGACCTTTCCCATCATTTGATCCTCTTCACACTGCGTACAAGTCTCAGAGGACCTGTGCTCAGTCTGGTAGGGGCTTAATTTAAGGCTTCTGATGTTTGAAAACAAACCATCGAGGATGCTAGTCTCTTGTAGCTGTTGTTAGATTGAGGATTCTGTGGCCCTTTAGGAGACGAAGGGACAAGCCTCTTTTTGGCAGGTGGTACTAAGTAGGCCATTTTTCACTGAACAAGGGAATTTGCCAGGCGTTTGTAGTGGAGAAAATAAGTGCTGTGTCAGGAGTAAAGAGTAGTCAGAGAGTGATTGTCTCTGTTGTATCATACCCGTCAGCCAGTTTTACTGTGGTAGTAAAGGAAGCAGTGAAGGAGATTATTTAAACCTTTTTCCTACCTTATTATGTGAATGCATTTTTTTTTTTTTTTTTTTTTTTTTTTGCTTCTGAAATCATAGTAACTCTTCACTTGTACAAGTCCAGATGTTAAAAATATCCTTGTTGTCAAAAGGATATCCTATAGGCTTCTGGTTAAAAAAATAAATTATGTGGTATTAGTGATGCTTGTTTTGCACTGTTGTCTTCATGCACTGTTATAAAACAAATCTTTTGTCAAATTTATATTTCCCATAGTATTTACATTTTTATTAAAAATTCTAAACATTTTATTAGCGCTAGCTCTGTTTTCTAAACAGATACTTTACTGTGATTTATTTAAAATCATCTCATGGCTTATTCTACATCAGAAATGCTTTCTATATTCAAATCTCAGGATATGAGCAAACTTCTTACTACATTTACTAAATTTGCAATGTTGGTGTTTTTCTTGCATCAAGGTTTTACCTTGTGCCTACATAGGACACTAGTGACCTAAATTGTACTTTACAATTTTGTTTTTGATTTTTAATTAATGTGCTTAATATATAGGGTTGTTTTTTGTTTTTTTTTTGCAAATTTACTTTTGTTCTGATGATGTATATGAAGTGATCAGAAGTGAAGTTTGAACCTGCTTTCAATATGTGTAGGAACTTATACCTACCTTGTCTGTGTAAGGCTGCTACCTTTTGTATTGAGGTGACGACAAAACAGAACACTAAACAGGACATCGAAGTAGGCAGTGGGCTCAGCAGTGGTACTGGGCAATTGGATGCCTTCTTTGGGATTTTGTATTAGCTTCTAGGTCTTTGCCATTTAAGTAGCTAAATGTGACTAGATGACTGAATGGTTTTTCAGAGTATGTACTTTCATATTTCATTTACACTGTCCTTGATCTAGCCATCACCCAACTGATCACTTACCAACTGCAGAGCTTTATGTTTGACAACCCCCACTCTTACTCCATATTGTTTTACGTGGTCCAGGCTGCAACCCTGAAATGCAGTTGACGATGATCTTGATTGTCTGATCTTCCTGCCTCTACCTCCCAAGTGCTGGGATTAGATTTTGTACATGCTAGGTAAATAGCTACCAAGTGAGTCACATCTGCAACCCTCGCCATTGCCTTTTTAATTTACCCAAACTCTGGGACTTCTGTTATCAGCCTACAACATTTCCCTTCGTTCCCTCATCAGGATGACATTTCTTCTTACTAAGTTCCGAGAGGGAGAAAACGTAAATGGCTGGATCTGTGGCTCTCAAGACAGATGTAACTCTGCCAGGAAACATTTAAATACGGATTTCTGGTTCCCCTCTTCCACAATATTCACTGTCTGTGCTTTATGCTCGTCTGCTATGATAGCAATATCAGTGGAAATGGCAAGTTCACCCTCCTGTCTCTGGAAATTGGCCTGGAGGTAATAAATGACAATCTTATTAAGCAGTGGTATGCCTATTCTTTATAAAAATAGGTGTCCGAGTGTTTTTCTGTGAGAAAAACATTATGTTGCTGTTTGTGTAACTATGGAATTTATTACTGAATCCTGTTTTCATTTAGTATAGTTCAACAACTGTACCTACTTAGGTAGGAGGTACATAAAGAGGTTTAATTTATGGGAAAGTAGATAGTCTTGATATTTATTTTTCTCTAGTTTTGTGTCAGCCTTCAGGTTTAAAATGTTGGTCAGAAAGAAATTAACCAGTATTTTTTAAGAGATGAAGATAATAAAAACTGAAAAATCACTATTTACTAAATAGTTTCATTTACTAAACGTTGATTTTATTGAGGTACATATTTGTAAGCTATGTCAGTGAGAAATGCTGTGGGCTACGGTTTCTAAGTGGTATAGTTCTGGAGCTATAGTTTAATTTGATGATAAAGGTAGGCTCTCCGAGGTGTAAGCTGAGTCTTGAACAACCTGAGGGTGGAGGAGGGGATGCGCTGTTAGCGGTTTCCAGTGTGGGTTTTGAGAGCGAAACACTGCCCCAAAGTACTATTACATTTTCTCCTCTTTGGTGTTTGGGATGTGTGTGGTGGTGGGGGCACCTAGAGTTGATATGGGGAATCTTCCTTGATCATTTTTTTGCCTTATTATTTGAGGCAGTGTCTTAAAGTTAGATGCCTTGCTTCTGTGATTACTTGTCACCAAGGTTGGAATATCAAGCTTGTTGCTAGGACTACCTGACATTTATGTGGGTTCCAGACACCTGGACTTGGTCCTTTTGACTGTGACATGTGCTCACTTCAGCCCACTACACTTTTTATTGTAGCAATTTAAACAGTACAGGAGAAAGTGAACTGGAGCTGGAAACTAAAAGGCTGAGTTCCCATAGTGATTGTTATGGATAGAATTACAACAGTTGTCCACAGGCTAAGTGCATATGCACACGTGTTTAGGGAGAAGTAAGGCATTGACTAACTATTGTGAGCCTACTCTTGAGATGTACCCTAATTATATATCTTCTAATTATGACATTATGTTTTTTGACCCTATTAATACAGTGGCAGTAACTTTGGAATAAATGCATAGGTTTGGGTGTTTATTCCATTACTTACTTATATTATGTCTTAATATTATTTCATAGTATTCTATCTTTATTTTTCAAATTTATAAAATAGAGAATCAGTCCTACCTTATAATGTTGCATTGAGTGAGCTATAACAAGAATCATTGCACAGTAAATACTCCACAAGTGTTAGTAGTTTTTATTGTTTTCAGACGTGAGCTAGTTAATAGGGTCTAGCCTTTGCATGGAAAAGTTCCTTTAATCCTGATGTGGCCCATTTTATATACTTTTCTCATTTATCATGTATCCTTTGCTGATACATCTATTTGACTAATTCAAGGTCACAAGACTCTTAAATTTCTTTCTTAGGGTTTTGCAGTTTTAGCTAATCTTAATTTTGGATCAAAACATTTGAGTCTTTGTTCATGGGCATCTAGTTGGGCATGTAGTTTTATCTATTGCATAGATAGCATTCCTCAGCATCATTTGTTGAAAACGTTATTCTTGGGGCTGGAGAGATGGCTCAGCAGTTAAGAGCACTGTCTGCTCTTCCAGAGGTCCTGAGTTCAGTTCCCAGCACCCACATGATGACTCACAACCATCTATCTTGGGATCTTATGCTCTCTTCTGGCATGCAGGTGTACATACAGATAGAACACTCATTTACATAAAATAAATAAATCTTTAAAAGAAAAAAGAAAAGATTATTTTTCTCTATTAGGAGTATATCTTTAATATAGAGTTAATTTTAATTTTCTACAGATAAGTGCTAGATTACAGATAATTAGTAAGTAATGCATTTTATTTCCACAGGGGTCTGAGTATTATAAAGTTCTGTGGCTATAAAAGAATGAAATGAAGCTAAAATGTCTTCTTTGAATAGGAGGAGTCACTTGCGAACCAGTCTATGTATATAGTTTATTAACTGAGTAGTTTTTCTAAGAAAAATCTTTCTATATTTTTGATATTTGAACTGTAATTACATTGTTGATCATACTTCTAAGCAATTTACTTTTATATACATATAAGCATAATTATGATTAGTTAAAAATTTGAACCGGGCGGTGGTGGCGCACGCCTTTAATCCCAGCACTTGGGAGGCAGAGGCAGGCGGATTTCTGAGTTCGAGGCCAGCCTGGTCTACCGAGTGAGTTCCAGGACAGCCAGGGCTACACCGAGAAACCCTGTCTCGAAAAAACCAAAAAAAAAAAAAAAAAAAAAAAAATTGAGAACCCCTCCAACACCTCTAAAGTTGAACTTCATGTCTAAATGAAGAAGATACATTTTCTCCCATTCTCTTTTGCATATTGTCCATGTTTTGGGTTAAGATTAATACTAAATGATTTGATTATAGATGAATATCAAAATATAATACAGTTTGATGAAGTCTTAGGTACAAAATATTTGAATAGATTAAAGGTTGTGGGTATTTTATTTCCTCTTAACTGTCAGTATTAAGCTTTTTCATTACTTTCTGGCTTCTAGTCTATATACTTGCTTCTAAGCTAAGAATAGCTGACAAAATGGACCTATGAGCTAAAAGGTTAATAAGTAATATGTGCTGGATCGCAAAGCTAATAGGTAGCAGATCTGGAATTTGATTCTCAAACCTTCTAACACCAAAATACATTAAGGTCATGGGAGTTCTTTTCTAGGCTCCTCTGAAGAAAAATATTTATTCAAACTTTCTTGTTACTAAATTTTAACGAGTAGGTAACAATAAGTAGACATTAGATTTTCAGGCACAGATACTTAGTGATCAAACCTCGAGAGAAGTGTGTGTGTGTGTGTGTGTGTGTGTGTGTGTGTGTGTGTGATAGCAGGGTAAAGGGGCTTGGTGTTAAATCTGAGAGCCAGCAAACTTTCAGATCGTACTTTCATATACTTTTACCGTCCTGGAATTCAAGTAGCAGGAGCCAGCTTACATCCTATTGATGGCTGTTAAAATGAGTTGGTTTCTTTTGTTGTAACAGTATGTTTGAAATTTATATATCCAGCAGCTATTTTTTATAGACTCCTTTTTCTTCCCTCTCTCCCTCTTCTCCTTTTCTCCCCTTTTCCCCCACTCCTTTCTTTCGCTCAGAGAGTTCAAATCCAGTACCTGGTGCTTGGCTACAGCCTCATACTCTTTTTTTTTTTCCCTTGGCTGAGGCATGTATCTGATAGATCTCATCAAGACTTCCTACTGCATAGGGTGGAAGGCTTTTATAAAAAGCTTGAGACATGTTGCCAGAAGAGAAGTAAAGAGATACTGAGTGGGCAAAATCAGTATGGACCTCTCGCACAAATACTACCCTTTTGAAGAGGATAAATTATTATTTAATCATTTTAAGTTTGGAGATATACCTGATTATTAATAATGAATATTTGGTAGTAGGCTTTGAAAAATGGGACAAGAAAAAGTTGAAATTAATTGTAAAAGATGACTATGAAAAATATATAATTTGGTTATTGTTTGCATTGGTCAAGTGATCTAATTTTTTAAGTTATAGTGTATCATAGAAAATATATTAAACAATTCATCAAAAGTGATGTATGTACATTTAATGACATGATTTCCATAAAATATGAATGAAAAGCTCATTAGCTAAACAGATATGGCCAGTGGATGAGTAAGTCTGGCCTGCGTATTTCACATCCAGGAAATGGAAAAGCTTGAAGCCTATCATTAGTCTATACCTCACTTCTTTTCTTGGTTCTCTCTTAGTCCTTGTACAGCATATCTCAAGGATATGGCAAAATGGGGTTTCATATGGCTTCTTCCAGAAATTCTAAGCACTTTTGTTTACAGACTTGTGAAATCTAGAAAATCATCTCTTGTGCTCAAAAGTATTTGCTTTTATGGTTTCTCTCTTTTGTCTAGGTTTTAGAATTCTGAATTATTTATCCTTATTTTATATGTATGAGTGTTTTGCATGCATGTATGGCTGTGCACCACATGTGTGCAATGCCTGTGGAGGCCAGGAAAGACCGTCATAAAGCCTGGACCTGAGTTATAGATGGCCGTGAGCTCTCATGTTGGTGCTTGGAAATGAACCTGGGTTCTCTGCAAGAACAGAGAGTGCTTCTCACTGCTGAGCCATCTCTCCAGCTCCAATAATAATGATTTTATTTATATTCTACTCTTCTACCTGGTAATGCATGTATTTGATGGTCAGGAGAAGTTCGTGGACAGGATAAAGAAAGAATAAGGTCATAGAACTTCATTCTTAGTTCCAAAAGGTATTCACCTATGTTGTCATTACTGTCTCCACAGATAAGCAGTCGAGGGCAGCATTTGCATTAGAAATGACATCCTGTCAGTTTAGGTTATTAAACCAATTGTAAGAGATGTGATGAAGGCAAAGAAAAGCATTATAATCAAGAAAGCAGTGGTCTGACTGCCTCTGTCTTATCCTTGAAGACCTTTACTTTCCAAAGCTTGTTTGTATGTATCAATTTCAGAGAAACCATATTATAATTTCTATATTAACCAACTCTTGAAGTACTGTTTTAATGTAAAAGGAGTACACCCTCCATGTAAGACAACTTCAGTTTGTGTTTGGGTAACAATGAAAACTTGTCTACTTTAAGATGTTGAAGGGTAAAGTTGATTAACCTGTTGCTTTCTAAAAAAATTAATACACATGTAATTGATTTCAGTTTATCTCATTTTTGCATTTGTAAATGAAACCTTATACTTATCTAGATGCTTGAACTGTATACGGAGTAGAGACAACTGTTATTGCAGTTATAAAATGTACCTTTAAAGTTACTTCATTTGCATGTATATGCATCTCTATGATGTATTAGAGAAGAATGAAGCTTCTGTCTTTTCCTCCTCTTTTTTACAGCTTAGTTTTTGTGTTGTTTGGTGGAACAAAGTATATAAAACATTTACAGGCATTCCATACTAATGTAAATATTAAAATTCTTGAAATTTTTTGGTTTTTGTTTTTTAAAAGGCAAATTTTTACCTGGTTTTAAAACTTTTGTTAGAGTACTTTCATATCTACCCAGTAATGTATTTCTGTAACTCATTTTGTGGTACAATTGCAGAATTGGCTTTTATGTCTAAAATAAAATAGCTCTCTCTAGCTGTTAGGTGACTTCTGTATCAGATTATAAATATTTTAGCATCCATATGATTTTGTTTTCTATAACAGATTTTAGGAAATTCTACCCACACTATGCTAAATTTTAATTTGTTCGAAGATTGTACAGATAGAATCTTAAAGAAAGATTCCTACTAGTGAGCTTGCTGGTTTGAGATTATTTATGTATATCTTAGGCAACTCTTATTTTAAAAGAATCATTTAATTGGGGGTTGCTTATACTTTTATAAGGTTAGAGCCATTATCATGGTGGGAAGCAGACTGGCATGGCACTGGAGCATGCAGTGACTGAGAGTTTCATAGGTAGTAGGTACAGTGCAGGGGAGAGGGGCTGCAAAGGGGGGAGAGACAGAGACACTCAGAGAGACATTGACAGAGAGACACTGGGCCATCCCACAGACACATCTCCTCCAATAAGGACACACCTACTCCAACAAGGACACACCTATTAATCCTTCCAAATAGTTCTGATGGGGACTAAGTATACAGGTTTATGAGCCTATAAAAGCATTCACATTCAGACTACCACAGTCTATATTAGGTATGGTAACTTTCTCTTCCCAAAAGGTTTATACTTAATATGTGAACCTTTTGTCAAGGCTTCTTTTTACATAACTAACAGCTCAGTGCATTTACATACTTAAAAGTTTGCGTTTATGTGTTAGATTGAACTTATTATCATAATTAAAAGCTGCTTGTATTTCTTCAATTCCCCAGACATCTTTTAGCATTCCAGGACCTTCTTTAGGTTTGTTTAATCATATGAAATATATAGTAAATATATGTCAGAGATTTATTAAACCTTAATGAAGGAACCAGCTTGATGAGGAAACTGATTCAGAGGAGAACCTGTGAGGCAGAAATGTGTGTAGTCTCTGAAGCAAAGAAAATCCTTTTAAGACATAAAACAGCAAGCAACAACTGAAGTTTACAATTTTGAGAATTATCTTTCCTACTGGAAAGCAACAACTTATATTTTTCCAGATGAAAATCATTTTTAGTTCGTCAGTCTTCAAAAGTCATTTTCTAACTTATGGAGGCTATTTTGTTACTAATGGTAAGTGGTGGTAATTCATACAAGATTCTCTTGGCCAGAGTATCAGGTGACCACTAGGCTGATTGCTAATAAAACTTTATGAGGTTATGAATATTGTTTTTGCCTTATTTTTAGTTTTGAATAATCAACATTTCCTCTACTTTTCAGTGATTAGTGATGACATTCGCAACTTACCAATTTCTAAAGAAGTTGCAAAACTCGCTGTTAGCTTGTAAAATGGACTCTTTGTGTGTGTGCCGCAGGAACTCATTATACAATGACAAATGGAGGCAGCATTAATAGCTCTACACACTTGCTGGATCTTTTGGATGAACCTATCCCAGGTGTCGGTACATACGATGATTTCCATACTATTGACTGGGTGCGAGAGAAGTGTAAGGACAGAGAAAGGCACAGACGGGTGAGTGTTTTCAATATTTTATTAAGATAGTGGAAGATGGATCATTTACAGTTGTATTTCTGCCAATGATCACAGGCCACTAAAATGTTATATATTATAATATATTTTGATATGTGATACATTTTCTCTGCTTTGTCTTGATATTCCTTCTTTCAGTCCTTTATATCTTCTGTTTTTCTGTACAGGGTTTGAGGTAGTTTAAAAACAGCAGCAACAAAAATAAGTCCAGTTAGACAAATTAGGATGAAAAGGGAGAAATGCAGCATAGGCATTGGGTGAAGACTGACTAAGTTTAGGGAGGTCACCAAGATATTTGCTTTCAGCATCTTGGCAGCTAATGCCAAAAAGAATGTTTTTGCTAAGTCTAATGGGAAAGGAAGATGTACCAGGAAATGTACCAGGAAAAAAAATCAGTTCGTAAGTTTTTGCAGTTCCTTAACATTTAAGAATAGTAATTCACTTAAAGATTATAACCATAAACCCACTATTTTAAACATAACTATTATTATATAAAATAATACATTTTCTGAAATAAAAAAGTATATGCAGAGTGATTTTTTTTTTTTTTTTAATCTTCATGATTGCCTTGCTTACTAAAAGACTGAGAGGTTCTCATATCTGTTTTTCATTGTGATGTTATGTTTTTTGCTTAAGGAATGAAAAGCAAATTTAGCCTCAGGCAGTTCTACTTTGAAAATCTATGAGTATTTCAATAGCCTTTTAAAAATAACAGGTAGTAGTTTGTAAAAAATTAGCTGCTGTGCATTCTGAACTGTCTTAATGCTAACTTTGTTACGTTAAAATCCGTTGCTTCACCTTGAACTTTGAGAATACATGTTCTTAACATGAAATTATAATTTAGAAAATACTAGTTCACTGACCTATGTGGATTGTCAGATGTGGACAATGGTTGGTTGGTTGGTTGGTTGGTTGGTTGGTTGGTTGGTTGGTTGCTTGCTTGCTTACTTGGGTTTTGTCCTGGGAATTTAACTCAAGGCATATGCAATCTTACCAAGCTGGAAATAGTTTCTCTTGCAGCTTCAGGGGGTTTCGTAGGCCATCTAGGTTGTGTGTGGATTTTTCTTTGAGAACTATTTTCAGCCCATATTGATACTTTTTATGAGATAGTATCATAATACAAGTATCAGAAAATTTCACTGAGTAAAAATACTTTTATTGTTTTTAATTTGCTTTACAAAGTGACAGGTAGTATTACTAGTGGGCTGTTTTGTTTTTGTTTTTTGTTTTATTTTTTTAAGAAAGCATTGCAGCTTGTTTAGCCAATACTATAATGGTAAACATTTAGATGATACCTATATTTTTGTAGCTTGGTAATGAGTCAACACTATTTTACATGCAATGTTTCTGTACTGAAAATGCACCAGCAAAAGTTTATTAAACATCTGTTGTGTGCAAACAGAAAGAAGAACAAGAACAATGGCAGAGACTGTCTGAAAATGACTTAATTTTATTTTTTAAATTTGCGCATTTTTTTTTTTTTTATCAAGGAAAAGCAAAGTGGAATTTAGTGACCATTTGTAAGAGATTTTAAAAAGTGGTTGATATCTGTGTTTGGATGCTTCTATTTGAAAGGGATATAATTTTCTCATTCACCTTAGATTTTTAACTGTGTTTTTTTAATTGGTCCTTGAGGCTTTTGAATAGATGACCCACTCAGAATATATCAGGTCATTTAATTCTAGCTGTACCTTTCTTTTCTACAGGCTAGTTGAGCACTGTGGCCCTATATGGACAGTAGAGTTTCTTAATGATAAGCTGTGAGCAAGACAAACAAAGCTAGTTAGGGATGGGTTTAGAAATGCATTCTTAGGGATACAAGCATGGCCTGCTGTTCTTAATGTTCTTACATTAAATCTGTTTCTTTCTTGTTAATCTCTTAACTGCATACAGTCAATCAGTTGAGGACATTTTTCTTCTGACTTGTACAGGAAGTCTTTGGCTGTTACAATTGGAACTCTGCACCTATGTATTCACAGTTCCATAACTTGGGGGAGGGACGTGTCTTTGCCCATGTGACTCATGTATTCTATTTTTGAGCAGTTTTTATTTAATTGATTTTAATTTTTAAACACAATTATATGTCAGTAAAGTACTGAAGGCAGACGTTTATAGCTGTGTTGTCTAACTTGTAATGTGCCAACTATTTGTGTGTATCAGATAACATTTGAAACAGTCTATGTTAGACTTTCATGTGGCTCATGGGCCCTCGCAGTCAAATCTAGAGGTCCTTATTTAAAACACAGATAGATCTCTGCTCGGCGCATGTCCTCTGGCTTTTAGGTACAGCTGTCCTACAGAGTGATTTTTATCCCAAATTTGCTTTGTTATTCTTTAGTTTTACAATGTATTTTCTAAGTTATGAGACTTGAGAAAATTAAGAAGACTCAAGTATTATAGAAATGAAACATATTTATTTCATATTTCATTTAAGTATTTAAGAAATGAAACATATTTGTAATTTCAGATCAACAGTAAAAAAAAAGAATCAGCATGGGAAATGACAAAAAGTCTCTATGATGCCTGGTCAGGGTGGCTTGTAGTTACATTGACAGGACTGGCGTCAGGTAAGGAAAAGGTTTAAGGTAAATCTTTCCGTTTATCTTGCTTGATTTTGCTTTTAAGTTAACTGGATAATTCCTTCCCCTTTTTAGGTACATTAGAATTTTTTAGTGTTTATGTTTCTTGGAAAACAGTAAATACGAGACCAGGAGACAGAGGCTTCTGAGTCTAATTGGCTAGGGCACTTTGTCTTATCAGTTTGGCTGAGTTTTCTAGATTGTGTTTCCATGCGTGATAAATGGTTTGGATGAATGAACAGCTTGTGTTTAGTGTAGTTGATAGCTTATACTTGTTGTCATGCAGTCCTTTAGCAGCTCTGCATGTGTTTAAGCCTCATGCAGTCTCCATCATTAACACTGCCATGCCATGATGCAGATGAAGGACTAAAGCAAAGAGCAGCTCAGTGCTTGCCTACAACCTTGAAGTGATAGGCGGCTCACTAAATGGTCTATTCTTTAGTCCTGCACTGTCTGCTGTGGCTGCCAAGTCCCTAGAGAGAAGAGAGGAGTTGAACTGCTGGCAGCTGACAGTGTGAGTTCTACTGGGGGCAGTTAGAATCACTCTCCACCTCCATCAGGCAAGGCAGAAAACAGGAAAAGTAAGATATTTGTGGAGAACAGAGAGAAGTATTGATAAGTGGCATGCTTTGTGCTCTGTCTGCGTGACCTATTGATTTCTTGTGATAAGAATGATCTAGGTTTGATAAAGCTTTATATATTTTCAGTATTCTGTCAATAAGATAATCTTTATATGTATAACTTTCTGTTAATTAAGAAAAATTACAAACTTACAGTGAATAATTCAGTGAATGATATGAACTTCCTTAATTATAATTAATGAACATTTTATTCTATTATTTTGAGACAATTGAGACAGTCTCACCATGGCTATACTGGAACTTGATATATACACACAGGCTGGCCTCAACCTCACAGAGGTCTGTCTTCCTCTGCCTCCAAGTGCTGATGCTGACGGCCTATGCTCTCTACAAGCATTCCATTTTACTGAGCTCTGTGTCAGAAGTCTACTGGCCACACGGAAACATGCTGATTAATTCAGTTGCCAGACTTGGAATGAGTATTGGAGTACTTTTAAAATAACCTCTTCTCTTTTATACTTGTGATTAATTTTAATAATGTGAGTTGGTTTTAATTCCAAAGAATACCAATTTTATTTTAAAATAGAGCTATTTATACTTTTAAATAAACAAATACACATATATTTAAAACTTTAAATTTTAAACTTAGATAACAGTTTCTAACTGACCCATTTTATTTTATTTTATGTTATGTTATGTTATTGTTTTTTTTTTTTTTTATTTTCAGAGCTGAGGCCCAAACCCAGGGCCTTGCGCTTGTTAGGCAAGTACTCTACCACTGAGCTAAATCCTCAACCCTCCTGACCCTTTATTTATAGGATGTTTTTTGCTTTTCATTAATTTTTAACTAGATAGTTTCAGTTCTCTCTAACTGGACATAGTTTGGACTGTTTCCATTGCCTTCTTACAGGGGCACTAGCTGGGTTGATAGACATTGCTGCTGACTGGATGACTGACCTGAAGGAGGGCATCTGCCTCAGTGCATTGTGGTACAACCATGAGCAGTGTTGTTGGGGCTCTAATGAAACGACGTTTGAAGAGAGGGATAAATGCCCACAGTGGAAAACATGGGCAGAATTAATCATAGGTCAAGCAGAGGTGAGTCTTTGCTGGAGTTAGTCTCTGCTGTGTGTAAGTATGGCTGACCATTTCTTTAGTTATACAGTCAGTCACATTACGTGATTGTACCCTGCACTAAAGGAAGGGAAGCAAACGTCTGAGGGGTGGAAGATATACACAGTGAGAGCAAGTGCAGATTGTCTTCAGTAGTCTTTGTGTACTTACTGCATAATCACATGAGTCACATGGCTGGGATGTGGGCTTCGGGCAAGGTGTGACAGAAGTATAGTTCCTGCAACAGGAGCTGGGCAAAGTTGATAAAACTTTTTTAATGTGGACTAATACATTATGTCACTAATGTTGGTGAGATATGAATTATGGAAGTGCAAGATATATTTTATAACTTATAAAATCAGCTTTTCTAAGTTGAGATACTTCAAATAAATTTATACATTTTTAATTTAATTAAAATAGAATTACAGCCTTACGCGTAAGTATGTAAGTAAG
Organism: Rhabdomys pumilio; assembly: GCA_030674055.1. Lineage (NCBI taxonomy): Eukaryota > Metazoa > Chordata > Mammalia > Rodentia > Muridae > Rhabdomys > Rhabdomys pumilio. The sequence continues at coordinate 48,425,702 of JANHMN010000015.1, read as the reverse complement.
TACATCTTTCTGAGTCCATTTTTGTTTGTATATATTTTCACGGCTGGCCATTTTGTATTGGATAACTATTGACAGCACTAGTCCTTAGAAGAGGCTAATACTCTGTTTCCCTGCTCTCCTTGGATCCTAATATTCTTTGTCTAGAGGTGGGATCCTGGGAAATTTTCTCCTTTTCCACATTAATGGATCTACCACTAATAACTGCCACTCTTCTGGTCTTGCTTATGCCATCTTTTTCTAAGAGACACTGTTTTAAGTTTTTGGTTCTTAAAATCTTTGTGTGTGTGTGCCCGCACCAGCACTCCTCCCATTCCTGAGCCATAATAGATACAGGAGGTGTGGTGTGGATGTATGCAGTAGGGCTGGGTTCCCCACAATCTGTTGATGTGTTCATTATGTCCTGCTGTGGTTTTCTGAAATGGTCTTTACTTGCCAGAAGATGCCTCCCAAAGAAAAAGTGCCCTGGACTGGAACTAGGCTTATGTATTTGCAGATGGTGGAAGGTCATATGTTTTTCTTTAGGTAGTATAATATTTAATATTGTTACAGTGATGTTTTGGAATAAAGCTTAAATTTAAGATATTACATATATTTTATATTCACATGGATATATTTAAAAAACATTGTTATAGTCCAAGTTTAGGTTGAAAGAATACTTTTTATTATTATGTTCCATGTGTTGTTTCTTATTTTGATTAATTGAAGTCAGTTTAATGACCTTCAGGAGAATTGTAACAGAATAAAATTGTATTGCCAGGAGCTGAGAGATGGTTCGCTGGTTAAGTGTTCACTGCTCTTGCAGAGGACCAGAGTTCAGTTCTCAGCAGTACATGGAAGCTGTACTTGCATTTCCAGGGAGTCACAGTGCCCTTTTCAGAACTCCCGAAATGTATGTTGTTGGCTTCTACATGTGGTTCAGTGAACTACACAGCCAAACACATTGAACAAACAAATCACAGAAAACAAAAGACAACAGAAAAGGAAAAATCCAAGTGCTAACAGAGTTTTACTTTCACCAACAATTTCTGAAACATTTGTGGGTAGGCATAGGTCAGTATGTAACTAACGTGTCTATGTAACAAGACTTTAGGCATCAAGAAAACTAGGAAATTTACCAAGAGGAAATAAGTACAGTGGTTAGCTTTTGGATTCTACTTAAATACCTTGTTCACATAGAGCTTTTATTATTGGAAATAAGCCAAGAGGCTTTTAGAACTTTTACCCAGGTGTGTGTGTGTGTGTGTGTGTGTGTGTGTGTGTGTGTGTGTGTGTGTGTG
>JANHMN010000015.1:48374395-48424415 GCA_030674055.1 Rhabdomys pumilio | reverse complement strand
GTGTGTGTGTGTGTGTGTGTGTGTGTGTGTGTGTGTGTGTGTGTGTGGTGGGGGGCATGTGCTTATGTGCTTTCTAGTCCCAGCTACTTAGGAAGCTGAGGCAGGAGGATTTCTTGAGCTTAGAAATTTGAACTCAGTCTGGGCACTGACTCACAAATATCTGAATCACAAATCTAAAGTACAAATAACAGTAATGGTAAGTTCGACATCAGTTTCTCTGTGGCAGATGATTGGATTGGCGGTGCACGGTAGATCACGTTCCCACTCTGAGCTGTTTTTGCTTTTTAGGGACCTGGATCGTATATCATGAACTACATTATGTACATCTTTTGGGCTTTGAGTTTTGCCTTTCTTGCTGTTTCCTTGGTGAAAGTATTTGCTCCGTATGCCTGTGGCTCTGGAATTCCAGAGGTAAGCCGTATAATATTCACTGAATGATAATTGTATGCTACTTTTCATCTTTAGAAATTTTACATTTTTAGAGCATAGCTCTTTTTTTGTTAACATGAAAAAGAAAAATTAAAACATTCAAGCTGGGGGCTAAAGAGGTGGTTCAACTAGAGAGATCATCAGTGTCTGTCTCTCTCTCTCTCTGTCTCTCTCTGTCTCTCTTTCTCTCTCTGACACATGTGCACGCATGTGTGCGTGCGCGCACGCACACACACCTTCTCACCACTAATACATAACATAGCTCATGAGTGAGAAAATATAAGTTTAAACAACAAAAACTTCAGAAATGCTTTGTTGCCTAAAGTTCTTTGATGGCCTAGTTTTGCTGTTTGACTCTGATAGTAATATGTTGTTTTCTTTTTAAGACCATTGACTAGAATAAATAAACTAATGACTTATAAATTTGAAAATTTTATATTTAGAATATAAGTCAGTAGTATAGATGTTTGTTTGTTTGCTCCACTAGTAGTAATTTAAGAGAATAACATTTAGGTTCAAACTCATTTAGTTCTATATTTTACTTTTTAAAAATCAAGGTTCTTTCTAACAGTTATTTTTTCTAAATAGATTTATTTATTATGCATAGAGCATTCTGCCTGCATGTATGCCCACAGGCCAGAAGAGGGCAACAGATCTGATTATAGATTTTTATGAGCCACTATGTAGTTGGTGGGAATTGAACTCAAAACCTTTGGAAGAACAGACAGTGCTCTTAACCTCTGTGCCTTCTCTCCAGCCCCATAATATATTTTTTAAAAATAAATTATAGTTATTTTTAAAAGCCATGTATGTGAAGATATATTTAGAAAGGAATCAATACCTATAATTGTTATCAGATGTCATTCATTGTCCCTGGTATAGGTAAGAATTCCACACAATTCCAGTGTGGTAAGAAAGCATACTGTCTTTATTCTTGACAGACTGAAATACATATACATGCTTGATGCTTATTCCTACAACAGAAATTTTCAAATTTGCCTTTAAATTGATTTTATATTGCTATGGCCCTACATTTACTTTTCCATGACCTTGTATTTTTATTTGTTCCTTAGATAAGATTGCCTCTTATCTTTGGTTACATATTCAATTATATGATACAGATTTATCAATTATGGTAAAATAAAGTTTGTTTTAAAAACTATGAATTGTGTTATACTTTGCCAGAGTTTGGCAGATGTTCAGTGAGTGAAACATGAGACTTTTAGCGAAGCTAAGTTCTCATGTTTCCTAAAGGAAATTTAATTGCCTTCCTCATTCCTTTGTAGATTAAAACTATTTTGAGTGGATTCATCATCAGAGGTTACTTGGGAAAATGGACTTTAATGATTAAAACCATCACATTAGTGCTGGCTGTGGCGTCTGGTTTGAGTTTAGGAAAAGAAGGTCCCCTGGTTCATGTTGCCTGCTGCTGTGGAAATATCTTTTCCTACCTCTTTCCAAAGTATAGCACAAATGAAGCTAAAAAGCGGGAGGTGAGTGGTGTTTGTAGTTCATTTAACAGAGAAATGAATGTTAGAGAAACTTGATGTCCATTGGATGACTTCCTAGTATAAAGATCTGTGTAACTTTTTTGCTTAAATTATGTATTCAGATTAAAGTTTGAGATTAGTCTGTTTTTACTTTTTCTTTCTTAACTTGCACCATTTTGGAATTGATTGCTGTTGCTGCTTTAGTCAGACTAGCAAGAATCCCTTCAGTTTCAGTTGATTTCTTCAAAGATCTTTGCTGTTTTCAATTCACTGACTTTCGACATTACTGCATCTTCAGGCTTGGGAAGTTGGGCTGTATTGTCCTCCTGGAGAAGTTCTGAGGACCTTCAGAGTTAAGTCAGAAGTTTACAGGGAACATGGGAAATCCTCTTTATTCAGATACTTTACTTCTTTCATACCACTCGAGGGCAACATGAACTCCTCTAGCAGACCGTCAAATTAGACTTTAGCTTTAGCTGGCTTTCTGTGTTGTGTGGGTGTACTCTGAAGGAAAAGCAGGTTCCTCACCATTAGTTACAGACTTGCGATTCTAGCCTCATTGTCTTCAGGAGTCTTAAATTATGTTTTCATAATCTAAGCCTGCAGCCTTACATGGTATGGTTGTTAAGGTATGGCTTTTACATTGCATTAAGAACTGAACTCAGGCCTTAGCCTTTCATCCTGTTGTTACTAGTGTACCCCCCACACACATTTTTTACCAGTTTCTTTAATATAAATAATTATAGTACCTTGTTGTTGGGCATGGAAGGGTATCCTGGTTCTTGGGTTGTGGGTGTTCGGCCACGCCCCCAAAACCCAGGGTCCTGACAAGAGGTCTAATCTCCATTCAACCTGCACCCTTCAGTCAAGTAGGGCACAGGTAGAGGGTGTGATAAACAGGCCTCAGGCCCTAGAAAGATTTACATACTAATGAGGTATCTGAAGACCAAAGGGTGGAGCCAATTAAGCATTCCTCCCCAGCCCCTCCCCCCCCTTTCCCTCCCTATTTAACTCAGGTCTACCCTGAGTTTTTGAGGGTTGCACCCAGATCCATCCACCATCCGCCAAGACAATAAAGCCTGTAAAAATCCATGGACTTTCTGGTGTTTGAGGCTGTGCCATGAGGAACTGTGGAGCCACAGCAGCCGGTGCCTAACTTCCTGCTGGAGGAATCCAGAGTGTTCCCACAGCCTGGCATAAGGAACTCTCTGCGTTTCTCTAGCCATTTTTACCTACACATTGTATATTATACAAGGTATATTATACATGGTATATACTATGTACAAGGTACATACCTTGTATATACCTTGTAATATTAGCATTAAAGTATTGTATATAGATATCCCCAAAGTGAAACATTTAAAAGCATCATCTTTGAATGAAAATCCAAAAGATATCCTTTGCTATGTATCTGGTACTCTGGAAATAGTGGCTCACGCTGTAAAATTAATCCCATAGTAATCCTAGTATGGCACTGCCTTGTTAGGAAACTAGGGCCGGCAGATGTGCTTTAGATCGCGTACAGTTTGTGTCAGAATGTGGATTAAAGTTAGTTTTTCTGATTCCAAAATTATCTTTTTTTGTGCTATTGCTATTTTATACACACACACACACACACACACACACACACACACACACACACTTATATGTATGTTTAGGTATGCTAAATAAAAATATCTAAATCGTGTATTCTGGGATTCTAGATGGTATTGTAAGTACTTTAGATATATTCACTAAGTAATACGATCATCTTAGACAAGAACAGGGAGACACAGGAGCTGAGGTACTTATGGTTACACAGCCAGTGTATGGCCGAGGCAGGACTTCTGCCCAGCAGCTTCATACAATTCATGCATTACAACTTCAGTTTTATCTCCTCTTTTTTTTCTTCCAGAAAAATTTGTAAAATTAGATGATTTGAGGAAGTGCTTAAGGTACCTCAGATATTTACTGGATTAAAGTAGTGAAAGGAATAAAGGTTCTTATAATAATTTGATAAACAATTTCCTGGTGGAAAGTCAGCAGTGATCAAGTACCCCTGGAGAGCTGTGCAGGGGTTCTGTAAGAATGTGTGTGGAGTTTTTATCATTCTTGAAACTATCTTTACCATGTAGTTAGTGACTCAAAGGGGCTGTTGTTTATACTTTTAGACTATACTTAGAATGGTCAAGTGAGGCAGGATGTTCAGAGGATTTAAGATAATTATAATAGAAACTCTTTAATGGAAGGCTGGAGAGATGGCTCAGTGGTTAAGAGCACTGACTGCTCTTCCAGAGGTCCTGAGTTCAATTCCCAGCACCCACATGATGACTCACAAACATCTAGAGCTGGATTTGATGTTTTCTTCTGGTGTGTCAGAAGTCAGCTGTATATAAATAAAAAGAAAGAAAGAAAATCAAAATTAAAAAAAAAACAACAACCCTGTTTAATGGGCTGGAATGTCTTTTGTAAGGTTTAGAGTAGTGAGTGAATCAGTTACCTCCAAAATCTGGAGAAATGATATCCTACTTAAAAAATAAGTAAACATTTACCCCCACTCCACGGTTTCCTCTCCCCTCTTTATACTAACATAAGTATTGAAGGTTGCCTGTAGTCATTGCTTTCTCTTTACAGTATACTCATTGCTATGTTTGGCATTAATGTTTTGACAACAGTGTTTTGCCAAATGAGTTTTAAATTAAAGCAGAAAAGAAAATAACTGTTTAAAAGAAATGAATACTTGCCTCCCTTGCTTTGCAAGGAGGACGTATAGTTTAAGATCAAAAGAGGCACTGGGGTAGCATGCAGTACAACAGTTTGCTTGGTGTATTTGATTGATAAGGGAACCAGAAACAAGCCCCATCCTCTTCCTAGGTGCTGTCAGCCGCCTCAGCTGCTGGTGTTTCTGTGGCTTTCGGTGCGCCGATTGGAGGAGTTCTTTTTAGTTTGGAGGAGGTACGTACAAAAGGATAGCCTTAAAATGACGTAGAATTATATTTACAGTTGTATCTTGGTGCATACTTTACTTTTATTGCTAGTGTAATAGAATTTGAGATTTTAACTTTATACAGTTTTAAAGTAGTTCTCCATGAAAAATGTTTTATACATAACTGATAACTACAGAAAATTGTTTTATTTTTTTATTACTTAATTTTTATTAAAGTTTTATTTTTGTGAAAATTTGTTTTTTAAATTCCGTGTTTGGGTTATATGCATGTGAGCTGCAGATGACCACAGAAGTCAGACAAGGGCATCAAATCTCCTGGAGCTGGAGTTACAGGCTGTTGTGAGCCACTGGGTGCCAAACTTGAATTCTCTATAGGAGCAATATATGTGCACTTTACTGCTGAGCTGCCTCTCAGCTTCCTGCTTTAAAACTTTTGTTCATGTATAAATAGTAGTAATTGTTTGTAGCTGAACCTTATATATTTAAAACTAGCAAAATATGAATTTCACTCAATGGAAGCCACTAAAACCTATACATCTGCTGGCTAAATTACAGCTGTAATTTTATTTTTACTATATTAAATCAATTCATAAGCCAACATTTAATTAAAGTTTGATGATTTGCTTGTTTAAAGTTTGTATGATTGTTTCTTTTTGTGTGATTATTTTTTAAGCAGTTACTGATGTCTAAGGAAATAATTTTATTGCTTAAATGGAATATATATTTTTTATAGAAGAAACAAATCAACTACATTTTTAGTAGCTAATAAGAATTACTAAGGAAATATTTATTTTTAGCGAACATAATTGAATTAGATATGAAACTCTTCTGGAAAACTAAATAGTTCTTGGTATGCTAGATGATTGTTAGACATTCATAATCAGTTATTGTGAATTTTTAGTTATATAATCGTTAAAGAAAAAGCATCCTTTTTTAATTGGGACAAATCACGTAAATTCAAACTGGAACAAAGCTTGCGTTACTTAAAGTGAATTTTATATTTACTCAAGTTATAGTTACTCTGAAGTAGATAATACCATTAATTTTTCTTTTTTGTTTTTTTAGGTTAGCTATTATTTTCCTCTCAAAACTTTATGGAGATCATTTTTTGCTGCTCTGGTGGCGGCGTTTGTTTTGAGGTCCATCAATCCATTTGGTAACAGCCGTCTGGTCCTTTTTTATGTGGAGTATCATACACCATGGTACCTTTTTGAACTGTTTCCTTTCATTCTTCTAGGGGTATTTGGAGGGCTTTGGGGAGCTTTTTTTATTAGGGCAAATATTGCCTGGTGTCGTCGACGCAAGTCCACCAAATTTGGAAAGTATCCCGTTCTCGAAGTCATTATTGTTGCAGCCATTACTGCTGTGATAGCCTTCCCCAACCCATACACAAGGCTCAACACCAGTGAACTGATTAAAGAGCTGTTTACAGATTGTGGACCGCTGGAATCCTCTTCTCTTTGTGACTACAGAAATGACATGAATGCCAGTAAGATTGTTGATGATATTCCTGACCGTCCAGCAGGCGTCGGAGTATATTCAGCTATCTGGCAGTTGTGCCTGGCACTCATATTTAAAATAATAATGACAGTGTTCACTTTTGGTATTAAGGTAAGTGCTCACGTAGAATGATGCTGGAATAATGATATATCCAAGATACTTATATGTAATTAGAAGTGAAATTTCATTCAAATGATTGCAATTCTGAGACCAAAATCTGAAAAGAACTTATTCGCCTTAAATCAAGAGGTTTCTAGTAACTTCTGGAGACAGTAGAACAGTCTGCTTTTCTGCATTTTCCAGGTTCAAGGGGCTGCATTCCTTCCTTTGCTTATGTTCCTTTTCTTAAAACTCAAAGCCAGCCATGGCTAGCCAGATCTTTCTCTTGTCTAATTCTTAGAAATCCCATTTTTGCATGAAAAAAAACTCTAGGATTACTTTTAATCCACCCAGATAATACAGGGTAATCTCTTGTTTTAAGTCAGCTGGCTAACAATCCAGGAGAAACCATTATACTAGCTTCTCTATACCATTGTAGTATGTTAGCTGAAATTGGCACTGTGGTCTCAGAATCAAGTTGCTAGATCTGTAAATACTGTGACTCTGTCCATCAGGGACTTAGAACCATGAGCCCTGGAACATTGCTTCTCTTGGACTCACTAAATACAGCTTTCTTATGAATGCCAACATGGAGAAGCAAATGTCAACTTGCCATATACTGTTCTTTCAGTCAGTTTGCCCCCTGTAGTTCTGTGGCAGTTGTCAGGGATGGCATTCTTTCACAGACTGAGCTCACTCACATGGTATAACAGCTTTACTTCTGTGAGATTAAGAGGTTGATAGTTTTGAGTTAAGATTGCTTTTCTTTTGCCTTTTTTAGTCCATTAAATATCAAAGTTAAAAAAAATAGAAAAAAATCTTACAGTTTTACTCTTATTTTTCCTAGCAGAGTAAGTTAAAGAGGCTTTAAAGTTGTCTAGAGGTTGTTTTCCCCATAAATCCCAGTGTTAACAGTAGAATTACAGCAAAGATTCTCAGTGGCTGTGGTTGGTCAACACTGAGGAAGCTGGAGGCAAATGGCAGGCCCTTGTTAAGTCCTGGTCTCTGGCTGAAGGATTCTAGCTGGAGATTGTGAAGTGTATTTTAATCATTTGTATTGCATATCCCTTTAGCTGGCTCAGAATAGGCCGATATGTTCTGTCCTTATTTTTTAAGAATTTCTTCCAATAAAGATTTTTCTCCTTTTAGTTGATTCACATGTATATTCCACTTAGAATACTGGGAATTCTGGAACATGGCCTGACTTAGGCTGTAGCTCTTTATGAGAAGTAACATCTGCTATTCCTACCGTTGTGAGAGTGTAATGGAGGCACAATCTTGAGAGCTTACTGCTTCAGATTGAACACATTTGGGTCTATGGGAAATACCAGACTTTCTTTTTTCCCTCCTTTATTTTGCTGTGGACTACTGAAAGTTTTGTTAGAGACTAAGGATTTTTTTAGGATAAAGGATAATAAATTTTGAGTTATTTCTCTTTGGCTTAGAAAATCTGCTTTATTACTTTGTTACTGAAATCAGGGAATTATTAACAAACTGTTTGATATAACAAGATTTTGTGATAGTTTACTCTGTGTAAGGATTTTAGAGTTTCATTAAGGTACAAATGGAGCCAATTGTTAGAAACAAATCCATAGGACATAGTTTTAGTCACATGATTAGGGAACGTCATTACAGGTTCCTTTCCTGGCTGTCACAGGTGCCGTCAGGCTTGTTCATCCCCAGCATGGCCATCGGAGCGATCGCGGGGAGAATCGTGGGCATCGCCGTGGAGCAGCTCGCCTACTATCACCACGACTGGTTCATCTTCAAGGAGTGGTGTGAGGTGGGGGCTGACTGCATCACTCCCGGGCTGTATGCCATGGTCGGCGCTGCCGCCTGCTTAGGTAATGCGCTCCGATCTGTTCGCTTCTTTGTAGCTGTGGCAGTCTGAGAAAGAAGAGCCAGTAGTAGATTCTTGTTGCTAGGGAGAAGAAGATGCAATGTTGAAAGAAGGAATCATTTTAAAAGAAATGAAGCACTAATAGTCTTGTGTAGTACTGGATTTTGTATTCTTGATTCGAGAACATTTGCTTAATGTAAAAATTTAAAAATAGTTATCATATTTGTAATATCACATAATGCTTTATGGCAGAAACCATCTTGGTACAACATAGCCTTAATCTGAATCCTATCCAAAGAGACTTGGTTTTTTCATTAAGATCTTAGTCTATGTGTAACAATTGATAGCAGTGTTCCTAAAGCCAGCATCAATGAAACTTCAGAATAGCCTCACATTAAACTCTATAATAACTTATTATTAGCCTTAATAAAGACTTACCATATCAACCCAATAGTATCTAAATTATATTTGTAGAAAAGTAAGAAACAGTAACGACTCATTTTAGTGACATAAAAGCAAAATAATAGTTCTACATCTGTAAGAATGTATTTACTGTTTCTTTGGCTGAAAAATTGTTATTTGGTTTTATATTCAAAATTTTCACCAAATTATGGCGTAATATTGAATAACAGTTGGTACTTTGATTTTGCTCAGTGACTCAGAATCTATAGAAGAGTAATATCAAATGAAGTTAGTTATCATTTTCACCAGGGTAGCAAGCAGTGTGCGCTGTCTGGCTCACAGAGTGTAGGGCAGGAAATTAGAGGGACTAAGAGCTCAACTGTTCCAGGGAGGGCACAATAGGAGTTGGATTGTTTGAAAGGTCATTTTTAACTGAGAAGTTATATGTTTATACATATCACCTTCATACTTCTAAAGCTTTGCTCAAGATTTATGTTGGAGGCAGGCCTCTTTAAAGACTGTTAGTCCACAATTCTTTTGTTTGGGTACACTTTCCTTCCACTTGAATTATGACCTTACCGATGACAGTTTCCAAGTCCACCAATCTTTGAAATCTAAGGCTTCAAGCAATTAGCTTTAAGGTCATTTCCCACCAGACAGATTTGTCTAGTTCTCAATTCATAATATGTTTAAACATGAATGAGTTCAAGTCATAATGAATTTTAAAAGAATTTTGAAGAATCACACAGACTTTTGGGGATGGCTAAGATAAAAAATGTAATAGAGGGCTGGTTCAGTGAGCAAGAACACTTGGCATGCAAGTGTGAGGACCTGAGTTCTAATCCCCAGGGCCCATTCCCAAAAGCCAGGTTTGACTGTGCTTTTCTGCGGCCCCTGGCATTGGAAGGTGGGGACAGATGGATTCTAGGAGCTCACTACCGAGGGAGCTCTTCAGTGTGAGATCCTTTGTAAAGGAATAAGGCAGAGTAGTAGAGGAAAGCAGCAGTGACCTCCTCTCGTGCTGCCGTGTAACCACATGCATGCACATGTGCAGCACACACAGTCTTCTTCACTTTCGTCTCGGAGCTCCTTCTCACAGACCTGTATAAGTCCTTGGAGTAATTCAGAACCATAGTTATTTACACTTTGAGACTTCTCCAGGGTTCTGTGGTTATAGGAAGATTCTAATGCAAAGATAAATTTGTGTGAAAATATTATTTAGAATTCATGCTTTCCAGAAATGTATTGTGTAGTACATTTTGTAGATTCTGGGAAATATGTTGAATTGGTAAGAACTAGATTATAAAAGATTAGTATCTGAAGTTGCATCAGGATGAATTTATATTTGTAATTGTTCCAGTTTGTTGCAGAGTTCTAGGTTTTCCATTTTTACCTTGATGACTTTGAAAAAGTTCCTTTGGTTCTTTGATATTTACTTTTCTCATCTGTAAAATGGAAATACTTGCTCGTCCCTTGATTGTTATACGGATTGTATGAGATAACATGCACATAAGGATGTTAGGATTCCAGGGAAAATAAGGTCTTAGTTCAATTCAAGAAGAAGCCTTTATAAACTGACTAGCACATGCTGACATAGAGTAGGCAGATGTGTGATGAGTGGCAGTCCTTCCTTTTTTAGTTAAGAAACCAAAAGGTTTCCTGAACTGACAAGCATTGTGAGCTTCTTAAGTTACATTTATGTATTTACTTTGGGGTTGTGTTTTAGAATATATGTTATACTTGTATATGGAAGTTAGTTCACAATTTATGAAAAGCAGTTCTCTACTTCCATGTGGGTCTTGGGGGTTGAGCTCAGAACATCAGGTTTGGCAGCAACGACTTTGCTTGACTGTCTGTCTCACTGGCCCGAGTTGAAGTCTTCTGACCAGAAGAACAACACAATGGAAATGATACTTAAGCATTTGTGTCTGTGCGTGCCTCTCATCCCAGCAGAAATTGAGGGTTGCCAGTGAGGCCAGCCTGGGATGCATAGTAAGACCCTACCCTGTCTTTAAAAACAAAATGGAGTACTTAGTATGTGCTATATATACTTTATAAAGTAGGTTGAAGGTAATGGGGTCTAAGAGTCAAGATAAAGTGGTATTAAAATGAGAGCACAGAGACTGGAGAGATGGCTTATCAGTCAAGAACACTGGCTGTTCTAAAGGACCTAGGTTTGATTCACAGCACCTCACATGGAGACGCATAACTGTCTGTAACTTCAGTTCTGAGATATCAGAAATCTTCTTATGGCCTTCAGGTGCACAGACATAATAGTCAGGCAAACAGTTATACATAATAAAATCTCAAAAAAAATTTTTAAAAGGAAGCTACTTTTTTTTTTTTAATGAAATAATAATTTGGGTCCTGGACTAGTTTAGTAACAATGAGAATCCTGAGAAAAGGATTCACATATCTTAGAGAAGAATTCAGATCTGTAGAGGTGATAATCAAGATATTGGAATAAAAATTAAGGTTTCAAAAATAACCACCTAGATTGTGAGGAAGAGTGTGTACAAAAATTTGGGATCAGAAAATGGCCCTTCCTTGAAGGAAGAGAAGAGAAATGTGGATTTCATACATGTGTTGTTTTCTTAGGTAGCTATTCAAAGTCTGTCTATAGTTGACAGAACAAGTCTAGTCAGGTGTGGTGTGCAGAACAGGAGAACAGGAGAGGCACCGCGGAGAGAGAGGGACTAGGGCTGCACAGGCAAAGATGCCAGCGAGAGTGATCATCTGAGAAAATGAGTAGAGTTCCTAGCCCTTCCTCCTCCGTCCATCCTTGGCATGTTGAACTCAAACCCAGATTGTTGCACATGCTATGTAAACACCCCACCCAGAATAGATGAATTTTTTAACTAACATTATCACTTACATTGTTAATAAATCACAAGGCTTCAAAATATTTGACACATTTTGAAAAGACATAAGTAATTTTAATATTCTGTGCACACACACGCGTGCATGTGTGCACACACAGTTTATAAACTGGTAGCAAGCAAGAAAGCTGTGTGATGTTCTCATTTGTATTTATGAAGTCATAGTAAACTTTTATAACAGTGAAATTTGGTTTTGCCGAAGCAGTGTATCAAAATGGCAAAGTCACTTGCCCAGCTGTGGGTTTTTTTATTTTTAATGTTACAAAGGTTTATAAATCTTAAAATTGTCTTCCTTGATATAGTCAGATTGGTTTTTCATGTTAGACGTAATGGTTATTATCCTGAGAGTAGTTGTTTTTGATGCTAATGCTTTTCACTGATCAAGATCTGTCTAGATTCCTTGTTTGCCTGCCTAGTACAAGACTCAAGTACATTGTACTGGTGTGGATTCTGCCTTTCCTGACCAGTGGTGTTTCTTTCTTTTAGGTGGTGTGACAAGAATGACTGTCTCTCTGGTGGTTATTGTTTTTGAACTTACTGGAGGCTTGGAATATATTGTTCCTCTTATGGCTGCAGTAATGACCAGTAAATGGGTTGGTGATGCCTTTGGTAGGGAAGGTATTTATGAAGCACACATCCGACTCAATGGGTACCCTTTCTTGGATGCAAAAGAAGAATTTACTCATACAACCCTGGCTGCTGATGTCATGAGACCTCGAAGAAGTGACCCTCCCTTAGCTGTTTTGACACAGGACAATATGACAGTAGATGACATAGAAAACATGATTAATGAAACCAGCTATAATGGCTTTCCTGTTATAATGTCAAAAGAATCTCAGAGATTAGTGGGATTTGCCCTCAGAAGAGACCTGACAATTGCAATAGGTATGGCTTTTAAAACACCATCATGAATGTATCTGTCTTGTGTGTAGTACATTTTAGGAGGAGAGAAAGCAATGACGTTTAATTGGTTGGGTTTTCAGGGGCAAGTGATGTTAGTTTATATACTTTAAGTCTTGTGTTCTCTAGGAAAGGAATATATTCTTCAGTGATTATTTTTCTGCTCTGTGATGGTAAGGCTAGTGAGGGTTTTTAGTCTTTGTTAGCAACTCTAAATTTTCTTCCTTTTGATGTCAAAGGTGAGAAAAGAGACTCATTAAGCTATTCCCTAGATTTGGGGCAGTTCCTTGAGCTAGAAATGTCAAACAATCCCCTTGTGTCACCATCCTCCTTGTTCTTTAGGGTTGCTAGTCCAAGGAAAGGGCAAGAGGTGAGCAGCTCTGGAATTCCTAAAGACAGGGAAAGGAATGGCCAGGGTTTGAAACCATGACGTGTTTACTAATTTATATTCCTACCTTCTCAATGAAATATCAAGATGTGGCATCAGAAATCTTATGTCACAAGATGACTTTTGAACAGATCTTAAATATTTGCCAGTATATCTTCTGTAAACTTAAATTTTTTTTTTTACTGAAAAAATCAGTTCTGTACAGTATATTATATATATATATGTATATATATATACATACATATATATATGTGTACACATAATTATACATTATTGAAGGACAGATTTGTCTATGCTCAACAAAATATATTTGAAATACCAGCTTAGATATATTGTTCTTCTTAATTGAGAATTAGAGGATGAGTTGTAAGAATACTAAATCCAAATGAGAGGTCTCAGATTATTTAAGATTATGAAAATGAAAGTGTTGGAACTCATTTTTTAAGAATCTTCTCAGTGCTATAGGAAAAGAAATCTGGCCTGGCACGCACCTCTAATCCTATTACTGTGAGGTGGAAGCAGAAGGCATTGCATGTTTGAGGCTGTAGGGCCACACCGTAAGACCCTAACTCTACAGGGAAAAAAGAAATGACATCTAAGTTGGTTTTACTTCACAGGCCTGTGAATGAGTGATATGAAATCATTTTAAAAGTAAAACAACTTAGCAGATACCATAGCACATTGTCTAGTAAACGGTGCCCCTAATAATTGCTACCTACATATACAAGTCATGTTACTTAAAAGTAAAACAACTTCACAGATACCATGGCACATTGTCTAATAAATGGCGCCCCTAATAATTGATAACTACATATACAAGTCATGTTACCTTAAGCATTCTTCCTTTAATTGACAAATAGAAATTAATGTTAATGTCATGTTTTGATAAGTATGGGTATTGTGGACTCTTAGGTCAAACTGATTGATATCTGTTACCATACATGTTTATTTTATGGTGAGGACCAAAGTCCCTTAAGTTTCAGATAAAACTTGAACAAATAAAGTGTGACAGTTCTTTATCTGGGGTGTGGAAGGCTAAGGTACAATCCTTTTTGAGCCCAGGCTGGCCTCCTCAAAAATCGATATAGCTAAGGATGACTTTTAATTCTTGATCATTCTCCCTCCATCTCCACTTCTTAAGATGACCCATGTAAGGCAAAGAGGCTGGATGCTCACTTCTGCTACATTTGGTCACACAGGAGCATTCTAAAAGCACACCTTTTTGTTTTTCTTCCTCCTTAAACAGAATTAAGCATTTTAGGGTGGGTGCAGCTCTGTTGGTGAATGTGTCTAGTACCAGGCTCTGGGTCTGCTCTTCAGCACTGCAATAAGTAAAAACAAAACAAAACTGTTTCATTGGAAATGTGTTGGTTAAATGTGTTAAATACTACCTTAGAGAGCCAGAATGCATCCTTCTCACATTAAGGAGTGAAATCACAGACTTGCTCTTGGATTAACTTGAGAAAGAGCAAGGTCAAGGTTGAATTCTCTACTTATCCATCCCCGTGTCTTCTGTCAGTATGGAGCTTATGGTTCTTTTTTGTTTGTTTGTTTGTTTGTTTGTTTTGTTTATTTGTTTTGTTTATTTTTTTGTTGTTTTTTTGTTCTTCGAGACAGGGTTTCTCTGTGTAGCTCTGGCTGTCCTGGAACTCACTCTGTAGACCAGGCTGGTCTCGAACTCAAATGTCCACCTGCCTCTGCCTCCCAAGTGCTGGGATTAAAGGCATGTGCCACCACTGCCCGGCGAGCTTATGGTTCTTGGCTTATCTGTCACGTGTGCACACATATGTGTTTGTGTCTGCCTGAATTCTGTTCTGTATGTCTTGCTATGTTTTGCTGTTTAATCTGTCCCTATGTCGGTGTCCCTACCAAAAAGCTTTGCTGTGGGTTTCTTGAACAGCACATGGCATGGGAAAGGGATAAGGGATACTTTCTAGAAATCTTTAAGAGTTTTATAAGAGATTAACTTACTTAATTCAGCTGACCTAGAAGCACTCAGAAAAGCAAGCATAGCTGCAGGTGTACTGCTATCAAGAAATATGTGTTCCCAGCATTCATGACACACATTGCCTGTATAAAGCCGTTTTTGAATTGTTTGCTCTTTTCAGTAAATTAATACCACAATACACATGTACGGGCATACTTTACTCTGGGTCAGGAGCATGGAAGAATAGTACATAATTGAAGATTAAAGCTATACTTTAGCTTAAGTTGTAAAAGCTGATTACATGAAAAATTCAAGGCAACTAAGGTTGTTACATTGTTCTCTCTCTTTTTTACATTGTTCTCTTAAAAGGCAGGTTAAACAGGCTGAGTACACAATAGGAAATCAACTTAAGTACATAGTCTTTTAAGTGACCTCAAGATGTGTTATTAACTCAAAAATTCCAGTCTATTTCACTATAAGAGATACATTCATAAAATGTATCACCACACCTAAATGTTTGAGTATTTAGGATTATTTTCATTGGTGATATATTTGTTATTATTTGTATATTTAACATTTTAACTATTTGATACCACATTGTCACTGTTGTTTCTATTAATAGATTATTGTAACTACAGTTATTTTAACTCTTTTGCTTTTTATACTTGAGTATTAAATGATATACACACTCCTACTTCAGTATTAGAGTATGCTAAATCTGATTGTCTCGTCCTGATAGCTTATTGTGTGTAAAAACTAGGCACATTCACGCTTTATATTCTTGATATTGTTGATGCCACACTTGCCATCATCTTATTCTGTGTATCCATTACACATATCCACTGTTGCTGTTTACACTGTACAGTCAGTTGTCATGCACATGCCATTAGGTACATTCCTGTGGTCTAAAAGCAACCTAGTAAGCATTTTTAAAGAGCCATTTATATTGGTCGCTAGTGGATGTCTCTTTCTTACCATGACCGTACTTTTCAGGTGGCTGGTTCACAAGCCATTGGGTCTTCACTTAGTGCTTGGTACTAAAATGTGTTTACAGCATAGCTGAATACAGCTTTAGTGGCCAGAAAGAGGAAAAGGCGTGACAGTATTCATTGCTAAGCAGTAATAGTCCCTTCTTTCCAATCAGACTGTAGTTTATTATTTTGACTTAAATATTTTGTAGCAAAATTTATGCTCAAAATATTTTCACTATAACTAATACTATATTTGCACACACATAGTTTTCAATAATGTTTACTTAGAACACCAAGCACAAAGCTGGATGTCTGTCATTTGCATGTTCTGTCTGTGTTCTGGTTTCTATTTTCCTGTGTGTGATCTCTTCTTTCTGTCCTTTCACCTTCTGTCTTACACTCTCAAAGGTGGGAGAGGAAACAGGCAGCTGGACAGAGCACATTGGAAGGGAGGAGAAATTGACAGAACCCTTATGAGTAAAGCAGCCTTAAAGTTGGTCCTGACTCACTGCGAGTGTAAGCTCAGTGCTCCTGATTCATCAAAAGAGTGCAAGGAAGACCAGCTGATATACAGTAGTGGGGTGACATCAGACCGAGCACGGGTGACCAGCTCCAGTGCAGAATAAGTCAGTCAACATTGGCGGACTTTAGTTGATGACATTTCTGTAGTAAACTGCTCTTGTGAGGATGTGTACAGGTTTTAAATAAAATTCTCATTTTAAACATGCTTCCTTGTCTCTGCAGGTAGAAAATAATAGTTTAGCACCACTGAAGAAAATCATACCACAATATAACTATAGAAGATTATTGTCAAGTTCTGTGTCAGTCAGAAAGAAAGGGACTAGAAGTCATAGAACACACTTACTGTTATTAATGCCAGAATAAGCAAAGTTGCATATAAGAAAAGAAAACCCACCAATTGAAAATGATTTCTCTTCTCTATCTCTTTTTCAGAAAGCGCCAGAAAAAAACAAGAAGGTATTGTTGGCAGTTCTCGGGTGTGCTTTGCACAGCATACTCCATCTCTTCCAGCAGAAAGTCCTCGGCCATTAAAACTAAGAAGCATTCTTGACATGAGTCCTTTTACAGTAACGGACCACACCCCAATGGAGATTGTGGTAGACATCTTCCGAAAGCTTGGTCTGAGGCAGTGCCTTGTAACTCACAATGGGTAAGTTTATCACTATAGAAATCAGCTCGGTCACTGTAATTAATGCTCCTTATTAGTGGAGTCTTTTCAGGGTAGAGTGCAAGTCAGCTCCCAAATGGGAGTGACTGACATACGGTTATAGATGTAGGATCAGTCAAGCTTCACACTTTCTGGAGAGTCAGAGGGATGTCAGCTCTGTGCTTAGTTGTCAAGGATACTATATTTCAGAGTCAGAGTAAAAACAGAGAGGGAAACATCTCCTCATAAAGAGCTTTCTGCATTCGAGGTGTTCCTTTCCTGGGGGTAGGGAACATTGCCAAACCCTTTTTCTTTTTGTATTTCCTTTTCTATGTATAAGGTTTTATGTACATATCTTTCTAGATATTTTGGTATATGCTATTTGAGCCAGTATTTATCATTAATGAAATAATATGTGAACATTTACAGTTTAACTAAAAATTTTTGACAGTGCTGTTTTTCTTCTTATCTACCTATTTATCTATTTATTTTGGTCTGCCTTCTCTAAAACAAATCAGACCCATAAACCAAACTGTTAATTACTTAAAAATATTCATATATTTAGGGCCTTTTATTTCCATTATATTATTTTTTTTGATGGATTTTAAATTTTTTTATTTGTTGATTTTGTTGCTGAGATGGGCTCTCACTGTAGTTGGAGCTGGCCCTGAGTCTGTGCCCCTTGTGAACCTTGGGAACACTGAGATTATAGGCATTTGCCTTTTTGCTGGTGACTTGTTGGAATTCGTAGAACATTGTTTCATGTGAAGTCTTGCAACAAAAATGCTAGGAAAGGGGAAGAGATGTGTCTCTGGGTTTGTTATGAACTGATGGCTCACCCCGAATACAATGAAGCTGATTAAATACTGTAGCAAACACATCAGAGAATCACAACTCGTTTTGTCTTTTTAAGGTTTTGTATAAAACCTTTAGGGTAACAGAATGTAGGAGCCCTCTTTGGGAAAAGGTGGCATTAAAAAACAAAGACAAAAAACAAAGAAAGACAACTTACTGACACTTTCACACCTTTTCACATAATTCTGCAGCTCAGCAAACTAGATAGGTGGGGTTCTATTTGACAGGTGTAATGATTTTTTCAAATTAACTCTCCAGCTCACAAAAACCCAGATCCTGCTAGAGTATAGTTTACTGACAGAATATTCTTTCTTCATGATTTCTTAATCTCTTAAAACACTTTCTGGGCCTCTACATTATACCAGTCTGGGTTAGGAACAGTAGTATCATAGATATTTATTCTTCTATTTAAAACAACACAAAGCAGAAAGTGGGAACTTTAGAGCCATGTTGGGTGTTTACTTTCTGGAATATGATAGAAATAAATCAGAAATGTATTATAAAATACTGTTATCTACTATTTTATTTTGTTTGCACTTATCTAATTTTTAAAAATGCTACCAAACTTCTTTGTTTAAAATTTAATGAATATTAGTTAAACGATGTGTCCCACAAAGCTTTGCCTTGGGCTCTTTGAGTCATTATATGCTTCCTTGGAACCGAATTTGAGTTTTCTTAAGCCACTGTTGACTTTGAGCTCTCTGTGCCTGGCTTAGGTTCTTCTTCACTAAGAAACACCAGCTCTGTTCTGTTCTTGTGATTAAATTAGCCTACTATGTAGGTTCATTTTCAAGTGTCACCTTACTGGCTAATTGACAGGATTTGGGCAGTATAGACCCTAGATAGGATTAAATTATATTTTAGGGGGACAGGTATTAGTTACATACAGTTTCTTCTGCTGTTGCTGGCATATCAACAAAGTAAAGGAACTTTCCTCAGGGGCATGTTTCAAAGCTTTGATCATATTTTCCTTAGTTCACAGAAAATAAATGTATTTGGAAAGAAAACAAGATCATTTGGGGAGGAAACTCTTGACTCTTATTCTCTGTGAACTACCCCAGGAAGGTGTTTCCTTCTCAAAGTAGCTGAAACTAGGAAAAGATAGCCTGTTTTAATGTGAGCACCATGAGGTTCTAGGGAGCTCTTTGTTCTCCAGTTCCATGTAGTACCTTAGTGGAAAAGACCTGTTTGGGGATCTGGACTGTAGGTACAAGAGGTAGAAAGAATGGAGAAGTAATGAGAACAGATACAAACAGGAGATGTCAGCTTAGTGTCGTCGTCCCACATGTTACATGCTAACAGAACATCTCTGTTTGTTTAAGGCACACTAGTTCCGACAGTTTAAAGGATAAACAGGATAGTAATAGAAGTTACTAGAAATATATGTGACTAATAAATTTGAGAAGTGTTGAATTAAGTTACAGCTGAGGTTTGCTTTGGAACTTTGAAGATGTTGATAGTTTTTGATTCCCCGAATGTCAGGAATGAAATCATAGCTTACCTAGTTTGCCTGAAAATGCTGACATTTTTTGGTGGGGTGAGATAGAATGCACTGTTAGAATTGCTGTTTCTTAGAACATATTTTGGGAAATGCCAGATTCTGCCCTAGTACCTTCCACATCATTATTTGCTAGTCCAAAAGGAAACTTCAGATCATTCTTTAAAACTGAAAGAGCAACCCTGAAACTAACTTCATATTCTCAAGTCAATCTTGACTATTACACAGGAGCTTTCTGACCAGGTTTACCTCTCCTGAAAATTCTGCATGAAAAAGTTTGTAAAATTTCAGGTGTATACAAGTCTAAGTATGCTGCTTTATCTGTGCAAATGTGTCATGTTCCTCATCCTGTCACACACTGACTGAGCTTACTAATACAGATGGGAGACTGAAATTGACCAGTTCCACATGTTCTAACCATAAAATCCATTGACTTTATAGCTTTAAAAATAACCTAGTTTTTATCATCATATATTAATCGTACAAAATCATGGATTTCATTACATTTTATACAATGTACTTTAAAGATACTCACCCCAATGCTAAAAACAAAACAAACAACCATCCAAAAAAAAAAAAAAAAAAAACCCTCAAAAACCTCAAATATTTTTGCCCAAGGACATTTCTCTAGTGGACAAATGTTCATTTTTATACAGTACAGCTTTTGAGCTTTCTCTTCACATGCTCTAAAAACTTTACAGCATTGTTTTAAACAAAATAACATGAATACCCTTCCTGCCCCTACAGCCCCAGCCATTATTGTTTTATGAGGGAAATGTTTCTAAATATTTTCAGACTGCTTTGAAGTCCCATAGTGACTCCCTTTGTACAAAATTTTGGTAGGCTATGATGGCACACACCTTTTAATCCTAGTACTCAGGAGGCAGAGGCCACTCTCAGTTCAAAGGCAGCCTGGTGAGCCCCAGGGCTACACAGAGAAACCTTGCTTAAAAAAAAAAAAGAAGAAGAAGAAGAAGAAGACAAGTGAAAAAGGGAAGAGGAGAAAAGAAAAGAAAGGGAATGGAAAGAAAGAAGAAAGAAAAGTAACGGAGGAGGGAAGGAAGGAAAAGAAAAGGAAGAAAAGAAATCCGATATTTCCAAAGCACTTTAACAGGAAAATTGACTTAAGCAGACAGATTCTTAAGGAAATGCCTGATTATTATGAAGGCATTTTAGAAGGGCGTCTCAAATTTATGTAGGCAAATTCATTTATTTTTGTTAAAATAAGTCTCAAGATATTTAATAATTAAAAATAATCTAGTTACAGGTATCTTCATGAGAATTTATGAGAATCATTTTGTAAGATGTGATGCTAATGACATATAAACTGAGATAAATTACTTAGAAAAATATGCATTAAAACTCATTTTGACTCATGAATGTTTTATTACCATATTATAAGAGATGGAATTCATTCATTTCCTGAAAATGAGGTTAGTAGCATTTACATGTGTACTTCCTTAATTGGATGTCAAAAAAAAAAATAGTAAAAGTCTAGGAGATTGCTTAAGTCTTCTCAGGGCACTCAAACTAAGCCCCTCCTCCCCAGCACGCTCAGTGCTGAGGTAGATCCAGATCGCTCTGGTTGTGACCTCAGAAACTGAGAACTGGTCATTCAGGGAAAGACACTGAAAAGCAGTCCCCAGTGCCGAGGTCTGTAGCTGTGTGTCATTGAGTTTCTTTTATACTTTTGCTTTACTCATCTCCGTAATTAAAATTTTGTCAGTTTCATTATTTTGATTTTTAATTTAAAAATAAACTCCACCATTACAAATAGTATTTTGTGCCACCTTTTAAGTTAGTAGAGTGTCTGAAAATGGAACCTTAAATCTTCTTATTTTTATCTCAAGTTCATGAGAAGCATTTTTACAGTTTATGTTTTATTTCTTCTCTCATTCTTTATCTTTATGATTGGAACCTCTTTGAGTTTAATTTCTCACAGTTATTAGCATAATAATCTGTTTCAGGATTGTCTTGGGGATCATCACAAAGAAGAACATTTTAGAGCATCTCGAGCAACTAAAGCAGCACGTGGAGCCCTTGGTGATTAGCTGTGTCAGCTCTCCTCACTAGACACCCTAGAAGTCAGGAGGCATGAAACTTGTGAACTGTTCAGTTCTCTCTGCCACATACCTGCTGAACAAACAGTCCCACCATGCTGCCAGTTACACTTGTGTCTGCCCACATGTCTGTGAGACAAATTTAGATATATTCTCTAAAATTACATTCTTAGAAAGTAAGCAGCAACTAACATCTCTTCTCAGAATTAGTTAAAATTAAATCCTGCCAATAGTCTGTTAATGAGGAGACATTATTGGACTTGTTTAAACATGAAAAGTCTGTCTACCCTAGTGGATTCACCAGTCTCAGAAGACTCCTGACTGGTTAAAAAGTGCCTGCCCCGTCCACCGCAACCCTCCCCCTCCTTTTTTTTTGCTTCCTAATCTGTGGTCATGTGAAGCTAAGCTCCTTTGTACTTGAACTGAGCTTAGCGAGTAGAAGTGCTGACCATGTACGTTGTTAACTGCACTCTAACTGGGGCACAGTGCGGAGGTCTGTGCTCAAAGCATTTGTTCTCTCTCTGCTGCCCTATAGATTCTCACAGTCAGGATATGTGTCCTTCCATTTTGTTAGTGAATTGTCCATAGCTCATGTATGTGCCCTTTGTATCATGTTTCTAGATTGTCATAAGTAGCTTTTGTCTTAACAGGCTTTATGTCTTAGTGGTGTCATTGATTACAGATAAAGTTTTGATTTGTGTATAACAAATTGTCTGGCTTTAACAGTTAATACCTCAAATTATTTTGCCCAACAATTCTCATAACTATATGAAACCTGTCCCCATTTGTTTAAGTACACAACTAAGTATGTATTCCTGTTGTATGCTAATATTTCACAAGTGTTTCATGCATCCGTTTTAAAAACTACTAACCACAATATAGTAGCTTCTCATTTGTTCTGCTTTCTGCTTCACCTATAATAACCTTTTAGGATTGCCTCTTGATTTCTCACCTACCTTTTAATGTGAACATTAACGTCCAAAACTTCAAGAAAAGCACTATATCTTCTTTTGGGGGAGCACAAAATTGAGAAGCAAAGCCCTACGTACGCTTTCAGGACTGTGGGTCGTCCTGTTGGTTTACCCTTACACTGTCAAGTCCGGGAGGTGAAGCTCTGTGCTGACCGCTGTTTACATAGCTCATCTCATTGTATGTGCTTTCAGGAGTATTCTGCATACAACTGGGCAAATTATTTCATAAAAATTTTGGTTCTACAAAATATTGTGGTTTTAAATTGTTTTGTAATAAAATGGGAATAGGTTCCTTTTTACAAACTGGATCAGTATTATTTTCTGTTCAAACATCTTCCCAGTTTTTGTTACTTTTTTTGTTGGCATACTTGAATCAGAATAGCTCTGCTTTAATGAGGCTTGCAGTCCTCAGTCCCAGTGGGGAGGACCTCACACTGAGTGGTCATAGTACTTTTTATGTCAGAGGATGGTTGCTGGGTAATTTCATTGTCTTTGCAGTAAAACACTTTTTAAATATGCATAATCAGGCTGCTTGCTTTGCTCTCTATTCCTGTCAGCAAAAGGATTTATCCATAGATTTAGCTCCTCTTGTCTTTTCCCTTTTATCTTAATAGCTCTTTTTGTGTATCCTTTTCAGGCGCCTCCTTGGCATTATAACAAAAAAAGATATCCTCCGTCATATGGCCCAGACGGCAAACCAAGACCCCGCTTCAATAATGTTCAACTGAGTCCTGGAGATGAGGAGAGAGAGGAGACAGAAGAGGAAGTTCGTTTGTTGAATAGCACAATTCTTTAATCTGCGGGACTCGTCCACTTCCTTCTTTAAAAAAAAAAAAAAGGAAAGGAAATACAAGACGAGCCTTTGCAACCTGGTTTGCAAATAATGCTGGGAGAACGGAGGGATTGTCTGGGGAGGGAGAAGGAAAAGAATGAGGTATGTCCCTAAGTAACTGGAACAGTAATTCATCTCTTGTTGTTCTGCACTGTCTGCATTCACTGAGGCTATGCAGTGGGAGTGCAGACTTGAGCCTCCATGGAGCCTTCACCGGACCCTCAAGCATCTGGCTGTTACGTCAGCACCACAGAGACGCATTCTCAGTCCCTAGTTCTGGAGGGATTACTTTGAATTGAGCCATCTATTAAGACTGCAAGGCCTTGCCCTTTTATATCAGAACTGTTCTGTTTAACTCATGAATTGTATAGTGAAGCATCACCTTTCTACATTCCAAAAGAGCTTCTCTCTCCTCCCTCCCCCTTCCCCTCCTGAGCTGTAAGAAAACCTTTTTGGTGTGTCCTTTTGAAGCAGTCCTTTCTCATATTGAGATGTACTGTGATTTTACTGACATTTCATCACAAGAAGGGAATGTTTCTTGTGCCATTAACCATGTAGTCTGTACCATCACTAAAGGCTTGGAAATGTGTGCACACACCACTGCTGGCCAAGCAGGTAAAATCTGGAGGTATGAGTGAAATCCCCCAGCTTGTGTGCTGTGTGGTTCAGAATCAAAACCAAACTTGATCCTAATCAGTTTTATTTTTTCCTCTCAGACTTTATGGATAATGTGACCTAGTCTTATGCAAATTTTCTATTTCTGAAATGACTACTATGACAGAAAAGTGCTGTTCAGCATAAGTGAACCAAATGCCGCTGCTGTGAGCTTGGAGAGAGGAAGGATGCTGGGGCTGGACCTGGTAGTGATTGCATGTTAAACACTGGACCTCTTGTCTTCAAATTAGATCATTCTTTTATTTCAGGATGTCTCACTGCTGACACTGGAGATGAACTGTAATTCATAACTTGCACTAAATGTATATTTCTTTTCTTAAAAATTTACCATTTTATTTATATTTTTATGGATTAAAATTTATAAAATGCAGATCAGTTAATATTGTACTTAAATAATTTTACCTTTTTAATGTGACTTTATTTTATAGACTAATTCTGACTTACAAATCTGGAGGTATAAGCAAAGATTACCATGGGCACAAGGGTTTAAGAAGAAGTGGTCAGGTCATGTCTGTGATCCAGAGTACACATGATATCTTCTGATTTCTCACTGCCATCTCCTGGGTTATGCCCTCTGACCTGTCCATTCCAACCACAAACTAGGCAGTTGAAAATGCCATAAATTACTAGTAGTAGATTAAAGCCAAACCCCCACCCCTACCTCTTTTTTTTTTTTTTTTTTTTGGAAGAAAAATCAATCAAAAATGAAACCAGGAAAATCGCAATGTAGTTATAACCTTTGACTCACTGGGAAGGTCACTGTCAGACCTGAAGTGTTCCATGGCGATTTGAATAGTTATGCTGCACAGTTTTGCAGATTAGTTGTAATGTACCTCAGAGTATTTGGAATTGTTATTGGCAGTGTCTGTTTTAATCATGGTCTTAATTCCCAACTGGCAAAAGCTGTTTACTCACTAGATTGGCCCAGATAGTCTTCAAGTATGCATTTTTGAAAGGCAAATGCATTTGTGCAGACAAATATTTTCTAAAACAAGTGGCAATGAGCCATTTCTAATAAACATGAAATCACATTAGCTCTATATGAGCTTGAAGACCTAGAAGATCAGGAAGCCGTATTAGAGTGATCCAAAGTTCACCAAAACTGTACGATTTCTCAGCTGTGCTCTCTGCCAATGCTGTTTTCTCATGTTACTCCTGTTGGCAGATTTCAGTATTCTTCGTTGTTCTTTGGCTAGAGTGAACCCATTTTTAATGACAGTTCTGTAGCTCGTAAAGTATACTTGTACTGTGGAAGACACTGCTGGGGTACTAACTCCTCAGCTCGGCTGACTGGTGACTCAGCCCCTTCTGGGTTCCAAGTCTTCAAAGGAGAAGCCGGTTTCTTTGTAGCGTAACACGGTGAAACTGAACATGATTAACATGATTTTATTTTCCACATTTCCTTTTATTTCACATTCTGCTTTTATGCCTCATCTTCAGAGACTGACATTTCAGGATACATATTAAAGCATTCATTTTCTTTGTTACATTTCTCTATCTGATGTGTCTTACTGCTGAAAAACATGAAAAGTGCCGTGTTTTTAATGCGTTCAGAGGTTTGGGGTTTTTGCTTTTTTTTTTTTTTTTTTCTTTTCTTTTGGGTATTACTATCTGTTCTGTTTTTTTTTTTTTTTTTAATAAAGGTTTGGTTGATTTTCAACCAAATAAGATAGTGGATACCATGAACTACATGTGCCTAACTAATTGGCAAACTTATTGACCAATATACTAAGTGCAGCGCCTTATTTGAGTACCCTTTTTGAGAAGGTATGATGAAAATGGGCGAGCGTGTCAGCATCTATTAATAATCCCTTTTGGTTTTGGTTCATGAAGAATGCTTAGTTTGTTAACCTGTGATGTTGCCTAGAGCTGTATTTATCTGTTTTTATTTATACTAGTGTAGTAAAAGCTGCATATCATTACAGTAAAAATGATTACTGTGATGAGTTAAGATCTATTAAAATCTCTACTTCAATACGTGGTTTGGCTTTTAATTGCACCTGTACCAGCAGTGCTCCCTTTGCGCAGCTGCACTGTGCAGCCAGTGTAAGCCTGTGTGCCTGGCACATGCAGCCTCTGGAGGATGGCGCCCGCAGTGCCTCTGTTGGGTTCTAGCTGTTCCCTCTTTTGAGCTTTCTGAGCTAGAAGCCAGAAGAAGCGGGAGATTCGTGATTGAGAATGAAAGTACACTGTACTAGCAACAGGCTAGGGCTCCCAGGTGGCAATGCAAAAGATTCTAGTTCAGTTTGAAAATGTTGGATTTTATAAGAAAAATTACACTGCATGAAGAGAATGACTTTACATGCTTAAAAACAATCACCTTAGAAATACATAAACAGACCTGCTTTAAAGTAGGCTTAAGAAACACTTGATGTTTCAGTTCTCTAATGGTAAGCATTTAGTTAAGAGGGAAACACTGCAGGGCCAGGATAAAGCTTTTAATCTTATGTATTCCACTTACTGCTTGTTGGAAGTTAACTGATGAAAACGGCATTCTTCTAGAGACAGTGCAGGTGAACAGGATTTGTAATGTATTGCCGAGCGTGATATGCTCAAGAGAACTGTAGTTCTCTGGAATAGATGCAAATTTAGGTTTTTCAGATGATGACAGAATGACATGGACTGGAAAAGGCTACAGGAAGACTAGACCAGTGCCACCTAAGGGGTTTGGACATTAGGTTGTGTCTGTTTTGTGTATATATAAAAAGGGGCATATGCATACCATAGCATGCAAGTAGAGGTCAGAGGACAATCCTCAGTGGCAAGTTCTCTCCTGTCACCATATGGGATGTAGAGATCAAACTCAGGCTGTAAGGCCTGCTGGAAAGTTCCTCTGCCCACTGAGTAGTCTTGTCAGCCCAATACTAAGGTTTTTGTCTTTTTCTTTTTCGTGTGTGTGTGTGTGTGTGTGTGTGTGTGTGTGTGTGTGTGTGTGTGTGTGTGTAAGTAATTTTGTTTAAACTGGATGTGTGCAGGTACCCAAGGCCAGATGTCAGATCCTCTGGAGCTAGACTTGTAGGCAGTTGTGATGCATCTAATGTGTATGTTTAGAACTGAACTTGACTCTTCTATTAAAAACAATACATCTCTGTGTATTCTGTGTGCCATCTCTCCAGCCCCTTGTGTGTTTATGTACAAGTGAGTGCAGATGTTTGGAACTCAAGTTACAGGTAGCTGTGTGCCACCAGATCTGGGTGGTGAAAAGCGAACTCTAGTTCTCTGGAATAGGTACAAATGCCCTTAATTGCTGAGTGCCCCACCCCGACTCCCCTCCCCTCCCCTCTCCTCCTTTCTCCAGCCAAGACATTATGTTTTAGTAATGGGATTACAAGTAGGAACTAATACATATGTGAGATTCAAGTTCAAGAATAGTCTTGAGCTAAATGAGAGCTACATTCCAGAAACAGGATGAAATTAAATGGATTTAAGTTTGGACAGAGAAGAGGCAGAAAAATCAAAATGAGAGCAAAAGAATTACTGATGGGTGGGAAGGGGTACCATTGAAACACAGTGATTTAAACCAAATAAAGGAGTTTCAAGGAGTCCTCAAGCAGCCAGGTATTTACTGATAGGTGAAGCAAGACCTGAAAGTTGGCCAGTGTGAGCATACTGATGACCCACCTGAGTGTTTTTATGGAATGGTGGTAGCGATAGTGGAAGTGGAATGGTCTGTTAGGCAGGAGAGAGTTGTGATCCTTCTGTGAAGTTTTCAGGAAATAAGATGCAGGACATAGCTTTTCCTGTTGGTGATAGCAATATCTGAGAGAATGGTTTGAGATCAGATTTTAAGGTATGTAGGGTGTTATAGTTTCTAATTATGGAAACGAGAGGAAAATTAACGCTGTGTGGGAAGGTCCTTGTATATGCTAAAGAGGCCAAGATCTTGGACACAGACAAGATGTACCATTAAATCTGTTCTGATTGCTGCCACCTTTTCTGTGACATTAACTGAAGATGAGGGAGATATTGGAGCTTGAACACAGATGAAAAAGAACTACGTCCCCTGGGCATCCAGAATAGCCATCTGAGGTTAAAATAACCTCAGTATGACACAGCTGCTTTTTTCCCCTCTTGCTACTTGGTTCCAAGGAGAATTCAGGTATAATGTAGTTTACTTGGTTTTGGGTACTAGCATAAATGCAATGTAGTTGAGGAATGCATGATGATGCAACTTATGAACATAAAGGCTGGGTGAAAAGAGATTAATCAGGTTGAAAAAGTGGGGTACTCGAGGAAGATGGAATGTTGGTAATATTTAGGTAGTACAATGCTTGGAACTATGACGTTTCATTGTTGGTACTGACCAGCCCCAGGTTTGTCAAACCCTAAAAGTCTGGGAACTGAGGTCTGTACACTGCATCAGTAAAACAATTATGGTAGGATAATTTAGAGACAATGCCATCACAACCAGGTCCATTTTGAGCTGATGTGAGGATTTTAGGTCATTAGAAAGTATCTTTTATTCCATGTCCTTGGGCATGTTCAATATAAATGCTTGAAACATTAACACAGAAATTCTATCATTGGGCCCAAAGAAGTAAGAAAATGGATTTAAGTTGGGTAACAATCCTGATTGGGTCATAGTGATTTTGAATGTGCTTAGGCATTTAAAATGTGTTCCAGTCAGGTTCCTAGGTTAGATATGCATAGTATTCTATTCAGTTCAGACTGCCTTTAGTGAAAGAAAATGGTGAGAAAGGAAGCCTTCGTATCCTGTAACAGGGAGCTTGCTCTTTAATGAAAGTGTTCAGTAACTGAAAGATCAGTTCTCTCATTACTCTCATTACTGTATTCACAAACATCCAAATTATAATTGCTGTGTAAATAATTCTGGAATCAAGCCTAGGGCCTCACACATTAGACAAAGTACTCTATATGAGCTAATTTTCAGCTCCACAGATAATGGTCATGTTCTCTGTCCAGATCCTGTCTTGGCTCTGATAAGGTAGCACAGCTTCTGGAAATACAACTCCGTGTTAGGGTGACATGGATGAAAAGCTGGCTCTTCCCTTTGATTTAATATTGATAAATCTCGCTGGGATTCATATTGGTCTTAAACTATAGTTTTGAGACTGTTGCATCACTGAGAGGGTTGTTTATTTTTTTTTTTATATGTATGCGTGAGGTTGTCAGATGCCAGAGTTAGACAACTGGGAGCTGCCATGTGTGACATGAACTCTGGAAGAGTAGTCAGTCCCAAGTGTTTTTAGTTTTAATTAGCCTAGTACTTCTAGTTAATAGATGGTTATTTGATTTTGGATAAGCACTCTTTTATGAGCAAGTTAATACTGAGGCTAGTACTTAGAAACTAAATTTCTAAACGGTTAAGCAGTGCCATTTACTAATTTAATTAGCATGTGAAAGAAACACCAGAAGAGTCGTATTATAAAGTTTTTAATAAAGTTTCCATTATTTATTTCTCCATTCCTTAGAAACAAAGCCCCGCCTGTTGACCCCACTTGATAGCAGCACTGCACCAGCAGGGCAGCTTGCTCATCCCGCGAGCTGGTCTATGTTCTCCTCACTTCTGCTTGCTAGATGATCTTCAATAATGCTTGCAAACAGATCCCTCTTTAATAGATTATACGCAAGAGGCAAAAGCTGGCCAGCAACTTTGTGAAAATACTAAAAAGCAAAGAACATAACATCAGGTGAGAAAATGGCAGGTACGGCTGAAAAATACATGGAAACACATTGTGCCACAAAGCCTACCCAGTCAACAGTAAACACAGGACATGTCCTTGCTATTCTGTCCTAAAGACAATTGTTGGCCTCAAGAAAACCAAAACAAAACAAAATAAAAAAAAACCTGAAGGCAATTCAGAAGCATTACAAATTTACCTTTCCTGTGGTCCATTAATTTTATCAACTTTTTGTCCCAAATTGCCATTAAATTCTTTCTCCTTAACTATTTAAATTAGTTAAAATTTTTTAATAGACCTTGCAATAGATATGACAAATATGAGGTTACAAATCACTTTATCATTTTTAAAATAATTTTTATATGTACGTCTTTTGCGTAAGTGTGCACCACATATTTGACTTGTGTCCAAGGAAGCCAGAAGAGAGTGTTAAGTTCCTGAAACTGCAGTCACAGCACTTGTGAGTGGCTGTGGATGCTGGTAAGGGAAGTCAGGAGCTCTGGAAGAACAGTGGGTGCTCTAAACCACTGAGCCACCTCTCCAGCTCCTCCCCTGTATTTTCAGGCTCCTTCTCTCCCACGTAAGCCTCTCTTCTCTGCTTGGATGTCAGTCGGGTTTACTGAATGTTTTCACAGCATTGCTTTTACGTACACCCTAGCAGCAAAGCCAGTAACATTCTTTTGTGAGAAACAGCATTTAAGCACTTACACAGTATACCAAGTCTTTTCATTCTTCATGTGATTCTCACACCATCAAGTTTGGTTTTTGTTTTTTAATCTGCCTCACATCAGTAGCATTCACTGTACGTTCTTTGTGACCACTACATCATTCTACCTGTTTAACACTTTGGATACTTTTTACTGATAAACTAGAAGCTGGGCAGAGTGGGGCCATACAGGGTTCCCAGTCCGTCAGGGTTTTTAACCAGTGGAATCAGTTGATCAGGACCTGCCCCATGATTCAAAGTGGGACAAGGAAACACTAATCTGTGACCAAAGCTCTCTAGATGACTGATACATACTGGCTCAGTCTTGCATCTCAGAGTAGTCTATAAAGTGGTGGCATTCCTGTCACACGGGAATGTTAATGACTGGAGGGTCACATCTCTGACCTACTCAGACAGTTTGCATTAACAATAGCTACAGGTGGCTCCCAAGCATCTGCAGTTTTTGAATCCTGGACTTAAGACACTGGAATGGAACTGCTGTTGTGAGCCTGGAGAGGGTGCTCTACCAGTGACTGACCAAAGGTATAATGAGGAACATGTATGCGCACATGAGAAGGCAATTTTACAGGTAGGAAAGGGAATAATGATAGATTACTAGCTCCAATATTTTAATTAGAATACTTGAAAATAGTATTTAAGACATGGTAGTAGATGACACCCAGCACAACAGAAACAAAAGAAAGGAGTATATACATTTCCACATCTGTATCCTCAAGCCTATATAGACATACCAAAGTTGGCATACCCCTGAGATATTGATACTCAAACTGAGTTTAATATAAACTTGAGGAAACAATTCGGCTTATTCATTTTTGTCAGAATATAAGATTTCAAATAGTTTACAACTTTCACTTTCAGATGACTTCCAGAGGACTGGAAGTACAAGCTGGATCCGTATCTTGCCAGCTGAAGTTGAGAAGAGAAGCATGCTTGAGTGTGTGTACACAGTAATGCGGAAGGGAGGAGGTTTACTCACATGAGAGCCATAGCAAAAGAGGTCCATTCCTAACTCCAGCCCCATGCCGTAATCACACTCGTCATTAGCAAACTGCACAAAAGTCATCATCTCCTGAATGGGAGCAAACGCTTTCAGTCTCTCCTCATCACTCGCAGCATCCACAATTGCCTTGCAGATTCTCTTAAGGTCAGCTGAAAAAAAAAATCACGATGTAAAGATATCAAATACAAGAATCACACAATCATCTTTAATGGTAGATTTTAAGTAAGGCTTTTCTGTATGTCTTCTACTAATGCAACAGATACCATCTTATTAAATGAAAATGTCAATCATGTTACTTCTGTTCTGATTCGAGCAGAAGCCTGGACAACAGGAGTCACAGTCCCAGCTCTTCCCACAGAGACTGAT
Source organism: Rhabdomys pumilio (assembly GCA_030674055.1). Classification (NCBI taxonomy): domain Eukaryota; kingdom Metazoa; phylum Chordata; class Mammalia; order Rodentia; family Muridae; genus Rhabdomys; species Rhabdomys pumilio. Next base: position 48,392,870 of record JANHMN010000015.1, on the reverse strand, counting down.
TATCTCTGGCTTCAGGAAACAGAGGAGACAGATCAATGAGAGAAATATATAATTCACATTTAAAATATCCACATAAGGGCTGGTGATAGGTCTCCAGAGATTCACTCGGGTACACAGGCCTGGCCACCTAAGCTGATGACCAGATCTCATGAGGCAGCATGAGAACCAACTGCCAAGAGTTATCCTATGACCTCCATAGGGTATGTGGTTTCTCACTCCCTCTTCCCTCGCCCTCCCACACCTCCCCCACTCTGGCCCCCCAACTAAAAATAATGCAACTAGTTTAACCCAGTACTCTTAATATAGCACTATTTCAACATACAATCAATATAAAAATGTTTAATGCTGGTTCAACTTACAAATTTAAACAAAATATTATTTTAAACAATTTATGCCATTTGTCAGTGGCACTAGCCACAGGGGAAGTGTTCAGGAGCCAATTATTGGACACCTCAGCCAGCATCAGTTCCCCCAGTAAATTCCTAGAGGACTAGTGAAGCTGTAGCAAACAGGATGAAATATAAGTTGTCACACAACACATCCCAACTCACTGGATACACCACCAGTGAAGAAATGAAGGACTGGTAATGACCAAGGCTCATTTGTCCTGAGGAGCGGGCAGCCGTGTGTATGAAGCAGGAGTACCCGCTGCTTCCTTGAGGGACTAATTCGGCTTCTCTTTAAATTTTATGCTCACAGAAATAAAAATATCAAGATTGCAAATGGCGGGGGGGGGGGGGGGGGGGAGCGCTCACAGTGAGGAAACAGAACAACAGATGATTCTCTTTCAACAGAGGATTAACTAAATTTTGTGTAATTGCCTTCCAAGTATTTCTGTGTGGCTGTATGACGTATTAGGAGTATGAAAACTAAGATCTTCACCAAGACTCTTGAGACTGCAACCAAATGCTTACTCTTCAGTCATTACTAGGTCGAAGGTGCCAAAACAGGTTAGAAAGAAAGAGGCTATGTAATGGGCTCAAGTCCCTTGCTTGGAGCATTATGTGACAGCACACTGAGTAGCCTGTATCTTTTCACATCCCAGACACCCTATGAAATAAACATCACTGCCTGTTTTGCAGATGAAAAAGACAAGGCTTAGTGACACTAAAATAGCCTGCCTAAGATCAGGCTATGAATGCCTGAGTTTGCTCTTAACACCTACCTATTTCCCAACACAAGAGAAAGTTCTCCATGTTTACATACATACATGCACATTGACACATGGACACATTACCATCTGTCACAGGGAGCTCTCGGTAACCAACATTGGCGTTCCCATGCTTACATACATACATGCACATTTACATATGAACACATTACCATCCGTTTCAGGGAGTTCTCGGTAACCAACATCGTTTTTATCTACAGGGACAACCAAGCCTGCACCGTGAAAAGTCTTTGTCACAACCTAAGTTCAAGAAAAAGACAAAACAAAAAGCAAATCACCAAAAAATCCAAGACCATGCAAAGAGACCCAAAAGAACAAAAGACCTGCCTCCCCACCTCAACACACACAAACCCTGGATGCTGTCGAAACAGAGCATCCAGGGACATTATCTCAGAAAATCTGGATCCTGGGGAGAATACATTGTTTTAAAACCAGAAGTAAGCACTTGAAGTAATTATAAAATAAAATAAAATAAAATAAATGGATTAAATGAATCTTGTAGTCATTTATAAGTTTGTTTTAACATGTCAGAAAACAACCAGAACTGTTACAGGAGGCAAGTCAGAATAGCAGTCCTCTCTAGACAGAAAGCATAGAGACTCTGGATTTGGAAGGAAGATAGACTAGGGTAGAATCTAAAAAAACAACAGAATTCACCAATACTGCCAAATTCAGACGCCTATTTTTGAACTGGAAAATTCACTCATTAATAAACTCCCACAAAGCAGGATAGTTCTAAATGGTGCTTTTACAGACGAATCCCATGGCCAGTTTAATCATTTATCTTCAAAGACGAAAACAGGCCCAGCTTTAGGCGCCCCCAATTAATACATTCTTTTAGCATTATCTTTAGATCCTTTTTCTTTAGTTCTACTTTTATTTTTTTAGCATTATTTCAGGCTGAGCCATCTCTCCATCCCCCTGACTGGAATTCTTGATTCTCCTGCCTCAGTGCTGGGGTTACAAATGTGCACTGACACAGACTTTGCATTTTCAAAGCACCTCAAGGAGCCACCTACTGGAAGAAATTGCTGCACTATATAGCGCAGTGAGGCACCCTATCCCGGAGTAGAATACAGACCATATGCTAGGATGCTAGGGCAAAGTCACTAACATACTATTGGAACTGAGTTTTTCAGGAATAGGAAAGTATGAATTACATGGAAATCTCACAGTACCATTAAGAATTATACATACATTTAAAAGGATCCCAAAACAACTGTCATCGTGGAAGGAGAAAAGTCAAAATTTCCTTTTAAATGGTTTACTTTGTATTTATGTTACTATCCTTTAATGAAAAACAAACACTGAATATAGGCTTGCGAGGAGTCAGAATAAGCACAACGTGAAATTGAAGTTTCAGTCATATTTACACATGAAGGAAAGCAGTGAGGTCTCTGAACTAAATTATAGCTGTTACAGAAGAAACCAAGGGTCTTCTCATAGAACCTGCTGACCATTACATCCACAGAAGCTCATTCTGGTCAAGACATCTTCAGAATACATAATAGCTAGGTGAGGTACATGTCTCTTTCTCTAGGAAGAATTCCCTTGAACCAGTAAGGTAAACGAACAGTATAAAATGTTAAGTGTCACTGTAATTAACCCACATCTCCGGCCTGTAGAAGTAAAGACAGAGCTGCTAATACAGCAATTCAGTGCCAGTGGTGATGCCTCCCAGTGAGTCAAGATAGAGAATGAAGCAGACCTTCAGTAACTAAGTACTAACAACTCTGCACAGTAAACAGTTCACTCAGAAATGACAAGGACTACGTGTGGCTTAGCATGTTCAGAGCAAACAGCTTCAAAGACAACAGTGAAAGAAGAAAAAGGACGCCAGCCCTCACTTGGCCAGTAGTTAGGAGAAATGCCCACAGAGTTCTTTCACATATCTTTAGACTTACTGACATTCATAGCTGAAAAACCAAAAGAACCCCTATGCTGAGAAGGACTTGCTGCTTTACACAATACTCTGTCACACTGCAAACTCTAGGAAATGCTGCTAGGGTCAAGGAGGATTCAGGAGAAAATGAGCAAATCGTAAGCCATACTGTTTCTAGAAAGAGAACCACCTTTGTGGTCTTAGTTAAGTCACTGAGAAGTATACACCACTACAATACCTTGCAAGAAAAGGAGACCTCGGCCACCAGAAAATGAAGTTTACTATTAAGCACAAAGCTGCTTTTCTCTACCTTTATGCAATGGCCAATACAACAGGATTAACAGACTAGAATGCATTATGAAACCACAGGAACAGGCTCCAGTTACGGACTCAGCTAGCATGCCAATGTGCACATGCAGGAGCCACCTGACCCCAGCTATGGAACTAGCTGAGTCCCTGGGGGACGGCATACAGCTGTCCTTAGGACAGGACTAAAGAAAAGTCCGTGGGCAGGTGGGGAGGAGCCCAGGGCGGAGCCCAGCAGTCAGATGACCAGGTCCATCCTACCTTCTTATCTCTCTGTCTCATCTTCATGGTTCTCTGTGCCAGGGAGTATCCTAGTGTTGTGGCTGCTTCTGTGAGTTTTTCATCTATGTTTTTCAAAATGCTAGTTTTCTTTCTATCTGTTACTTCTTTGAGTTTTTTCATCAAAAATAATCTGGAAAAGAAGCAAAAGCTATTGTTAATACTGCTGGCTTCCGTTTATACACAGAAGTCAAGGAGCTGAGACAAAAATGACAAGTTCCATGCAGTCCTCTCCAAGTCCTCCTGGGTAGAGTCAAACAAGGAATAACAACTAATACAAAGCTGCCAGTCACAGAGAGAGCTAGCATGCCTCTGCTGTGTGTCTTTACTGCAAAGAAGAAGGAAAACAATCAAATTGCCGAGGCTGAGGTAAAGTCATACTGCGGGAAATTGAGAAATGGCATCCTTCCTGGAGAGGGCTAGCTCAAGAGGGAAACACAAGTGTGCTGTCCACGAAAAGAATTTTGATTTTTAAAACCCTCACTCTCGTAGGAGACCCCTGGAATAAACTACTTGCAACCTACACTAGGGACTTGCAGTAGTCATTCAGACCATATAACTCTTCACTACTCTTTACATGTCAGGAAACTGAGGCACAGAGGATAGTAAGGATGGACTACATGTCATGGAGACCCAAACCACAAAAGTCAGCACCTCCTCATTGCAGCACAGTTGCTTAATCACCATGGACTGTGTACATCAAGAGATCTATTAACCTGTCCTGGTCCTGTCAAAAATGTGAATGAATCCTTTCCTCAGGCTCTCTCAAGGAGGTTAGGAGGCCTTCAAGTACCCTGTCTCTCCCTTCGAGAAATTCACACATACCCTGTCCTTCACAGACGATACTTCCCGCCATTATTCCAAGTAAGGTACTGTGCAGCCACCAAGACCCTTATCCACCAAGCTGCTGTGCTCATCTCAGCATCACTCAAAGCTACTAAACGTGCTGCTGAATGCTGTTTAAAGGCATACTACGTGCAAACCACAGCAGTGATCATAACCACTTTCTTAGACCCACTGGAATGCCTACATGTCTGAATAAAGCTTTACCCTTGTATTTTTTTTTCTTATAGCCTTCTGTAATGATTATTTAGACCATATTGGCTCACAAAGTTATGTAACTCTTCTCATGTTGAAACTTCTAATTACACGAAGTTTACCCCATTATGCAACATGAAAAACATGTCATCCATGGCTGTTATTAATAAGTTCTAGTGGAAAGCTGTAAAGCTCACCATGGTGGTTACTAGCACTTCCCATCTTATTTTTGCTAAACCTTCAATTTTAGCAACGGTGTCAAATATAGTTGGCAATTTCTTTGGTTTGAGAAAATGTCTGCTCCCAAATACTTGTGCCTAAATAAAGTCTGTCAATCACTACTCTTCAGCAAAAGTCTGTGAAAGTTCAACTCACAACTCCCAACACTTCAATGTGCAGAAGTGCCCCTACCTATATCCATTTCATCATATAAGATGTACTGGGCTTCAGAGAAAGATCCAATGCACTTGGAGACATGCATTGCTGATGTCTTTACATTTCTGCTTAGTGTCAGTACGCTGAGTCTTACCAAGGTGCTAACAGAACTACCAACAGTAACCACTACCTTTGTGCCACCGATGCACAAAAACCCCAGAACCCATTGTGTTACTACATTGTATTTAAGGTGGTATGGACTACCATGGGTCCATCAGGTCAAAATGCTTGTAGCAGTTAGTTTTAGGGAAGAAAAGAAGAAAGGAAGAAAGACAAAACATCACTCCTATTGTATAAAGACTAAAATTTGTGAATATAGATTATTTTCCACATTAGACAGGAAAAATCAGGAGCATCCCATTCTGTTATTTGCCATCTTCATAACAATCAGAATCATGGCATTTATAGTGCTTTTATAATTTATACAAAATATAATTTATAATGCAAATGTTTTGTATTTATTTACCTTATCTTCCTTATTGCTAAATGTGTTGTTTCTAGAATTTGTTTTTATAAACGGATTTAAAATAACAGTGCCCTGAGTCTGGTCCCCAACACTAGAAATTTAAAGAGATATATGTATATGCTAAGGTGCTTTTAAGCACCTTATAGCACAACTACTAGGGAATAGCACGATGTAAAAGATAACTGCCCAGCCCTAGTGGAGCTTACACACATGCTAGCACAGGATGGACGGACAATATGTGAGTAAACAACTCCAGTTTCTGATACAGACAATGCCAGCTTAAGTTGAATGATGGATCTTAAAGGTTTAGAAAAAATGTTACCGAGGCCAAGGATATAACTCGAGTAGTAGGCACTTGCCTAGGCTGTTCATGGCCCTGATTCAGTCTCCAGTACTCAAAACCAAAACAATAAAAAAATAACCCAACAACCCCAGGGAGAAAGAAAACTTACACCAATTACAATCCCAAGCAAATTTTACATAAGACTCAAAAGTCTTACAAGAGAAAGAAAAGAGCGTTGCTGTCACTCAGGTACAACAGTGTACATACAGCATAGAACAGTGGTCACCTTGGACTGACTTGGTTTGAATTATTTAATAATAAATTATACTGTTAAGTCAGGGGAACGTAAAGCCTCTTAGAGTCATACAAAAGATGGTCTACTTCAAGTGATAAAGATTAGCCTGTTTAATTACAACATCAACGGCATACCTATTAACAAATGACTTCAAATCATATCTGTGGCCAATACCAACTGGTTCATTCAGCTGGATTCTGACCCCTTCCTACATGAAAAATTGGTGCATTTCCCATGCTATTTTTAGCTGACTCCACAGGAGACATGGCTGATCCCAAGCAGAAGCAACTCATTCAAGTCTGAAGGAAGGGAGGAGAAGGGGCAGCCACGCTGCTGTATTCCTATATGTATTCATGTAACTGGAGGGAAGAGGGCAGGGCAGTTCTGCTATAACTACAGATCAATGCTATGGCCCTGGAGCAGTTCATTTCCCAGCCTCTGGATAACAGCAGAGACAATCACAGCTGATGAAAAGCAGCCACACAACTGTGATCCCTGGATGCTCAGCTTGTCCCAGCAGCCCAAGGATTCTGTAAATTCCTTACTCCTGAACACTTGCCAGTTTGGACTACACTGCTGTCGTTCTTATAATAAACTCTTAATGGCACCATTTAAAAAGTGATGTTTAGTGGGGGGGGGGGAACAACCCAAAAAAACCAACCCTCTGATTTCCCATGGGGCATGTGAAATTAAGATCAAGCACTGCTTACACATATTTTTGTTTGCACTGCAGGGGATGAAGCCCAGCAGTTTTGACATGTTACAGTCTTAGAGCTCAGCCCTGATCCAGCAATCTGTTCATTACATAAGCAGTTCCGTAAGCTTTTGATGACAAGCAGCGAAACTGAGTCACAGCAGTGCGCTCCTGACGTCTGCAGCGCTAGAGTCACCGCAACCCTCCTTTGTACCGTGTGGCAGACATACAAACAATGGGTCAAGGGAACTGAAATGAAACCATTTCTTACTTGATGGCAGCAAACACATTATCTCCATTTTGAATAATTATGCAATTTTTCTTTGCTTCATTTGTACCCACATATACAGGAAGTTCATCAGGAGAATCCCTGTTTTAACAAAAGATAATAAAAGTTTAGCTATCCATAATTTATAAAGCCAACAAACAGAAAATCAGGTCTACAGACAAATTCATACCAATAAAAAGTAGAATAAACTTGCTAGGTTCAATCTCCAAGTATCTTTAGACTGTCTACAACAAATCTTACATCAGAGCCCACAGCTAAGGTTTTTGGTACCTAATTACTTTTTACTCAAATAGTAAAAACTGAGGAAAGAAAGTCTGTCAACAGAATATTACAAACAACTGTTGTAACTGTAACGTGGAGTAAAAGAGAAAGGAAACAGTACAGACATAAAACACTGAAGCATCTTACTCATGTCTGTATCTAATCTTTTTATTTGAAAACTGAAGAAACCAGTAGAGAGAGGTCAGGGTTCTTGGCTAAGGTTCTAGCAATCCATCAGTACCAAAGCCAAGAACAAAGCCGTCTGAGCCCACCACAGCTCCCGAGGTCTGTGCAGCGCTTCTCCCTAGCCACCCCTCATCCTTTCTTCTGTTATTTCACCTCAGCTTCAGGACCCAGCACTCCCTCTGGAAGTAGACGAGGTATTTCTCACATAACCCTATCTGCTGACATTCTGCAGCATCTGTGGGTGTTCACTTAGTTCTCACAATATTCCTACCAAACATGTGCTACTATTATGCCCATTAGTTCAAGAGAGGAAACTGAGTCACAGAAAGTCGCCGCTGACTGGCATACTGCCATTAAGATAATAAATGGCAGGACCAATCTGTGAGTCCTCTGGCCCCTGGAAGTGCATGGTTTAAGTCAAACTGCTGGTCTACATTATCTTACTTGGGCTGCAAAGCTCTTCTGAACCCAAAAGAAAACAAAATACCCAAAAACTTTATATTCAAAGAGGAAAAAGAAATCAGGGAACTTTGGTGTAAAGAGTTCACCAACCTACATAGGCTAAAGAGGTGAAAGGTAGCCAGAATAACAGACAGACCATGGAGCCACTAGAGGAAAAGGAGTCTTTCACTTTGGGGGATGCCAGTGAAGGGCTAGAAAGACTCATTAATAGCAGAGTAGCTGTATTTTAGAGAAGAAAAGATCCTTTACCTGAAATACCCCATGTGGTACTGAGTTTTATTATCTCCAATAATAATGGTCTGGAACTCAGGAGGATCATAGTAAAACCTCCAGTGAAGATTACAGTTCAAGCCTGTGGGATTTTTCTTCATTTTATGTTTCCCAGCAAGGATATCATAGGGACCCACTAACCGAAGACCCAGGCTTGTGGCAAGTGCATCTATAAGGAAAATAAGTTTATCAGGCAACACTGTCTAGAGGCAAATAGAAAATAATGCCTTTCACCACCATGACTCTTTTCCCTTCTTTCTTTCTCCACCCTGTTCCCCCTTTTGGAGACAGGGTCTCACTATTAGCTAGACTAGAACTTTATGTATACTAGGCTAGCCTGGAAATCAGAGATCCTTGTGATCTGTGCCGGGACTAAAGGTATGAACCATCATACCCAGCTCTAAAGGATTCTTTTCCTTCCTTTTCCTTTTTTTGAGACAGGGTTTAATTTATACAGCCCTAGCTCTTAAAGAACCCACAGTGGAAAAGAAATGAGTTGAACACAAACATGGCACTAACTTAGGTTCTCCCCTTAAGCTGACTACTGCAGTAGCTTCCCACTAAAGCATTCCTGCCTCTAGGAGCCCCAGCAAAGCTACTCTGCTCTCTTTCAGGCATAAGGGCCACACACTTACCTTGCCTCACTGCTATCTGCTATAGCTACAAACACACAGACTGAGGGGACAACATAGATTAAGGATAGGAAAAAAGTATCTCCTTTCCTGCTCGTCAGCTCTCACTCCAGGTTCTTTGGCCTTCCAAGTTCGAGTGCCTGCAGCTCTCCTAGGAGGATTACAAGCACTCGAGCCATTTCTCTCTGTCTCTGTCTCTCTCTCCGGTAAATATCCTTGATGAAAATTTTTAGTTTACCTAGTCCATAAAACACGTTAACACAAGTAAAATTACAATATATGCACCTGCTCATTTTCCTTCATTCTTTATTCCTTAAATGAAGGAATGTCCTGAAACTGCTTGTCTTGGCCAAAAGGTGACAGTAGCATATAAGAGCATTATGAATTGTATATGACCTTAAACCATAGCAGCTCGTGTACGGAAAGCACAGTCCCCAGCTAATGACATGTCTGTGACTAGTGGGTCAATGATCTTGAAGGGTTCATTCTATCCTAGGACTCTTGCTCCCTAATGCTCTCTGCTTCCTGTCTGTAGACACTTTCTGACACATCCTTATGGCATAAGGTATCACTGACCCCCAAACAATAAAGCCAACTAACTATAGTCAGAAACCTCTAAACTGACCCTGTCCTCCTGCTGAATAAAACCAGGACTTAAACTCACCCTGCCCTCCTGCTGGGCTGTTTTCTCACACCCCAGCCATGAAATTGACTGACGGAAATACTAACTTGTTCTCTGACTATACACCTCACTCACTAGAAAGAACTGTGGGATGGTCTTTTGTCTTCTCTTTATTAAGATGGTCTCACTGTGTAGCCTAGGCTAGACTGAAACTTGTGATACTCTCAAACCAGTATTTTAATTGCTGAGACATGTGTCTCATAGGCATGTGTCACCACGTGTGGCTGAACACTTTCTCTATGAGCTGTTGCTGTCCTTCCTCCAGTTTCCTGTCATCTCTTCCAGTCACAGGAGCACAAAGATGCTGGACGGACTCACCAGCTGGCTTTTCAGGATCAAGTCCTTCACAGAACTTCCAGAAATGATAGAAATCTTCAGGCAGGGAAAGTTTATAAAGATTCTCGACTTCTTTTCGAAGGTCACTGGAGACATCGGCTTCGGAAAACTTACTCTTCTTCACCTCAACTGTCTTTTCACACTGAAATTGCCATATGAAACTTTAGTTCTCCCAAAGAAACCTCAACAATCGTCCTTGCATACCAATATTGTTTACTGGTCAGTTTCCAGGCGCCACACACATTTTTCTAAACATTTACTCTTATTATTGTAAAGTGTGTGTGTGTGTGTGTGTGTGTGTGTGTGTGTGTGTGTTGGGGTCTGTGGCTGCTGTACAGGTTGGAGGAGAGCACTGATTCCCTGGAGCTGCCCAACATAATGAGACTTGACCCTGAGTCCTCTGCAAGCCCAGTGTATACTCTTAGCTGCTGAGACATCTTTCTACTTTCACTTTAACATAGTTGAAAACAAACAAAAGCAATAACAAAAGCATGAGCTAATGATATTGAAGTAAACTCCAAGGGGTTCTTTTGGTTTTGTAAAATACAGTTTACATGGTGGTCAAGAAACACCCACATAAAGCATGTCTTTAAGTGTGTTTCTCCATAACAGAAACAAACAAAAACAAAGGAAAAATGTAAAGCTGTCATAAAAGCATAAAGGCTTCTGCTTTGTCTTGGGACCGAGATGCCATCATGTCATCAGACCTTTCATTTAAACAGACTCATCACACAGCACATCAGAAGCAAACGATCACAAGGATAAAAAGGACTGATCAGATAGACAAAAGCTGTTTCTGCCAGGTACTGGGGCACACACTCAGGTACATTACCAGGTAACGTCATTACCTGGTAATCATAGCACTTAAAAGGACTGCCTGGGCAAAGCCATCGTGGGATACAGTGAAACCATCTTTAAAAACGAACAAACAAAACAAATGTACAATGGCGCATATGTATGAATAAGCCAGGATGAGACCAATTACTCTGTATTCTAACCTAAAACATTAATAAAGGGAAAAAAGCTGTTTCTTCAGGAACTCCAACCACAGTTAGGACTACTTACCACAGTCATTACTAACCTTCCATTTAAAACCAGATACCTTCCTTCTGACATTCCAAACAAAAAGAGAGGACAGATATGATAGAGTTAGGGATCAATAGTCTCTAATAAGATGGGAAGAACCTTGGAGCTAAAACCACTTATTTCAGAAAAGGCATTGTCATGTAATGTCATGTAATGTAATGTGGGGAGCCGACAGAAGGCGGCTATCACCCTTGCAGCCATCTTGAGCCATATACCCTGACAAGAGACTTGATTACAACAACTGAGCACACTCTGATAACATCTTGTTTTAGATACCCAGGATCTTTCCTTGGGTGTATGAGACTTAAAGGTGTGATTTAGAGCTGAGACTTAAGGGCGTGACTTAGAGATCAGATTTAGAGATAAGACCTAAGGGTGTGACTTAGAGGCATGGCTTAGAAGTGATACATATAAAAGGCAAGAGGCAGACAGAAGAGAGTTCAGTACAACCAGACAACAGATTACTTGACACAGTACAACTTGGAGTTAGTTATTAGGCACTTAGCACTTGGATGAAGTAACTGGAACTTGGAGGCACTAGAGACTAGGAACTAGGCACTAGGAACTAGGAACTAAGACTTGGGACTTGGACTAGGAGGAGAGACTGAAGAATAAACAGGATTGAATCACACTCTGTCTGGTCTCCATTCCTCGAGTCCGTCCTCATTCTCTCTCTTGCTGAACCCCGACCCGTGGACTGAAGCAGCTTGGGGCAGTGCAGGCTCTAATAGCTTAGCCTCCAAGGCTTTTGACAGAGCGGGCGGCAACATTTTTGGTGCCCAACTTAGAGCAGCATGGCTCGCAACAATGTAATGTAATAACTGCATATTCTTTGCATCCCTATCACCAGAGCAATGTAAGTATGCTAAGTTAAAGGATGCTATTAGAAAGCTGGCTCATGCTGGGCGATGGTGGCGCACGCCTTTAATCCCAGCACTTAGGAGGTAGAGGCAGGCGGATTTCTGAGTTCGAGGCCAGCCTGGTCTACAGAGTGAGTTCCAGAACAGCCAGGACTACACAGAGAAACCCTGTCTCGAAAAACCAAAAAAAAAATAAATAAATAAATAAAAGAAAGCTGGCTCATTTCCACGAAGGCATCATCCTTAGTTTGGGTTCTCGGTCTTGTTCTCTAAGTACAATCTTTCTCTTTCTGGGAAGTTAGATCCTTTCCTAGATCCCTTGGAGTAGATTATTTCCATCCCAGTTCTCCTTTCAACCCAGACTTGTGGTTCTGAATCCAAGAGTAACTTTGCACATTCTAACCCCAGTGGGACTAGTGGCACCTGGTGGTGTAGAGGCTAAGGAATAATGCTCAACACTGTACAATGCACAGGAGAGCTGCCCTCGACATGCCTGTGATGCTAGAGTTAACATTTTCACCTAGGTCTTGATAATTACATTTTCTCAGAGGTCCAAGATATGTATTTATAACTATCATTCAGAGCCTACATACTATATGTACAAATCAGACAGTGTGTGAGAACTGTTTTTGATGGCACTGTCCTTAGGGGGGTTGATATGCCAGTCAACAGGAAAATAGATAGTTACAGGGCTTTCAAACACTGGAGTACACTAACTAAATGAAAGGGAAGTACATCCAGGCAACATGGCTCAATCTTAGTATAATATTCAATTAAGAAAAGTCCCCAGGACTAGATGTGTGGTCGTTTTAAACAGAACGGCACTTATACGCTCATAAATTTGAGTATTTGGCCTCCAAGGAGTGGCACTATTTGAAAGGATTAGGAATTGTGGCCATGCTGGAGGAAGTGTGTCACTGGGGATAGGCTTTGAGGTTTCAAAAAGCCCATTCCAAGCTCAGAGTCTCTCCCTGCTGCCTTTGGGTCTGGATGTAAAACTCTCAGCTCCTTCTTGCACTACGCATGCCTGCACGCTGCCATGCTTCCAGTCATGATGATAACAAGACTAAACCTCTGAAACTAAGTAAGCCCCAGCAAAACACTTTCTTTTATGGTCATGGTGTCTCCTCACAGCAGTTGAATACTGACTAGACAAGAAGTACCATAAAAGCTTTTTAAGGAAACAAACTCTAAAAGAAGGCAAGAGAAACCTCCAAAGCCGGTTGGCGCTGGAAAGGAACGACTTCCCCAGGTCATTCCCCGGCAGAGCCGCCATCGCTTCCGCCACCGCCCACAGCGTCCTCACACCCAGCGCATCCCACCTCGCCTACCTGCGGCCCCGCCCCGGCCGGCCGGCGCTTCCCGCCACCGCCGACCATCCCGCAGCCGCAGCGCAGCGCGCCGAGGTCCGCGTTCCCGCTGCTTCCGAGCGCCCGTTACTGCTTCCGGGTTCAAAAGCCGCCAATACGAACTGCCGCTCAGCCATACTGCGGCGCCAATTTAGCAAATAGGCTCCGCCCCCTGAGGCGGGGAGGGGCTCGAGGCTCCGCCCCTGGACCAAGAGTGTCTCTGCGCAAACACCGCCCTCTGAGCTACCGCCAGGGCCCCGCCCACTACCTAACGTCAGTGCAGGATAATGTAGAGAACTGGACTGCCTTAAGGAGCTACAAACTTCGTCCTTAGATGGCAAGAGAGATGGTTTTAAGATGCTGCTTCATTTCAGCCTTTTCGTTTTCTTCATTTCTACTCATTTAAAGAATTGATTTTTGCACTTCATCCCTTTCCCTTCCTATTACTGCACTATTATTGTCTGACACTAATTCCTCTCGTAGTCTTTGGGAAGTCTTTAGTCTTTTTTCTTTCCCTTTCCCTCCCTCCGTTTCCTTCCCTGTATCTTCACATCCTTCCCACCCCCTGTACCCCCGCCCCGTTCTCATTTCTCTCTCCTTCATTTTTAATACAATTCGGGTTTTTTTGTTTGTTTGTTTGTTTGGTTTTGGTGTTTGTTTGTTTGCATGTTGGCTATGCTTAGTGTAAGACCTGAACCACCAGCAGCTGTAGCACCAGGAGCTAGTTAAAAAGACACATTGTCAGTCTCTACCCAGAGTTTAAAAATCAGACTCTGACTCTCAGGAAGAATATGGTTTGGAAGACACACTCCTGTGGCGTGAATCCTCCACCACCTTCCCAGCAATGTCCTATTCCCCACTTTGAGGTGGAGTCTCTCTTCCTTATTCATAATTTGTATACTCATTTTGTGGAACATGTCCTTGGTTTTATAATGATTTTTTTTCTTTTTTTAGTTATGTGTGCCTATGAATTTGTGCGTGTTTGTGCAAGTACCCACAGAAGCCCAAAAGGGCATTGGATTCTCTGGAGACAGAGTTATTAGTGGTTGTGAGCCACTGGACATGGGTGCCTTGCAAGGTATTACTCTTAACCACTGAGCCTTATCCTCAGGTCTTGAGGATCTCAAACCAGGTACACAGCTGCTTCCTTGTTGTAACTGAGGCAGGAATGAAAGAGAAAATTAAAAGAACACCTGAAAAGTAACACTCCCTCCATTATCTTGCCTCGCTCATCTGGTACACATTTCACTAGCTGAAAGAATTTCAACCACCTAACAAAACTTGAAAAGAGTGTAATAATATAGTCTAAAGTCTTTCCAGGTGACTATTCAACCTTTTCTGAGAGCTATTTGAAATAAGAGTATGAAAACAACCAATAAACAACCATACTTAAGATCAGAATGTTTGTTTTTGATCCATATGACAATTAATATTAACTTTGATCTCCTTCATAAACCTAATCAGTACACCTCTTAAAATACTTTATAATCTCATTTACAAGATGAGATTCTCTAAAATAAGTGAATCGGTTCTTTTTATGTTTAATTTTAAAACTTTAATCTTTGAGGCTGCTTATAAATTTTATATCCTTTGAACAATGTCATTTTTTAAAAATCTCTATAAAATATAGATATAATTAATATATCTATATAATATATAGATATATTATATCTATATATTATAGATATATATAAATATAATACAATAAATCTTTTTTTAAAATTCTTCTCTCATACATTATATCCTGACCTGGCTATATACAGTCTTATGATGCACATTTCTCAGTTCTGGGACTTTTCCTGGAATGATTTATTTGAAAATTTCCTCTAACATCCCATTATAGAATTGCTTCTCTGGGAATTGGACATTTATATTTATCCATTATTTTTCGTACCTACCCCAGTCATATTTTTCTTCCTCTTTTGTTCTATTCTCAGTGTGAGCCTCCCTCCCCCGACCCTTTGTGGTGGTGGTAGTAGTTTTAGGATTTGAATATAGAGTATCAATATATTTGAAATTATACTTCCAGTTTGCTTGTTTGTTTGTTGAGACAAGGATTCACTACCGTTGCCCTGGCCTGCTTGGAACTTGCTATGTAGATCAGGCTGGCCTCAAATTCTGAGTTCAAGGCCAGCCTGGTCTACAGAGTGAGTTCCAGGACAGCCAGGGCTACATAGAGAAACCCTGTCTTGAAAAACAAAAAAAAAACAAAAAAAACAAAAAATGTTCTTAGGGTTTGAAAGATGACTAATCGGTTAAGAGCACTGAATGCCCAGAGGATCTGGTTTTAATTCCTAGCACCCACATGACACCTCCCAACTTTCTGTAACTCCAAGATCTGATGCCTTCCCACAGACATACATACATGTGTGAAGCAGGCAAAACACTGATGCATACAAATAAACTATAAAAAATGTTCTTTTTATAATACCATACTAAACTTTTTTTCTTTTTCACACATGTAACTTCTTTTACCTCTAAAGATATACATTATGGAGTTGTCCCAAAAAAACCAAATATAATACTTTTTTAATTACTTGTTTGGTATTTGTATTGAATATACTCCTTGGAGCCCAATGGGAGAATGTCAGGGGCAGCCCTGCTTATACACTGAAGCCCTAGAATCAGGGCTGACATAAATGCCTGCTAATACAAAGTCTTGGGTCTCTGTGGAAAAACACTGAAACAGATGGCTAGAAGCTATTATAAACAAGCAGCTTTGGTGGAAAATTGCCAGGCTGAATAGTCATAGACCTTGTAGATAGGTAACCTTGGTGAATAGTACTAACCTAGATAAGGACAAGTGAATCATAGGCAGAGTCATAGTGATCTGTCCCCTGAACCTTCACCCAGCTGACACTCTGTTCTAGAAGATATCCGTACTCCTCCTGAACACCTGCGCTCCTGCGTCATCCCCTTCCCTACATCCTGACTTTTTGTGTATATAACCCTTGTGTGAAAAAGTAAAAATTACAGTTTGATTAGCCAATCGACAAGCTGTGGTTCTTTGCGTTCACCCATTTCCCCCTCCCCCCCATTCTCTCTTAGGTGATCTCCCTGGACCCTCTTTAATGTCCTGCTGGTCAGGACAGGAGAAAGGCTGAAAATCTGAATAATCTCAGAGTGTGTCCTCCAGGTAAACAGTTTCTCCAGAGGAAACAACTCATAGACACTCATTCTTTGTCCGTCTATCATATAGCCATTCATTCAGTTCACATGATGGTTGAGAAGTCCCATAGTCAGTTTTCTCCAAGTTGGGAACCCAAGAAACCTACTTCTGTAGGTTGAAGCTCTAGAATACAGGCTGTGATAATGCTTAGAGTGGAGTTCCGGGCCATAGGAATGAAAACTGTGATCACTGAACACAGGAAAAGAAGGACAACAAAGCTCGAGAGCTCTGGCTGGGGAAAGGGGATAGAGCAGGGGAAGAAGAGCAAGAGGAGAAGGAGGAAGAAAAGGAAGGAGGAGGGGGAAAGGGGAAGAAAGAGGAGGAGGAGAAGGAAGAGAAGGAGAAGAAGAGGAAGAAAAGGAAGAGGAAGAGGAAAAAAGAAGAGGAGGGGGAGGGGGAGGGAGAGGAGGAGAAGGGCAAGGAGGAGGAGGAGGAAGAGGAGGAGAAGGAAGGGCTGGAGAGATGGCTCAATGGTTAAGAGCTCTTAACTGATTGCTCTTGCAGAGGTCCTGAATTCAATTTCCAGCAACCTCAGGGTGGCTCACAACCATCTATAATGGGATCTGATGCCCTCCTCTGGATTGCAGGTATTCAAGCAGCTGGAGCACTCATATACATAAAATTAATTTTTAAAGAAGGAGGACAGGAGGAGATAATTCTCCCTCTTCCTTTCCATTTTATTCAGACCCTGAATGGCCTTAATGATGCCCATTCACACATACGAGGATAATCTGCTTTACTCATAGAATAGAATAAATGGGTTAATTAAGTTACAAGCTAGTTAGGAACAAGTCCTCAATTATAGCCTAGGCATTTATTCAGAAATAATTCAGTCTCAGAGTTATTACTTGGGGAACTTTGGTATGGTGGAAAAGCCTGTAGTTACATGTTTATGTCACTCAGCTCTGTGTCTTTGGGTCTGTTGTGAAGCAGTACATCGTGGTGGAAAATGGAGTAGGAGAAAGTTTCTTGCCTCATGGCAGCAAAGTGGGATGGTTCTGGGACATAATGGACTCTTCACAGGCAAATCTCCAGTGACCTACTTCCTTAAGCTTCCTCAATTTCCACCATCTCCCAATAATGCCAATGAAGTCAAATTCACCAAGGGATTAACCTCCTGATTAGGTTAGTCTTCAGTATGCAATCATATCTGACAACTGCCCACAGAGGTGTGCTCTATCACTCTCCCAGGCATCCCTCAGTCCAATTCAGATGGCAGTCAAGACTAACCATTTCAACTTCTGTTTTTAAATTCTTCATATGAAAGTAAGAATATTAATTTGGTGGTTGCCAAGGCCTCTGATTTTCCCCAAGATAATTACAACATGATATATACCTAAGCCAGATTGAGCAATTCAACACCTTAATCCGGGTCACTCAGGAGGCCTGCAAATTTAGAGTGAGGTCAAGGTCAGCCTAGCCAACTTAATGAGACCCTGCCTCAAACTAAGATTTAAAAATATGGGGGCTGAGGGATATAGCTTAAGCTGTAATGCTGGCCAAGCCTGTGCAAAATGAATAATGAAATTAAAAAACGAAAAATTCATATCAAAGAAGATTGAAGGAATTTGACTCTGCAAAATTCTAAAGAATTAGAATTTCACCATTGACTTCTAGAACTACATGGTACCAAATAAAATGTAGAACATGTTAAGATAGCATAATTCCAAATTTTCACACCAAAGAATATGCTAACAAGGAAAAGATCCTTTTCTTTTCTAATACAAGATTCTAACAAAGGTCCACAATACAAGCTAAAAAAAAAAAAAAAAAAACTATACACAGCAATAATAGTAGCTATGGAATGTATAGTTCTTTGTGTGTAATGTGTGTGTGAGTTATAGCCACATGTGTATGTGTATATGTGCACATGCAGAGGCCATAGAAGAATGGCCTATTACTTTCTGCCTTGTTACCTTAAGACATGGTATCATGTCTTGGAGTCAGGGGTGGATGGTGGCCAGAAAATTTCAGCCATCCTCCTGTCCCATTCCCTTCACACACACACACACACACACACACACACACACACACACACACACAC
>JANHMN010000015.1:48356506-48374385 GCA_030674055.1 Rhabdomys pumilio | reverse complement strand
ACACACACACACACACACACACACACACACACACACACACACACACAGTGTTGAGACTATAGGCATGAATGTGGGCATACTCACTTCTGGGGATCTGAATTCAGATCCTTGTGCTTTCAGAACAAGGGCTCCTATCCACTGAGCCATCTTTCTAACCACAGTACCTCCTCCTCACACACTTGTACTCTATTCACACACTCACACCACACACACACACACACACACACACACACACACACACACACACCACATTTTATTCCTAAAAGCTATCGGATTTACTATGTGGTAGGATGTTGGAGAATTATGGATTGTAAAGAAAAGATAAGCAAAACAACTTTATGAATACTTTGAAAGACTGATTCTGACAGACCTCTAAGTTTAAGCTCTGCTTAAATGAACAGAAATCTTCAAAGGAATATTTTCTTCTGATATTTTGTGTACTTTTAAATCCATAGTTAGTATCTTAAATAAGCATTTGTTTCAAGATCTGTTGAAAATTAAAGGCAGAGCAACTCCTCATTTACGACTCCAGGTGCTGCTGTATATCAGACTCTCAGCACTGATGTGTGTGTATTCAGGGCAAGATGACCCATGGCATGGAACGTGTGTAATGGATGATACTTCACAACAAAAGCTCTGGGGAGTAGAAACCTTTGTTCTGGCAATCAGGAGTGAAATGAGTCCCTGTGACTGAGGCCATTGCTCATCTATAGATAATGACACCAGTGGCATTCAGATTCACCTCATGAAACAGGACTCCTGTGAAGGAATGGTATCAGTGAGGAGCAAGGAAACACGGGTGATCACGTGAAATCCAGAGGAAATAGAACTTTGAGGAGAGTGAATCTTTGCTAAGCTCCCAAATTAAAAATTAGCACAAACATTGTGTAGGGTGGATCTCAGGTGGTTCAACTCTGAAGGGCTGCATTAACCTTTGACCTCAGAAACTGACCTGTTTTGTGGCCACTTGACCCTGAAAAATTATTCAGCTGAGCAGTGAGTAGTGCTCTGCTCAACTATGCTTGAGCCGAATGGCTAGTTCTAGGATCATATAGCATTCAGCTAGCACCAGCTAGATCATCCAGACATCTTTAAAGGGTGGCAAATGTCCCTCAGTCTTGATATTTATACTGGGTGAAAGGCACAGCAATTCACTGATTGTTTTAAACTACAATGGTGTGTGTGTGTGTGTGTGTGAGAGAGAGACAGAGAGAGAGAGAGAGACAGAGACAGAGACAGAGACAGAGACAGAGACAGAGAGGAGGGGGAGAGGGAGAGAGAGAGGTGTGTGTGAGCCAGGGTGTTTGCATACAATGTTGCACAGGTGGAGGTCAGAGGACAAAGCCAGATGTTAGGCTTTATCTTCCACCATTTTGAGACAAGGTCTTTTTTTATTGTTTGCAGCTGTGTGCATCAGGCTGGCTGGTCTGTGTGTTTCTGGAATTCTCCTGTCTTCTGTAGGGATGGCTGTGATGCTGAGGTTGAGGTCCTGTTCCCCAATTGGTTCTTGATCTATCAATAAAGAAGCCATGGGCCAATTGTTGGGTGAAAAGAATAGGAGGGGCTTATGGAAGAGTTCGCCATGCTTCAGAGAGAGAAAAGTGAGCCAGCGAGAGCAGCCACAGGCCGCTGCTACAGGTGGGAGGTGGGACTGTAGAGCTGGGACTGAAGGTGGCAGAGCAACTGAAGTTGAGTGCAGATTTATGGTACTGAGCTGGGAGTTTTGGAAAGGGCACACTAGCCAAGATAGATTGGGAGTGCCCAGCAATTGTGACAATAAGGCAAGTTGAAATTGAACAACTGTATTTGTTTGTGTTTTTCATCCAAGGATCCAATATTCTCTGGGCAGGGGATGGTAGTGGGGTCCATTCCTGGAGTTTAGATAGGGTAGCAAAAGATACATATAACTGTCTTTAGCTCCTATCTTATCTAAAAGCACTGGGATTGCAGCTATGTACTCAGCTTTACATTGGTTCTGGGGCATTCTAACTCAGGTCCTGATGCTGTCATGGTAAGTAATTTACCCACTGAGCTCCCGTGTTCTACAATTCTTATAATCTAGCTTTAAGCATCAGTTGGTACATTATGAGTGTTCAATAAATATTGACTCTCTGACTTCCTTTAGTGAATAACAACTGCCAGTGTAAGGCCCGCCAGAAAGGGAGGAACCCCCTCCCTGTTCTCAGGAATTCACGGCCACTTCAATAACTGCAAGACACCAAACTTGATGCAATTAACAAGAGGTATGTTTAATTCAACTCGTTGAGGTCGCACTTCTAGCCTGTCCTACGCAGAGGCAAGCCACGAAGTATGACCCCCACTTAGAGAAGAGGTAGACCTTTTAAAGGAAGAACCGAAACCCAGGGAGGTGAGGGGGAAATCATGATTAAGTATCTATAGAAAGTACCTGTCCGGTGTTCAGCTTCCGTGACAAGTTCAAGAAACGGTCAGGGGGAAATATCTCATACAAGCTTTTCCTGGTATCCAGGGTGCACCGACACGCTGGCCTGAACTCCCAGCTCAAACTCTATTCAATCTATCTTGTGGTCAGTTCAGTTCCTGGTATCCAGGGTGCACGGGCACGCTGACCTACACTCCCAGCTCTGAACTCCTATCTTATCTATTTTGTCTTGTGGATAGCTAGTTTCCTAGGACCCAGAGTGCAGAACAAGCTGATCTGCGCTCTTGACTCCATCTATGGAAGGTTTAAAAATTTTTAACTCTTTCACGAGTTTTAGTTACTCATCCATCTTCCCATCCATTTACTTCTTTGTCATTTATTCAAAACATTCATTTAGTTCTTGTTATTTTAGACATTCTTGTCAGATATTTAGATAGTTAGATATGTCTCGCTATAACCATTTTAGATATTGGAAAGACTAAGATGATGTAGCTACCATGTTCCAGGAAACTATAGTACATGGGATAGTTCTTAGGATGAGACACATTCAATGTTTCTGTTATATTACAAAGGTGTAAAACTTATATGCCTTTACTATATGTCAACCATCCAGATATACTGCTCTGGGTCAGTTTTTGTTTTAGTTTGCTTTCTGTTTCTGTGATAAATACCATTACCAAAAGCAACTTGGCAAGGAATCAGTTTATTGAACTTATACATTGTGAGTCTCAGTACACTGTAGGAAATCAAGGTAGGAATCTAAAGGCAGAATTGAAGCAGAAGCTATGGAAGGATGGCAAGCGCAAGCTCAGACTGCATTTTTGTACAACCCAGGACCACCTGCCTGGTGGTGGTACCACCCACTGTGGGCTGGACCCTCCCACATCAATCAATAATAGTTTTTTTTTTTTTTTTTTAAAAAAGCTCCAGAGACTTGTCTAGAGGCAATCGGATAGAGGCAGATTCCTCTTCCAAGATGACTCTAACTAGTGTCAGCTTGACACAAAACAGTGAGGCTAATCTCTTTACACTTTACACTTTGAATACCACAAAGTCAAATAGACCTAAAATCCCAAGCAAGCAGTAATATCAGCAGCACATGACAACTAACACAATGAAAAGTAGTGTTGTAGGGGCCAACACAGTTAACACAAAGCACATTGATGATACAGGGAGCATCAAAAGCAGCAGCTAAACTGAAGATATGGGAGGAGAACATGAGACACAGCTTCTACTACAAGGTTCCAATGGTGTTATCTGCTTAGTTACATCTGTTTTGTCCCAGTTGTGAACTCAGTCTCCAAGCCTTGGGGCTTCTTTTCTGAACATGTTATAAACAGCAATATCAACAAATATGCTAATGCTTGCCCCCGCTAATGCTAGAAAATGCAAGTAAACAATGATGTTTGGAGATAACGTAAATAAAAAAAAGCAGACATTATTTTCTCAACTGGAGTGAATTAAGTGCACTGCCATTTAGACATAGCTCATGTCAACGACTATATCAGTACACACTGTAAAGATTTAGTTGGCTTTGTGCTTCTAGAATAAGTGAACAGTGAGCTTCACAGAGAATATTGGCTTGGTTGAAAAGAACTAAAGTATAAGTGAGAGACTGAAAAATGATTTATTTCTCTCAAAATTAACTTCCATATAAAATTAAAGCAAAGGAACATTTTTTTTATTGCTATGAATATAGTAGACAGGAATCTCTGGATTTAAAATTATTTTGCTTTAAAGATCAGTTTAATTGTGTGGAATAGTTTAATTGTGTGCATTCTAGTCTGCTTTCCTGTGGGCTAGCATGTGAAGCTGGTCCCGTACAATGACCTCACGTACTCCTTATTTAAAACTACAGATGTCATAATAAAGAAGGTACTCACCTGGCTTATCTTTGTCATTTGTGTTCCATTCTTTCAGTGTGTGATTCAAAGTTCAGAATTTGACATGTGCTGAAGAAGATAATGTCAAACTCTGGTTCTAGAATCTTCGTCCTTATATACTCAAAAGTCTTGCTGTAAAAAATCTCTCCTAGGAAGGGGCTACATAAACAAAACCAGAACAGAACAATGGAAATATTGATAAATATAAATTTGCTTCTGTGGTGGTTTGAATAGGTTTGGCTCCCATAGATTCATATGTGTGAATGCTTGACTATAGGGAGCGGCACTATCAGGAGGTGTGGCCTTGTTGAAAAGTGTGTCACTGTGTAGGTGGGCTTTGAGGTCTCCTATGCTCAGGCTCCATCCAGTAAGGAAATGAGTCTCCTCCTGGTTGCCTTTGTATCAAGATGTAGAATTCTTGACTCCTTCAGCACCAAGTCTGCATGTAGACTGCCATGCTTCCCACCATGATGGTAATAGACTGAACCTCTGAAACTGTAAGCTTGACTTTATAAGAGTTGCCTTGGCCTAGTGTCTCTTCAAAGCAATAAAACCCTAATACAGCCACTTTTGGGGTCTGATTTTTTACATTAGCCTTTTTCATTTAAGAAAGATAACAAATCACCATCTATTTGTGAGAACTTTACTATAAATCACCAAAAATAACAGTAAATAACAATGTCAGTTTTCTTTAAGTAAAGGGTCATCCTTGTAGCTAAATGTCTGTTCATAGCACACTTCCAAAGACCCCACTGAAAACTGCAATATCTTTTATCAGATAGTTTTTCTATTATTTTAGCAGATTGATTCCTCAGGTCATCTGAAGTTTACTCCATATTATTGGCTACTTTTTCTCATCTCTCGTGTTTCCTTACTGCCCCCCTTCAAGAGTAAGTGAAAGCAGTCTCACTTCCAGGAACTGTTTTCTTTTTAATTTTACATGTCCGTGTAAGTGCTTGCATGTACATATGTGCTCCATGTGCATCCCTGGTGCCCTTGAATGGGAAAAGAAATCACCCGCTCCCCTAGAGTTGGAGTTACAGATGGTTGTGAGCCACCCTTGCATGCCGGGGAATCAAACCTGGGTTCTCTGTAAGAGCAGCACGTGATGTTAACCACATAGCCATCTTTCCAGCGCTACTTCTGGAGCCGTTTGATTGGCATTTTTATTTATCTGAATTGCGAAAAAGGAGAGCCACCCCAGTACCAAACCACACTACAGTACAGCTAGAGATCTCATAGAGTGAGTGCAGGTTGTCGTGTTGCTCTAGTAGAGGGCTAGGGAGATGGCTCCGTGGTTTGGCTTTGTAAGCACGATGATCCAAATTCAATATCCAGAGTGCCCTAAAAAAGCCAGGCATGATGGTGTGTGTACTTTCAACCTTGGTGATGAGGAGATGCAGCCTAGTAGAGCTCTGAAGTTAACTGGGTGTTCCAGATCTGCAAGAGACCTTGTTTCACATAAAGCAAAACAACAACCCCCCTACTCCCAACAAACAAGATGAATACATCTTAAGGATGGCAGCCAAGGTTTCCCTTTGGTCTTTGTATACATATGTGTGTACATGCACCCACACATATACTAAGTACAGGTATATATAGGATGGAGGGAGGGAAGAGGGAGGGAGGGAAGGAGGGAGGGAGGGAGAGAGAGAGAGAGAGAGAGAGAGAGAGAGAGAGAGAGAGAGAGAGGAGAGACAGAAAATATAATAGCAATATGCCTTTGTTATGTAAGGTGTGCACTTGTGTGAACATTTGTTTTTTTCTAGACAGAGTTTCTCTGTGTAGCCCTGGCTGTCCTGGAACTCTCTTTGTAGACCAGGCTGGTCTCAAACTCAGAGATCCTCCTGCCTCTGCCTCCCAAGTGCTGGGCTTAAGGGCATATGCCACCACACTGTACTGCATTCCAAGCCCTTTTATGGTATTCTTTATACAGCAGTTATCTGTGTGAACGTTTCTTAATAGCTACTTAGAAAAAAAACCCCAGCTACTTAGAACCAGAGATAATTGCTTTTCTACTGCCTGGTGTAACTCTATGTCAGAGGTAATCATCTGCAGTGGAATAGTCCACACCGTGGCTGTCCTTTTCCTGCCCTGTCTTTGACTTCTGGTACATGTGATTGTCTAGCTCTGTCTCCCGCACTGGGATGTCTCTTCCTGAGGTGGGAACTGGACTAGAAAATGTTGGCTTTGGATTCCTGTTGTTTCTTTTTATTTTGTATATACACACTTAGATAAGTTAGTTAATATTTTTCTGTTTAATATAAATTTTGTAATTTATAACTGCATATAATAACTATACCTACCTCATAAGATTGTTGTAGAGATTTAGAATGCACATCTACAATGCCAGCTGAGATATTATTATGGTGGAGGCTTTAATTACAAATTAAAGTCCCACTTCCTCTTAAAGTTGTTCCAACAGTTGGAGGGAATTGTTTCCTTTGCTGATTTATCAAAACATTGCTCTTATAACCAGCAAGGCCTTTAGTTTATGCTGTCTTGTGTTCTGGGTATGTGTATACATATGCATACATGTATATATGTATTTTTATTTGATCTAATGAGCAACTTTTATTAAATAGAAATTCTCTCTCATTCTCTGTCTCATTCTCTCTCTTATTCTCTCTCTCTGTCTCTCTCTTTCTCTTTCTTTCTCTCTCTCTGTTTTGCTAGAGATTAAACCCAAGCACTTGTGCATGCTAGGCAAGCAATCCACCACTGTACTGCATTCCAAGCCCTTATATGGTATTCTTTATACAGCAGTTATCTGGTAAATCCTTGTCAAACCAAAAGGCAAAGTGTGTGTGTGGTCTTGTATCCAGGGTCTCCTTGCAGGTAAGCAAGTGCCCTTCCACTGGGCTGCACCCTGGTTACAGGTTTTCAGCTTTGAATCTATTATCCATATAAAAAGCTTACAGGTGTGTGATGTAGAACACTAGGAAAAGTAAAGAAGGCTTTTGGAGAATTTGTCTTAAGAGCCACAGGCACCTAAGGGAACCATCGCCAGGAGTGGGAAAGGAGGGGGCAGAAAAGCATGAGGCCCTCTAAAGCCCATGTTCCCACAGCTAGCCTAACCAAGGGGCTGGGGAAAGGCTCTACCTTTCAACAAGATTGGTGTGTGTGTGTGTGTGTGTGTGTGTGTGTGTGTGTGTGTGTGTTGATGGTGGGTAGTGGTCCCCACATGTGCTAAGCATACATGTTACCGCTGAGCTACCCATACTCACAAACCCTGAAGATTGCAACTTTAATTACTGAGCAGGCAGGACATTCCCAAGACCGACGGACAGTAATTTTTTGTGACTTGACATTGCTAGAAGACTTCTTGTTACTTGAGAGTGGGTCAGAGCTCTGTGTTCTATTTTAGTTTTCAGTGAAAACGATCAGCCCTAAAGAGAGGCTTCAGATAAATAACCAAGTCGGGGGAAGAGGTTGTGTTCTGTCATCAGGCAAGGAGTCCCGCTACTGATGGAATGGCTTTATGAGGTCAACAAAGTGAGAGTGCGGGCCCACTGGACAGCAGCGAAAGGAATAACAGCACCAGAGGGAAGCGGGATCGTACTAGGGCAACTTACCCCTCGAAGGGAGAGCAAAGACAGTGGAGCACAGCCAGCAGCCACCCTACCTCACTGTGGCACAGGCTTGCTGCATGGACACGGATGACTGACCCCGAGTCCGCCATGTTTTCTTTGACCCATCTTCTCCCACCAAGCAAGAGACTCCTTTCCCATCCTCCTGCGAAACTGCCACCCTGAGTCACTTTCAGCCCAGCTTTGGCTTCTTGTCCTCTGTAGTACAAGCCAGGAGAAAGCATCTCAACTTGGCAGGCTCTCAGGAGAATTTTTGATTTTTTTTAAACTCTATATTAGATTAAAAAAATATATTTCTGTTGAGATGCAATTGTCGGTTGCCATGGTATTCTGTGCAAACAGAAACCCTTTATCCCATGTTATAATTCAAAGGAATCATCCCGCAGTGTCTGTCACAGAATGAATTGCTCTGATAACCAGTTTGTTCACAGGTGGAAAACCCTTGAGATTTTTACCATTTATATTAGGAGCATAGGAAGGTCACTTGAGACAGGCACTCACAAATCCTTGTATACGGAAATATGAAGTCTCAAAGTTTCATCAGGATGGTCTTGGGGGAAGGAAAGATCCACTTTGAGGGCAGGTAAAGATGAGTAGAATTTTGTTGGTGGTGGTGGTAAGCCCAGGAATGTTAGAATAAGACAGAAAGCAGGAGAAGGCTGTTGTGGTATCCTGACAGCCCCCGCAACAGGTCAACCAGCAGAAACAAGGCAGAACGTTTGCATGTCGCCCTGCCTTTCCCTCTCTCTCTGCTTTACTAGTGACAGCCTGAGGGACTCAGTTCTCTCCCACTACCATGTGAGTCATGACGATGGAACTCAAGTGATGGGACTTAATGGTGAACATCTTCAGTTTCTGGCCTCGAGGTAGGCCAGATTGGAAAGATGCTTATGTGGGGTTGGTCCCAGCTTGAGCCACTATCCTAAAGACTCATTGACACTTGCCTGGAGAAAGTGGGTAGTTTCTGAGTGAGTGCCCACGAGAAAGGCAAAACAGCAAAAAACAGACAAGGAGTATTTGAATGTGCAGACTCTTTAGCCAGGGATCTACGATCAAGTCTCCCCCCCTACTCCCTGTCCCTCTCATAGCTGGTAGCTTGGTGCACAAGCTGCTTAATCGCCATCATTAATCTCTTCTTCAGAAATGGTGCTAATTATAGTTAGGAGCCTCTCAAAGGTATTTTGAGTTAATTTAAATAGTCTACTTAGAATGGTGCCCACACCCATTATGTTCTACCTAAATGACAGCTTTAAATACTATTCTATTTCTCGGCTCTTTTAATAGATTCCTTTATGAGCTGGATGGGGAGAGGGAAAAGGTTGTAGGAAACCCAGAGTGTGGGCACCTCCGAGTGTATTACTAATTGAAAAGGTGTGGCTCAGAGAGGGGAAAAGAACAGCCTGCCTATTTCCTCAAGTCATGTAACATTGCACTGGTTCAGTGAAGACCCCAAGCTTGAGGGGCTACAGGAGCTTCCCTCTCTTGGTCAGGAGGTGGTTGGGATTTCACAGAGGGAGGGTGCTGTCACCAAATCAGCATGAATGCTCTACTCCCACCCCCACTGCTTCTGGGGAACCTCAGGAGGTAGAGCCTGCTTATTGTATTGGATCATTTAAAGTGACCTGGCCCTTCATTCTGAACATTCTGCTTTTCTGAATCATCAGAATGTGTGCAACCACAGGTGCATGCTGCCCCTGCCACAGGTGAAGATGCTTTGCCGTACTTTCCGTGCTACGATGGACTGAGCTCTGGATAAGTCGAGTCAAGCCTTTCTTCCTTTGTTTCTGTCAAGTTTTCTGGTCATGGTGATATAAATGTAATGACAGGGTGTCTAGCATCGGTGCCAGTGAGACAGGAGTGCCAAGAAGAGAACTGGAACAGAATGAGAGAGGCTTGCCACTATACACAGGAGGCACTGCCTTCAGTTCTCAATAAGCCTAAAGACTGTATTATAAAACCAGGGATAAGGAAACAGATCAATTTTCTTCCCGCATCACATGCTTGTCTGCATTGTAAACATCCAGGAGAATAAGAAACCAGGCTGGGAAGCTATTTAATTATTTGCACTACTCCGAGTTTGTGGTTTGATCTTGTGGGTGCTGCCTCAAATCAGTCTCCGTTGTCTTCCTCCAAGTCACAGAGAATGCAAGCGTGGGTTTTGTTAGGAAAGCTGAAGAAGGACCAGAGCAATGATTGGCACCTCTGTGTTTGCTGATGATGCAATGTACTCTAAGAAGTGTCATCTTAATGTTAGGGACGCATGAGGAGACCTGGACACGCTTCCCTCATGTGCTGCTTGTTGAATAAATGAGGTGACTCTTGGTGTGTGAGCACTGACCCCTTCTGTCAAAGTAGACCTATGCTCAGTAGCCTATGAATTTAGAGCTTAATTACTGTCTAATTGACTGATCATAGGTGCTAGTATTATCTTTCCACACAGATGGTTACCTTAAGTGAGGAGACTTTCGCGTTTCATTGATATATCTGCAATGTTTGCAGAATCCAAAATGCAACGAAAACTTAATAAATATTTAACTGGTTCTGTAAACAACAGAGCGGCATGCAAATGTCTGTCGGCTCATGCAGCACACATATCCTTTTTACTCCCATGCTATTTCAGAGGTCAGACAGGATTAGTTCCCCTGCTCTCCTGGTTTCTTCAAAGCTTCGCATGAAAAGGTAGCTGGTGAGTATCTTCTGCGTCCTAGGATAGACAAAGCCTCCTTGTCGGTATGCTTGACATAAGGTTGAGGATTAATAGGACTCTGGGGGGGGGCTTCCCCTTTATATGTGAAAGCAAATTATTAAACTTTGGGCCTTGATCAGAATACTTTGTCTTGGCCCCACGTTTCTCTCACCCTCCTTCCCGTTAATTCCTAGGCTTCGTCTCAGGAGAACCTGGTGATTGTGGCTGCAGGCAGCTACAGTCAGGCAAATACCAGACATATCCTTGTATAATTCCTCTTCCATATTCGTGCACATGCTACATTTCAAGACTGAAACCAAGGATCAGTTTCCCCACAACTGTCTCCTCATACAGCCTCTACACGGAAATGACTAACTCTGTGAGGCTTGTGACTTTCTTCTAGATGCTACACTGGTAGATAAAGCAGTTCCTTAAATACAAAAGCTCTTTCTTCCAGATCCTTCCACCCAAAGTTCATTCCCAGTCCCTTCCCTACTCGATTTTGGCCCCATGAATTTTATTAGAGTTACTTACAAGAGCATGGACCACCTACCGGTGGTTATGCCCCTGAAGAACTTTGCCTCCCTACCCACCTAGCAAACATTATCTCTAGATCCTTGGGGAGGGATGGGGTCTCGGGAGCCCCTCCCAACTCTATGCAAGAAATAGGAAGCCTGTACAAAGTCACGGTGGTCAAGATTCCTTAGTTTTACAGAGATTAATGTACAGATTGAGGGTTGATAATGGTTTGTAGCCATACAAGGTTGGTTTTGAGTGTTTTGTGTTTCCACCCTTTCATGTTCTCATGGAAAAGGAAGATCAAAGATAACTGGGCAGCTAAGCTAGGAATCTTCCTCCCTCTCTCTAGGAGAATAGACAAGAGAGCACATCGGTCTGGTGATTCCAGCGTGTTCCCTGGGAAGTAGGCTCTGAAATGGCTGTCAGCAGGCAGGAAAGGCATTGGTGAATGCTCAGGATTCACCCTCAGGAGGACCAGTGCAAAGGAAAGGGTGGAGCTCTAATGAAGCCTTTAAATCTTTAAATTATATTTAAAAATGTGTGTATGAGCATGCACATGCGCATGTATGCGTGCGCGTGCACATGCATGTGTGTGTGTGTGTGTGTGTGTGTGTGTGTGTGTATACACGTGTTCATGATGTATGTTGTGCATGTTTATGTGGAGGCCAAGGTCCACAGGTGCTGTGGTAGTTTGAATAGGTATGGCCCTATAGATTCATTTCTAGGAATGCTTGGCCCATTGGGAGTTGCACTATTAGGAGGTGTGGTCTTGTTAGAGTAGGTGTGGCCTTGTTGGAGGAGGTGTGGTCTTGTTAGAGGAGGTGTGGTCTTGTTAGAGGAGGTGTGGTCTTGTTAGAGAAGGTGTGGTCTTGTTGGAGTAGGTGTGGCCTTGTTAGAGGAAGTGTATCACTGCATGGGCAGGCTTTGAGGTATCAGATGCTTAAGCTAAGGAAGGCTTAGTGCCACATAGTGTTTTTTCCCTGCTACCTGTGGATCAAGATGCAGAACTCTCAGCTCCTTTTCCATCACCACATCTGCCTGCTTGCTGCCATGCTTCCCACCATGATGATAATGGGCTAAATCTATAAAACTGTAAGCCAGCCCCAAATTAAATGTTTTTCTTTATAAGAGTTATCCTGGTCGTGGTGTCTCTTCACAGCGATGGAAACCCTAAAGCAGATGCCTTCCTAGATCTCTCTTGATCTTGTTTTGAATCAGGGTCTCTTGCTGAACCGGGAACTCACTGACTCAGCTAGACTGGTTTTCCAGTAAGCTTTAGGACTCTGCTTGTCTCTCCTCCCACCGCTGGGATGATAGACACACTCTAGACCTGACTTTTTACCTGTGTGGTGGAGATCTAAACTTAGGTCCTCTTGTTTTTACCCACTGAGCTATCTCCCCAGCCCTGGATTTACATTCTTGCATTTGTTTTCTCCCTAGAAACCAAAACAAAAGAAAGAGACAAATGGACCAAAGCTAAACATAGTAAACACAACACCACCTCTGAAGCAGATGGAGAAAACATTTACTTATTTTTCACCCGATAAAAAGGTTTTTTTTTTTTTTTTCTTGTAACCTTGAGGTGATAAAGACTTATGGACCTCTCCAAAGAGATGAGGCAGTTCAGTTAAACACTAACCTCTCATGTGCTTTGAAAGGAATTACTAAGCAACCGAAGGACACTTAACTCCTCCTTCTCTTCCCCATATTTGTTTCTCCTGTAAATGGAAATTAGGTTTTTTCCATCTCTCAGACACTTCTATGCGCAATTCTCTAGCCCTGTCCTCAGCTGGCCTCCTACATTTGCTCCCTCAGCTCAAAGACTGAGGTGCCTCACTCAAACTAATTTTAGCTCTCAGACAATTCAAAAGGCTGGCATTTGTTCTACAGACTAGATGATTTTTCTGCTTTGAGGCCAGAAAAAAAAATATCTATTTTTATTTCATGCTAGTGATTGAGCCACGGGCATGAAACAAGCAGAGAATTCAAAGTAACATTTCTCATGGTTTGTATGGCGCTTAAGATATTCCAATGTATATTCACACCCCTTCCTTTTTACTTAAAAATGTGTGAATTCTGTTTTTTACTTTCCTTAATCTGTTGAATATATTGTTAGAAATGTGTGCTCTATTTATGTTCTGCTCAGAACCTTGAATAGATACAACTCTGAGGATAGATTTCTGCACTGGGTGTCTGCCTTTTGCTCCTCAAATAATGGGCTTTCAGTTTTTTCCAGAAGATTCTTCTTGGCCTGACTTTGGAAAGCCACTGATACAAAATAAGCCCCCTCACCGGGCCCCAGGTCAGTGAAGGAAGCTACAGGCATGCATTCTTTTGGGGCTGGTTTTTATTTTTTTTCTTTTTAATTCTGGCATTTACAAATCCAGCATCATTTGTGAGATGCATATAATTGGAGAGGGCCCATGTGTTTTGTTGTGTCCTTTTAAAACATCCTTTCCTTCACCGCTTTTAAAAAAGTCACCATCAAATCTCGCCAGCATCATCTTCAAATAGATCTAGAGTTCTGTTTCCTCTAGCCGGCCATCTTCTCAAACACCCCACCACCCACCCAGGCTCTAGCCAGCGGTGGTTCTTCATAGAATACTACTATAGCCTTTTGATGTGTATCCACACTGCCGTGCCTGCTTCCGTTCAATCCTGTCTTCACATGCAATGTGATAGTTTATAAAAAAAGAATATCATGTTAGCTGTGCATTCACTTCATGAGTTCCCACTGCCTTAAGACAATGCTCAAAGCCCACCTGTGGTCTACAGAGCCCTGCATGACTTGACTTCTCTCTCTCTCTCTCTCTCTCTCTCTCTCTCTCTCTCTCTCTCTTTCTCTCTCTCTCCCTCTGCCCCTCTCTACCCCTCCCCCTGTATGAATGTGTATAGGCACTCACGTGCTCCATGTTGGTTCTCTCTATCCACTGACCTTGGGTTCTACCTATAAAGCTTTGCTTAACAAACACTTTTGCCCCCTGAGCCCCCTGGCCCATGCTGAGCTGGCCAACATCTACAATCTGCCACCCTTTCCACTGCATAGAGTCCCAACTCTGGTATAGTTTATTTTTCTTACTTGAAATAGTTCCCCACCCTGCCTTAAACTGGTGAATTTCTTCTCCGGTCACTGCCCTAATGTAGCCCTCTACACAAAATCTGCCTGTCATGTTCATTTACACTGATTGCCACATCTGGCGCCATCATGACTGACTGTTCATCTCTTACTTGTTTTCCCATTGTAGATTTCACAGGGCAGTACCTGTTCTCATTGTTGTTGTATTCTCAGTGTCCGGAACAGGGCTTTCCAGTCACTGTTCCAAAAGTATTTCTGGAACCAAGTAAAGAAAGTAGAGATTCAAGGAGAGTGGTACAGTTTATCAGGGAATGTGGGTTAAATCTAGATGAAAAAGAATATTCACTCATGTTGATTTTTTTTTTTTTTTAAAAACATAGGCTCTCTCTGTACAACTCTGACTGTCCTGGAACTTTCATTGTAGACCAGACTGGCCTCAAACTCACAGAGCTCTGCCTTCCTCTTCCTCTTTTGTGCCGGGATCAAAGGCGTGCATCACCTTGCCTGGCCCCATTCTGTATTCTTTTGGATCCGAAGCTTTTCATCTGAAATAGGTAAATTGGATGTGAAGATTTATGATTATGTAGTTGAAATAATGAAATGTAGGTGGCCATTCACTCAGTGAGTTGCTCTGGGAAAAGTTCCTTCTGGCTTTGTAGACAAACATGGTCTCCAAAGTAGAAGCAGCAGCAGCCTTCTGTCTCAGAGTGATACTGTGAAACTTCAAAGCTGGCTACATCTGTACACTCAAGTAATAGCATTAATTTAAGTGCTCTCTAGTCTTTCTTTCCCACTATGCCAGCAAATATAAAATATATAAAGCAAAAACTGAACAATCAGTTAACTACAAAATGACAAATTATCTAGACTAGACTCCAAGTTGCCAGTGACCTTGTTGGCCACAAGAGGGTGCTGTTTAAACTTTTGTTAAACTTGGGGGAACAATTGAAGGAAGAAATTTGGCAATCCTAGGGTTGGCCAGATGGACACCTATTTATATGAGAGTGACTCCGGAATTCCATTTATTTTTATGCTGTGAAAATTTCATTTTTTCTCATCTGCAACAAAATTTGCATTTTAAAAGACACTATTAAAGGCAGAGAATTGTTTTTGTCTTAAAATCTTATTTTAAGCCTAGTTTTGTGTGGAAAAAATTGTAAGCAATTCATTGAGGCGAAAAATAGGTGATAATTTTTCCAAATAAACCTATTTCCAATTACTTATTTTCTAACTACACAGACTCATGAAGAAATAGCTTAAAAATACTTCCAGCAACTAGCTTATGTGATTTTAAATATTTAAATATATGCAAATTTTAGATAAAAAGAGACATATTAATTATGGCTGGCGGACTGATTCTTTTTTTAAAGAACACCAAGATGTAATTATATACAAATTTATATACCATGAGTCAGTTATGCAGTGGCTGTATCTGCCAGCTTTCCTGGTAAGATGTCGTTAAATGGTCTGAAGGAATATGACTCAGGATTAGAAATATGTATTTTTACATAAGAGCTGGAGAGAGAACACACTGCAGATTCAGTGAGCAACATTAACAACTGGAGTAATAGCTGTTTATATAGGCCAGACACTATGCTTAAAGCACTTTACACAGACTAAGTCACTAATTCCTCATGCTGTTGGGAGGCAGCTGGTACTGTTTTCATTTCAAAGATGAGAGAGCAGAAAGGTTAAGTGACTTGTACAAGATTAAAAGCTATTAAGTGAAGGGGCCAGGATTTGAACATCTCTTCTCTGAGGCACTTAAACAGAATCCTTAGTTGGCAGATTTGTCTGAGTCAAATCATCCAGTGATGAGGATAAAATCCTTCTCGTCCGGTAGGCAAGGTGCCGAATGTGTACAGTGATCCTTAGTTTGAACATCAGGATTTGGCTAAGATTCAGCTGCATATGTAGCAGAGGATAGCCTTCTACAATCAATGGGAGGGGAGGCCCTTGGTTCTGTGGAGGCTTGATGCCCCAGTATAGGGGAATGCTAGGGCAATGAGGTGGGAGTGGGTGGGTGGGGGCACACTCTCATAGAAGCAGGGGGGGTGGGATGGGGGTTTGTGGAGGGGAAATCGGGACAGGAGATAACATTTGAAATGTAAATAAACAAAATACCAATAATAACAACAACAACAAAAAGATTTCTTCCTCTCAAGCTCATGATCCCAGCTCTAGCTGACTGTAAAAAGTTAGCAAGCTACTGAGGTAGTAATGTCAGTGAGGACGACTGTAGATACACAATTAAGACACAGGGACATGCAAGGCTTCGGGCTTCTGTGAGAGCCCCTGACTCCCCAATCCCCCCCCCCCCACATACAAAGTAATAGCCGAAAAAGGAAGCCATCACAAAGAGAACTCTTACAGACTGTGATAAGGATGCTGAAGAGAGGCTCTCTACAGTTGATGGCCTCTGGCCAGGGGTGCAGTGGAGAGCACTCAGTTTTCCTTAGCAGCAGACGGCTGGGAGCTGAACAATGATCTAGTAGGTACATGAACCACTCAAATTGGACTTGTTTCTTTTCTCTTTATTACCCCGTTGGTGGGAGGTAGTTACAAGGGCAAAGGGGCCGATGGACTCAGAAGAACTGAGGAGTGAGTGTAAGTGGAGGTCTAGTAGGTAAAGTTCCCAGAGAATCAATAGAAATATTATTTTGGAAAAAAAATTCTCTTT
Source organism: Rhabdomys pumilio (assembly GCA_030674055.1). Classification (NCBI taxonomy): domain Eukaryota; kingdom Metazoa; phylum Chordata; class Mammalia; order Rodentia; family Muridae; genus Rhabdomys; species Rhabdomys pumilio. Next base: position 48,357,550 of record JANHMN010000015.1, on the reverse strand, counting down.
GTGTCATAAAATACTTAATGGAGTAGGTGCCCGTGTTTAGGATGACTGCCGGTAAATAGGAGGTGTGGGAAAGAGGATGGTTTCTGCTGACTCACTTGTGTGATGTCAAGCTTTATGGGAATACAGACAGACTTATCCAAATCATAAAACAAAAACAAAAACCCAGACAATATCTAATATTATAAAGAGAAGTCAGCAAAATATCCTAAGAGACTACTTCCAAACTAATTTAACTCAGTGGTCCTGGAACCCAAGTGTGTTATAAAGTAGTGTTCAAATGTGTTTATGAAAGAATGTTAAATATTGTTTTCCTGGCTGGGGGCTCAGGCTGGGGCTGAAGATTATAGGGAAATCAGAGGCTCCACAGTCTTTTAGGTGATTGCTGGTGGTCTTCTGTATCTTCTCCCTTTCCCTACCCCCAGCCCTCCTCCTAGTCTTAGAAAACATTGATATTTCTCATTGGAGTATTTGTTTTTGAAAAGTCAATTCTAAACACAAAAATCAAAGATACAATTCTCATCCTTTCTTTTGTCGCCTCAGGCCTCCAGTCAAGCTTCCCTGATGAGCAGAGCACAGAAAAGAAAGCATTTTTAAAAAGGTGGTTAGAAAGCACAGTGCCCTACGATCCCTGTATTCTTTCCTCCTGGCTGAGGTTTGAATAAGGTTTATGTCCTGTCGAAAGTTCAGGGCTTGTCATCCTGTTGCTCAGAATGACAATCGTGGGAGCTAGCCTGGACCTTTATGAGGTAAGTCAGTTGGAGGTGTGCTGTCTAATGAGGTTTTTGGACCTCAGTTGCATTTTCTGGTTCTTGGTTCTTTGTGGTTTTTTTTCTGAACTCTACTCCCATTGGCTATCCCCCATAGGCCTTGTCTCCAAGCTAGAGCCAGTTTAAATACAGGGAATTTACCTATATTTAAATTTCAGGTGAATGGCACATGTGCTTTTTCAGTTTAAGTATGTTCCCAGTATCTTGTGGAGATATTGTATTAAGCAGTACTCACTTTGTATCTGGCATTTAAATAGAACGGGGTGAGTCGGACTTG